>JAMJFZ010000242.1:37965000-38567500 GCA_026225945.1 Cricetomys ansorgei | reverse complement strand
GGTGTCTCTTAGAATTGTGTGCCTGGTTTCTCTAGGTTTTTTCCCAAGTATCCTTTACTTTAATTGATTGTGCTCCATATCTTTTAACCTTACAGTCATGAGTGTAAGTATATGCTGTGTCCTTTGACTTACCTCAGCAACCATCTAATCTCAAGATGATCTTAGAGATCCCTCTTCTCACAATACTATTTAGAATAGCATGAAAAATTGTGAAATATTGAAGAGACTAATAAATATATGCTGGAAAGTTTTTGATGAAGGCACAAACTGTTGATATAAGCAATAGAAAATACAGAAACAGAAACAAATACTGTGGTCATACATAGAAATACAATATTTTTAGATGACTATTTTTATAGGTTAGTGATAAAGCCAATACAAATTTCAGCAGTATATTTGGTAGAAATAGACAACCTTATTCTACAATGTGGTACAATTTAGTGTCAATCAATTTTTTTTTCATTTCAAGGATGGTGAATTATTGGAAAAGAAATAGCCATATAGGTGAAACAAAGCAGAGAGCTCAGAAACAAATCTACATATATATTAGCACTTACTTTTGAAAACAAGGGGCCAAGTCAATGAAACAGGGAAAAGGAAATCATACAAGCAGGTATTCAGAAGGGAAAAGAACAAACTTCCAATCCTACCACACAGAAAGTTAATTCAAAACAGATCATAAAGCTAAGTGGAACACCTAAAATAGAAAACTCCTTGAGGAAAACAGAGAAAGAGAAATCTAGGTTATCTGGAAGAGCTGAACATTTTTTAGAAGTTTCAATAAAACAAGCATAACTTATAAGTGAAAATAATTTAGACTTTTCAGTGTTAAAATACTTTTTATTAAAAATGAAAATATAAGAATATTTTACAGAGAAATAATTTCCTGTATATGACAGATGTATTCTGAATACATTAGAGATTTTGACATCTCAAAGATAGTACAAAAAAAAAAAAACCTGCCTCATCAAAAAAAAAAAAGTGGGCCAATGATTTTAACAGGTTTTGCACAAAATATGTATAAATGGCCAGAACGTACATGGAGTGATGTTCAATGTCATTAGCCTTCAGGAAAATGCAAATAAAAAGCAAATGAGATACTGCTGTCTCCTTATTAGAATGAGTCAAATTGAAATGACTTATAATAGCAAGTATTGAGGCAAATAGCAGGTACCTGGAGAGTGCATACTGCTAATAGCCATGTTAAATTATATACCCACAGCAGGAAACTGGTTCACTATTATTTTAAGGTTGAGTTTTCATTTACTGTGTGTCCTGGCCATGACATTTCTAGATATTAACAAAAATAAAAATAACATAGTAAGAAATATGTTTACATTAATTTTATTCAGTAAAGCTGAAAATTAAATACATTTTAAATGAGTATCAACAACCAAACGTATAAACATAATGTAACGTATACGCACAAAAAGTATTTCTGCACAATAAGGTAAAATCTAATATGTGAATCTCAAAACTTATAATTTTGATAAAAGAACCTAGACAAGTGGTCACATGTTATTTGATTGAATTTATTTCCCTTGCTTACCTATTCAATGTGGCTATAAGAGGATCAGTGATTCAGTCCAGAAAGAACTTTGCTTATCTCAGAGACAAAAATAATCTCTTACAGATGACAATATTCTTTATTCTATTTATAAAATGGGGTTATGACCAACACAACTCACAAGACTAATCAAAATCTATAATTTAAGTAGTTTCAAGCTTGTGTTTGTGTTATTCATAAATAAAATGATTAGCTTAGATAGAATTCCTCTTTATATTGGAATACTCTCATAGAAAGAAAATAACAATTTCAATAATTAAAGATAGGATTAAGGGAATGTAGGCTAAAAAAGCATCAACAAAAAAAAAATACTTATTTTAAACATCGCACTTCCAGAGAATTTTGAATGTTGAAGTACATGAAATCATTAAACAAAAATAACACAAAATGATTTTACTTCTTTAGGCTAAAGATGTAGCTATAAATATGACAAAGTAATTTGAAATTAAATATGATATATGTTATATATAACATATATCATATTTAATTTCAAATTACTATATCATATATATCATGTTTAATTTCAAATTACTTTGGTATTCAAGAGACTGAAATATATACATACATATACATATATACATATATATACGTATATACTATGTATATATATATACGTATATATATGTATATATATGTATATGTATGTATATATTTCGGTTTCTTGAGACAGAGTTTCTCTGTTGTAACTCTGGGTGTCTTGGTAATTACTCTGTAGACCAGGTTGGCCTTGATCTCACAGAGATCTGCCTGCCTCCTCTGAGATTAGTCGGTGCCACCACCGACTGGCTGAATTATATTTTCTTAATCTTACAGATTATTTGGAGAAAGATAGAAGATAGATAGTAAATTTTTAAAAACTGGCAGTGTGGATTTTAAAAACAGTTTTTTCCATTTGTGTGAGTGTACATGTGCGCACGCATGCATGTGTGTTCATGTGCATGTATGGATGTGTTTCTATGTATATGACATGATGTGCGCAGATCAGAGGACAGCTTGCACAAGTTGCCTATCTTCTCCTTTAAAAGTGCCAAGAATCCAAGCTCAGGTCCCCTAGCTTGAGGCAAATACCTTTATCTATGAACTGTCTCTCCGGCTCCTGTGTAAAATGTGCAACCAAAAGTAAGAACTGAAATTCTGGAAAGAGTAAAAATGAGCTATGCAAAGAGTGTGTCAACATGAGACCTTACTGAAGTGAATATTTGTAATCATTTTTAGAAAAGAGTACACATAGTTTTCTAAGAGTCCATATGCATGCACCAAGAACAAGTTGGGATTCATAGACTTCATGTTAAATAAAGGTAGTTAATATACAAAGAAGACAAGTAGCTCAGAATATACAACTCAACGATGTTGTGATTTGTGAGTGCTGAAAACTATAGATGTCACAAAACGAACTGAGAGTATTAATAATTTTGGCCAAGAAAAGCTGCTTACTTGATTACTTGGAAATTAAAGTAATCAAATGAGTCATGAAAATACTCATTCCAAACACTTGCTTTAGTTTCCTGGAAGACAGTTGCTTTTGCTCCATTTTGGCCATCACAAGGTACTATTTCTACCCGCGTGCTTTTGTCCTTGATTATAGTTGTACTACATTTTTCTAACACAGCCTCCTGTGGTTATAAGAAGGCATGCATAGGATGCCATTGATCTATGCCAGGACTCTGATAAAATTCTCATTCTGCCACAGTAATTCATATCAAAGACACCTATTTCTCTGAAGATAAAGAACAAAAGATAACTAAGACTTTTAGTTCTACCAAGTAATTTTTTAAATACAAATCAGAATTCTATTAGTTTATTTTACATATAGTGCATATCTGATGTCCACCTTTGTTCACATTTCCAGAGCAAAAGGATGCAGTAACCATTTGCACATCAATACACTGAACTGAGTACAGCAAATGCCTTCAATAGTTGTGTTGAATTGTCTTCTGTAAATGTATGCTGGATACATTCTTGCAATTCTAATGGCCGTATCATTATATTGTAAAAATTGTGCTGACTCCATCTCCGGTATATTAACTATGTAATTATTTAAAGCTATAAGCAAAGTGCTTTAAAAAACTTCTCTTTTGACAAGACTTTCAGATAAATTAAACTTATTTTATTCCCCTTGGCAATAGTGTGTTATGTAGGTCACAATAAGTGGATAACCTTTCCTGAATCATTTTACTGTGCCTGGCATAACCCAAAAACAAAACAAAAAACACATGGAAAGAACACGCTTTGCTTTATGTTTTAGAAGAGTTTGTATTTATCAGCACCTCTTGTTTATATTGTTTGATGACTAAAGCATAAATCTTTCAACAGAAATAAAAAATGCTTAAGTATTATTCTCATGGATTATGTGTCTAGGGGTATAGCAGTGAATACTAGCAAATAAGAACAGCAATAGGTTTGTTCCGTGGTAAAATTTTTTATCAGCCTGAATTTTTTAAAACAGGAATATTCACCTTGCATTTGTTTGGGGAAGCTGTATGATATAACACTAAAATAAAGTCATGTGAAATTTATTTATGCAAGAAACATTCTGTACTTTTCAGCAAACAAATAGGACTTTTATATTTAATTTGCTTATTTTTAATTTTTTTTCAATCGTGTGTGTGTGTGTGTGTGTGTGTGTGTGTGCACGCGCGCACGCGTGTGTGCGTAGGGGTAGATAAGTGCTGTGGATAAAGATGGTCTCAGAGAGCAGAAGTTTTAAATCCCACCCCAGCTGGATTGTAAACAGCTATAAGACATAGGACATGGGTGTCAAGAATGGACTCAGATCCTCTGGAGGGATGGTCCTGGGGATTGAACCCAGGGCTTCCTGCTTGAACTGTGTACAAGCGCTCTATCACTGAACCACAGCCCCAGATGATTTGGTTTCTTAACTTCGAGCTAACTTCCAAAAAAACGGTGCACAGATAATGTCTTGTGAACTACTTATGCACTGAGTTATATAAAGTGAAGAGCAAACATTTTTCCACAGCTTGATGAGCTTTTGCAAATGGTCATATCCAATTACCATAATGAATTCTGGTGCTACATTAAACATCTTCCCTTCTGCATTTTAATCACACAGGTTCCTTCCCCACACTCAGCCATTATGATATTCCTCAAATAATAGTTTTGCTGGTTCTGTTACTTGTGCATGTGGGATCATGAAATATGACCTCTGTCTTGCTTCTTCTGCACCATACTGTCTGCTCACCTCTTTTTCTCTGCTTTTGAGTAAATACGCACTGACAATCTCTGTAGGGAACATTTTCATGAATATAACTTTTATTTTATTGTTTAAATTATACAACTTGCAGTGTGTTGTAACTATTGCTTTGTAGTGCTCTCAGTATCAATCACAAATCAGTATTTTAAATGCATTGTCAGTCTGCAGGAGGCAAAATTTATGCTACAGAGGGCGCCAGAGACTCTTTGCAGGAGAAAGGGCTTCAGCTTGGGGTTTCTACTCTGTCACAGTGAGTTTCTGATTTGTACAAAACTCATTGCTTCTTGGTTTTTCAGCACTGATTTCTGCTCCACTTGAAAGGCAGCAACAGTGGCCAGTAGTTGTCCTAGGCAGTACACCCACCTGAGATTTGTATGAGACTCCCATGAAGAAGACTTTCCTCCATGTGCAGCTGTCATAAACAAAGACCATAGGCTAACACCACAAAGCAAATTTGATAGACATTGCCCAGAGGGATCCCAAGTGCTGCCTTGTATATGTAATTCCTGTATTCTCTCTCTCTCTCTCTCTCTCTCTCTCTCTCTCTCTCTCTCTCTCTCTCTCTCTCTCTCTTTCTCTCTCTTTCTCTGTCTCCCTCTCCCTCTGTGTGTGTGTTTGTGTGTGTGTGTGTGTGTGTGTGTGTGTGTGCTCATGAGTTCGTGAGTTCACATGTGTACTTGTGTACCTGTGTTTGTAGAAGTCAGATGGCATGGATTTTTTTTTTCTCTATTGCTTTCCCCCTCATTACTTGGGACAAGATCTCATTGAATCTGAAGCTCTGGATGGCCAGAAACTCCTCAGGATCCTCTTGTTTCTGTTTTGCAATGCTAAGATTAAAAGCATGCTGCCATATAAAACATGGGATCAGTAATTAAAAAACTGATAGAGGTCTCACCATCCCTGATTTCAAGTAATACTACAAAGTCATAGTAGTAAAAACAAAATGGTATTGGTATAAAAACAGTCACATCGATAACTAGAATCAAATTGAAGACCCAGATATAAATCCACACACCTATAAATACCCGGTTTTTCAGAAAGTGTTCATAAATAAACAGTGGGGAAAAAAAGACAGCATCTCCAACAAATGGTCAAGCTGGGTTTCTGTATGTAAAAGAAGACAAATAAATCCTTACTTATTACCCTACACAAATCTCAACCGAAATTGGATCCAAGATCTCAACATAAAACTGTATACACTGAAGCTGATAGAAGAAAAAGTGGGAAATAGTCTTGAACTCATTGGCAACAGGAAAAGATTTTCTGAGCAGAATGTTGTTCTCACAGGCACTGAGATAAACAATTAATAAATGGGACTTGATGAAACTAAGAAGCTCCTGAAATGCAAAGGACACCATAATTCATATAAAGAAAGAGCCTACAGAATGGGAAATTAATTTAAGACCAATAGAGGACGAATATCCAAAATACACAAAGAACTCAAGAAACTAGATACAACAAAAAGCAAAACAACAACAAAAACAAACAAAAAAACAAAACCAAATAATCTAATTAAAAATGGGGAACAAATCTGAACAAAGAATTCTAAATAGAAGAACCTCAAATGATTGAGAAACACATAAAGAAGTGTTAATCATCCTTACCCTACATGGAAATGTAAATCAAAACTACTTTGAGATTCCATCTTACACCTGGAAAAATGACTAAGATCAATAACAGAAGAGACAGCTTATGGTGGCGAGGATGTGGAACAAGGGGAATATTTATCAATTTCGGGTGGGAGTGCAATCTTGTACAGCCATTATGGAAATCAATATGGGAATCAATCTACCTCAAAATCCAGCTACACCACTCTTGCTCGTATACCACAAGGACACTTGCCCAACTATGTACATTGCTACTCTATTGCTAATATCCAGAAGTTGGAAAACAACCTAGACGTCCATCAACAGAAGAATGGGTAAGGAAAACGAGGTACATATACACAGTGGAGTATCAATCAGCTGTTAAAAAAATGACATCATGAAATTCAACAACACATAGATGCAACTAGAAAAATCATCCTGATTGAGGTAACCCAGACCCAAGTAGATAAGTATGGTACAAATTTACTTAGATGTGGGTATTAGCCATTATATGAATGATAACCAGGCTATAATCCATAGACTCAAAGAGGTAAGGTATAAAGAAAGGGACTAGGGGAGAAATATTGATCTCTGTGGGAGGGAGAAATAGAATAGATTTTATGAGTGGATGGGCACAGGAGGGACAGACAGGATCATGAGGATAGATGAGGAGGGGGAGAGGAAATGTATTGAAGGAGGGGATGCAGCGAAGAGAGACAGCTACAATTGAGGACCATTTGAGAGGTGGTATAGAAACCTTGTGTAGTGGAAACTTCCTAAAATTATGAAGGTGATCCTAATGAATTCTCCAAATAATGAGGAAGATGAGTCCAAACTTACCATCTCTTGTTGTCAAACAAAGCTGCTAGCACTGGAACTGGGTTATGTCCAATTGAGCTGTTGGCCCAAAGGATCGTTTGAATATCCCCAAACAACCTGGGATGCTACGAGAACTATAGGTTACTCTCCACAAGCTGACAGCAAGACTCCATTGCTGAGGATGAACACCCACACAATTTACTGAACATGGAGAGCTCAAGCTGGTGTCTACATAGCACTCTCAGCCCTATGTTCTAGTGACTATGGTATAGGAAAGTACTCTTCATGCTACCAAAAGAGAAATATAAACACCAACCCAGCCACAAAACCTTTGATCTACAATGACATCTGCAAAATATGCTAGGGTAGTGGTGACACAAAGCTTGTAAGAGTAAGCAACAAATATCTGAATTTTCTTCTTAAGGCCCACTCTAAAAGATGGAACCAATACTTGACACTGTTTGAGTGGCCAAGAATCAGAGACTAGATATCTCAGATATCTAGGGAAATACCAAATACTACTGGTCTAAAAAAAATTAGTGATAAAATGACTCCAAATGACATTTTTCTATACTCATAGATCAGTGTCTTATTTAGCCATCATCAGAAAAGCTTCCTCTTGCAGCAGATGAGAACAAATACAGAGACACATAGCTAGACATTAAGGAGAGAGAGAGAGAGAGAGAGAGAGAGAGAGAGAGAGAGAGAGAGAGAGAGAGAAATTGGAAAACATAGCTCTAAATGGGAATGTCTCCATTAAATCACCCCCCTCAAAGCTTAAGGAAACCCACAGAGGAGCACCAGGAGAGCAAGGCCCTCTAAATTAGCTGAGCAAAGCTCATTTGAATGAACAAGGACTGAAGCAGCATGCAAGGAGCCTGCATGGGTCTGCACCAGGCCCTCTGTGTATATCTTATAGCGTTCAGTTCAGTATTTTTACAGGACTCCTGAGTGTGAGAACTTATGTGTCTCTGATTTTTGTGCTTTATATTGGGGCTTGTTTTATTTATTTATTCATTTATTTATTTATTTATTTAGGCTAGCTTTGTCAGACTTCGATGTGATGACTTTTTGTTTCTTATTATATTTTATATTTTGTTATTTTTGTCTCTTAGAAGCCTGTACTTTTCTAATGAGAAAAAGAAAGGGAATAAACCAAGATGGGAGAGGAGGTAGGTAGGAACTGGAAGAAGCAGAGGGAAGGGAAACTGTAGCCAGGATCCAGTGTAGAAGAAAAGAATCTATTTTCAACAAAAGATGGAAAATAATAATTCACAAATAAAGCTGAGAAAATGGATTCAGGGGATCAAACATAGGTCTTCATGCTTGCTTAGCAGGCTTGTTACCAACTGAGCCATTTCCTCACCCCAACCCTGCCAGTGCTCTTTAGAGTTCTCTGTACTGCTACACTTGCTAAATTCTTATTCTCCTTAATTGCTTTTGTATTAACATTTTATCTGTTCCAGCAGTTCTCACTTCTGACTGAATCAAGTCTGACAGGACTGGTTCCTATGGTCACTGTGTGTTGAACTTTGTTAAGGACTGCCTAGCAATTTTCACTATGTTTTCAGTTAACATTTCCACAAAAATAATAACCATTTTCTAGTTAGCCCATGTCCTCTCTAGTATGAGACTTTATGTAGATCATAACATTTAGCCATCCTGATGCTTAAAATGCTTGCAGTAGGTTTCATATGCAATTCTGAAAACCAATAATGTCAAACATTTTCATGCATTTTTGGTCATTTATATGATGTATTTTGTGAAACACTTTCCCAAATTACTTACACATTTAAACTTACTTATCCTTTAATTACTAGTTATGGGAATTTTTATGTATTCAGAATGCAGAGCCAATTGGATAAGTGAATTGCAAATATTTTCTCCTATTCCATCTCTTCTTATTTTATTTCTTTACTTTGCCTTAAGGAGCAGAAGCATTTAATATTAATGTTTCCAATTTGAATTATATACATATTTGTGATGTCATGTACAATTATCTAATTAATATATCTTGATGATTGGGTATATTTTGATAATCAAATTTCAATCACTCTCTGCCTTGCTATTTAGCTGGTATATGTGGTGGTTTGAATAAGAATGGCCCTGAAAAGCTCATGTATTTGAATACTTTGTCCCTAGTTGTTAGAGGGATTTGGGAAGGTTTTGAACATATAGCCTTGTTGGAGCAGGTATGCCACTAGTGTCAGGCTTTGAGGTTTCAAAGGACTCACACTATTTCTAGTTCCCTCTCTCTCTCTCTCTCTCTCTCTCTCTCTCTCTCTCTCTCTCTCTCTCTTTTCTCTGTGTGTGTGTGTGGGTGTCTATCTCCCTCTGTATCCATCTCTCTGTCTCTCTCTGTGTTATTGTGTATCTGTACCTCTGTGCCCCTCCCCTCCTCTTTCTTTCTCCTGCTTTTAATCAATGGGTGAACTCTATGCTGTTCTCACCATAGTACTTTCACTCTGCCTTCAAGGACTCTAACCCTCTGAAACTATTAGCTCAATTAAACAATTTCTTTTATATTGCTTTCATCATGTGTTTTGTAACAGTAATAGAAAAGTAACTAAGACAACCCTTCACCAAATAATAAAACATATTCCTTTTCACTGAATCACATGAGAATCTTTCACTTTTTTTCCTTCTTTTATGACCATTCCTTTGAGTCAGTATATGATGTTGAAAGAACTCAGGAGAGTAGAAGTGTTTCTGTGACCTTTAATTTGAATATAAAAAAAAGTACTTTGTATTTTTAAGGATAAGGCATTCTTTCACAGACTTAGGAAAATATAAGTGACAAATACTAAAATACATATAATAAACTCTATCTTTAAATATATTTTGACCTCTGGACAGTTTTGAATTCTCATGATTAAATATTTCTTTCATCTCCTTAAGGCTTTTTACTCCAAAGCAACAATTATGCTGATGATTACTTAGTTGGTATTTTCTAGAAGTTTATATAAATAGAATAATATAACATGTGGTCCTTTTCACTTGGCTTCCGTCACTCGATATATTAAAGTACTGATTCATTTATACAATAGGTTGCCTTAATATTGTGTTATGCTATTAGATATTATTTGTATGGATGTATCATGATTTTTAGTCTTCATATCTATGGATAAGTATCTGAGTTTTTCCTACTCTCTGCTTACTACACATGAAACTGCTATGTACATTTCTCTGTAGAAATATGCTTTTATTATATTGAATATGTCTAGGAGTTAAATTGTTAGGCCACAAAGTATCTGTACACTGAGCTTGTTCAAAAGTTCACAGTTTTCCACAATGGTTCATTTTATGTCTCCACTGACAGTGTACAAGAACCTCACTTGCTTAACAACCTTGCCAGCATGACAGCAATGTCCAACTTTTTGAGCAACTTTGCCCTCCAATTACTGTAATTGTTGAAGAGAAACCTGATCCATTTTTGAAAGTCTTTATCTTTTTATTTCACATTTCTTTTTATCTGTTGTCATACATGTGTTTAACCACATCTGTAATTTAAAACATTTTTCTCCATCTTAACTTAATGATTGACCCTATGTTAACTGTTCAAACATTCTCTTTTGAATAGCAGAAATTACTAATGAATTAATAGTTGCTGTAGAGAAACATTTGATCTCTGATCCTGCAGGATGGCTGCTGTAGGGTAGAAAGAGTGTTAAGTCAGGTTAATCCTGTCCTCTGTTTGTGCTAATGCTAAATGAAAGGGAATTCTGTGGTTCCTACCTAGTGACTAACATGGAGATATGAGGAACATCCTGTGTCTCTCAGTCTGACCTTTGTCTAGTGGCAGGAAGGTTGACTGGTCTGGCATTTGTGAAATGAGTTATAGAATTTTCTTCATGAATGCAAAGTAAGACTTTTTATCTGAAGGCGATGTAGCACATACCTTTAAGCAAGCCAACTCAGAAGACAATAGTGGTACACTCCACTCCTTTAATCTCAATTCTTGGAATATAAAAGGAAACAGTAGAAGCAGAGCAAAGTAGAAAGTAGAAAAGGAGAAGCAAGGAAGAAGCAAAGGTAGAAGCTGACTGAGAAGCAAGAGAATCAGGAGCAGGGAATTGAAAAAGCAGGCATGCAGAGAAGCAGCAGTTGAGAAGCCAGCTCCTCACACTTCAGTTCATTCTCCGAGGCTGAACCTCTAGATCCAGGTTGTGTCTACAAGATTGTATCTCATTCTTCCTTGAAACCCTAACCCTAAAATACTTTTACAAGTCACCATTTTTGCCTCTGTGTTGAGTGCTTCAGTCACACTTTATATGCCATCAGCACACAAATCAAGAATTATAATATTATAGATGTTATGTTTCGGCATAATATAAATGTATAATTTTTATGTATAGTTCATTACAGTTGGAAGTTCATTTGAGAAAGGCTACAAATTTTTATCTTCGTTTATTGAAAGTCTGTCTTCTTTCATTTAAATTCCTTTTCTATTGTTTTCAAGTCACTAGACCACTTATAAGAGATTTATTCTGGAGCCAGAGATACAGAAAATATTGTTCAACAGAAATTAACATTCAATTATCATTTTAAAATTCAGAAATTGTGATTAAAATTAATCTTTTGATAAAGAAAAGTCAGAAAATTTACTGCACATTATATGCAAAGTGAAACTTTTCTTAAATCCTATCTAAGTTATAAGAAAGGGCATGATAGATAGATTTGTAATAAATATGAAAAGCAAGGGAAAAAGTGCATGGATTATAAGATGAAGAGACATGATTATTAAGAGCTCATAAGAGAGGATATTTGAAAGTTTTTTTTTTTTCCAGGAAGAATATAAAAAGTATTTAAGAGGCAAAGCCACAGTAAACACAATAAGTTATAATTTCATCATGAGTGCCAACAATAACATAAGTGGAAAGATACAAAACCTTGGTGAGAGTGTGAGGCAATGAACACTCTGCTGACAGGAATATGAATACATTTTTTTGTTTTGTTTTTTGAGACAGGGTTTCTCTGTTGTAACTCTGGCTGTCCTGGAACTCACTCTGTAGACCAGGCTGGCCTCAAACTCACAGAGATCTGCCTGTCTCTGCCTCCCAAGTTCTGGGAATAAAGGTACGTGTGCCACCACCACCTGGCTAATTAATTAAATCTCTTCATGTAAATTAACACTAAGTAGGACAGGACAAGATGCATGTGTGCTGTAGACTATACTCTAACCTAGATACGTACCCTAGAGAAAATGTCATGTTTAACAATGGCAAAACAAAGCAAAACCCCATGAGTTGACAAGGAATGGATAAATATGTTTTGCAGCAATTTTGCAATAAATACTGCACAGTAATGAAAATAAATGGCATATATTTATAGATGTCAACCTGAGTGACTTGCAGAAATATGAACTGAAGAGAAAACACAAATTTTTAGTGTACACACCTAGAGCCATTTATATAAATGTCAAAAAACTAGAAAATTAAATAAAATTAAATGTATTACCAAATATAGGTACATATGCTAAACTTCACCAAAATAAATTAAGAGGAATTACAATCATGAAAATCGGAATCCCGGTATCTTTGGGTGATTAAGGCAAGAGGTTCTGTCATGTCTAAATTTCTACTGTTTAGTCGTAGTGATTACAGAAATGTTCTTCCCATATGTATTTCTTTTGCCTTTCACATGCAGCACAAATTATGTAGGAACTTGATATGTTACATGCAGTCACTACAACTAATAATAATTCCAACACTTATTTTTCTTAACTGAGGAAGGTACCTATCATGAATTGTTGTAGTAAAAGAATGATAAAGAGAATAACAGTATCTAGCCTGTACCCTGATACAGTATCATTATTTAAAATGATAATTTCTTACTACAAATGCAATGTGTTACTCTTATGGAATTTCAGTTCCATATAGAAATCTAAAAATAGCAAAATCAAAATATCAATGATGGATGCTGAAGAGATGACTCAACAGTTAAGAGCACTTGGAGTTCTTCTAAACTAGTTACCAGGCTACAGGTGGGGCAGCTTAATTTCAACTTCAAGGGATCTGACACCTTCTTCCAGACTTCACAGAAATCCACATACAACATGCATTCAAGTTTGTGTGCACATGTGTGCATAAGGGTGTGCAGCTGTACAACACATACCACCACACACACACACACACACAGATGCGCACACACATACACAAGGATTTGCATTCACTTACACAGAAAGAGAAAGGGTGAGAGGGTGGGAGGGAGAATCACATACATAAAAAAAGAAACATATATCTTTTTAAAAGTATGAAAATAGATGATTATGATTACTATGGGCTATGTATATAATTTCAGGTGTTTTTCCATCCAGTGTTGTCAGAATGTCAGGTCTGTGTTACTTCAAAATACATTTTATTTTTGCCACCACACCAGAGTTTATTAATTGAATTGAAACACCAAGTAAAACAAAAAGCTTTGAAAGAGTTCCTGTTTTCCCTTAAAAACCTCTCTTTCTTTTCTCCATTTTAAACTATGGAGGTTAAAAAAAATATTCTAGTGAAAGCTTTCAGAGCAAATCTCTAAATAATGACAGTTTTTCATATTAGAGGAAAATAAAGGCAGGATGCTTATTTGTCCTGCAAATGGTTTTTATCATCTTGCAGGAATAGAAAGATAAAAGAATCAATCCAGGGAAAGGCACACATCCTCAGCTCTAGGTCTCTGGCTATTCAGCTTTCGCAAGGGTATTAAAACAGCTCCCAATAAACAGCACTTACTCACTGACACGCTCACATGGCTTTCCTTCTATCCTCTGCTCTAAATGCAAGGTCAGCTCTGCACTGTGAGGAACAGAACTGCTTGGAATTCACACCTCCCCTTCCCCTTCACACCTCTGATATACATTTCTAAGCCCTGTTCTTGAATTGACATACATTTAAAAACAATTCAATCACAGATTGATCAGCTGATCTAGTGACAGCTTGCTCTTGCCATTGTTTCTCTGTGACAGGGGGTCTTTGTTTGAATCCCACAACATCAGCCATGACTGCAATAATTGCTTGACCAAGCTATGCCACAGGGCCCAAAATAACAAAGAAAGAAAAACATGAAGTTAGTGAAAGGAGACCTAGAAAGGACATAAAGAAATGCAGTGTACCCGAATGCTTAAGTGTTGGTGGGATCCTGACCAGGACAAGAGAAGCCAGATGACTGCACCATGTTAATGTTTGTAAAGTGAATTCTAGGGGAAATATTATTTTGGAGTACCATACTAAGCTTTCAAACAATCATTTCATAGACTCTGATTACAAACACATCCACAGATAGATGATTCTGAGCCAAAATGGCCTTCACATGGAAGCTCTTTACCTAATGATTATTTTAGAAAAGTCCACATAAATAATAGTCATCAAGCCAATAAAAACAAGCTGGCTATTTCTATTGCAATATTTGTATATAAATCTGCTTGCATGGAATGTACATAACTCAGCTTTTAAAAGCTGAGTTGAATAGGACCACAAACAAACAAACAAACAAAAAGCAAAATACACCCTAAATTTTCTCTGAGGTTTGTATACAAAGGAAGCAATCACAAAGCCTTTTAAAATCTTAAGACTGCAAAGAACCTCAGAGGTCAGATAATCCAAACACTTCATAACGAGGAATTTGGAGAAGGGATCATTATCAAACTGTTACAAACTCTCTTACAATTGGTAATTTGGGCAGAAATTCTGAATCTGGCACTTGGATGACAATTCATGTAGTAAGTTTCAGGAAAAAAAAATATTAATCAGCGAAAAGATCATCTCCAGCTAGGTGCCTTTCTTAAGGTTCATGTTTACACTGCATTAAATGAGATTTCCATACAGGATGTTTGTATTCCAGCAAATGTACAGTTCCCTTAAGGCTTTTTTAGTCTTTTGCCTCCGCAACTTCCTTTCTCTTCTCTCCCTCCTCCCCTCCTTTTCTTTCCTCCTGATAAAAGCTACCTAAAACTTAATCAATTCATCAGTCTCCTGAGTTTTTTTTTTTTTTTTTTAATCAAAAAGAACTCAGGCAATAGAGTTACTTGCTGCAGAGCATAAGGACAAAGAAAGAACAGGCCATGGCTAGATGGGGTGGGTACAGTCAGGTGAGGATTAGGAAGGGAACCAAGGCAGTTGCCCTGAATTTCCTCTCTGTGTAGAAGTTTCAGAAGCTACACCGAATCATGGACTTTTAAAATCAATTATATCTTATTTTTTAATGCTTGCTGAGTAGGACTATAGTATAGTGCATTTAGTGTTTCCTCAAAAGTAATGTATGCTCTTGTGAAATCATTTCATGCCAAGTGAGAATGAAGAAAAAGATACAAAATACCTGTTATAGCCTTGGCTGTAAGGCAAGAGAGAAATCAGAGATAAACTAAAATGATTAAAAAGCACTTTCCCTCACCTGCCCCTGTCTCCCTCTCATGTCTATTAACCACCCCCCCCCACCCCAGCAACTGTCCCTTTGTCAGATTCATGGTTTTTGGTGTTGTTTTGTGAACCATTTACTTGAACCAGGGCCATCTCTGTGACTATTGATTTTGAACTATCAGTTGGAGCTTGCTGGAGGTACTAGTGTGTATACAACTGAAAACATTGATTTTCCCTCTTCCTGAAGCAGGAAATTCAGGAATGAGAGGGTGGGCCCCTTGAACCCATACTCTCTTCATGGTTAACTGATGGCAGGTCCAATCTTGTGCAGACCCAGTCGAGGTAGCACAGTTACTGTAAGTTCATGATTGCAATTGCTATTTACTGTTCAGAAGATAGCAGTTCGCAGTCCTCTTGCGTATCTTCTGGCTTTTATATTCAAATATCCATTCTACCACATGTTCTCTGAACTTCTGAATGTATGGTATAAATGTTGGTTAGGGCTCAGAACTCATCCATTACTTATTCGTAATACCTTACATAGTCATGAGTGACGTTATTCATGACCATTTTACTGGAAAGAGAAGCTTTTGTAATTAAAGCTAAAATCATCATTTGGCTATGAGTGCAAAAACAGACATTTAGAAGGCAGTTTTTCAATTTAACAGTAATCAGCATGCCCCACCCCCCGCCACCCAGGTTCTAAGACCTCCTCAGCTGTGGATTTTCGTATTTACAGTACCAGTCACTGATTCCCTCTTGCAGAGAAATCTTGAAGTTCACTCAGAGGGCAGTTGTTTGACTCTATAACAGTAGTGCCACCATTTCACAAGTAAATACATCTTGCTTGTCAGATTGGTCTCAGTTAATAGGGTTTACAGATCAGTTTCAGTTTGATTTCTCTACATCACACAACCATCTATTTTTAAATATAATTTTAATATTCCAAGATATGACACATATTGCTATACTAAACTCTGCAAAAATGTCTCTTATTTTTTGAATATATAAAAAATATTTTATGAATCTTCTTCCAAAAACTGACTGCATGAAACCTTAATAAGCTTTAATGAGTGGCTCTGTGTATACATGTATACAGATACACGTATATATCTCTGTGTATATGTGCATTGTGCACATGTTAGTGATTGTGTTCATTTGAGTACACATGTGTATGTGGGCATCTGTGTATGTGCATGAATATGTGCATGTGTGTATATGTGTTGTATGTGCATTTGTGTATGCAGGTGTTGATGCAGATGAATGTCAGTGCACATGTTAGTGGTTGTGTTCATTTGAGTACACATGTGTATGTGGGCATGTGTGTATGTGCATGAATATGTGCATGTGTGTATATGTGTTATATGTGCATTTGTATATGCAGGTGTTGATCCAGATGAATGTCAGTGCATTTGGAGGCTAGTGGTCAATAACATGATTCTTCCTCAGTCTTTCACTAACTTATCCATTTGTCTAGTAAGACTGACCAGTGAATTCCATGTACCTATGCATCTTAGGCCCCTGACACAATAGCATTAGGGTTGTGGATATGTACTACTATGCCTGGCTTTTATGTAAGTACTGGGAATCTGAACTCAGGTCCTTATCTACATCTAATGAACCATCTCCCCAACCTTTAAATATATTTTCTGAGACTGAAAGTAAGTTTTAAAAATGACTTATACAGTGTAGTTCCATTGTATTTTTAAAGTTTTATTTATCTTTCCCTTCCAGCAGAGATGAAATCACATATAATAACTGTATTCATTCTTTTCTTAAAACTAATTGATAGCAACAGTAAGTGAAGCAATAGTTCCCAAACCATTATGTATACAGCAGGGATTCTCCATACACTAGAATTATCAACAAGGTATCAAAATCATGTAGTCCAGTTGCTGATAGAATGGACAGTCTGAGTTGTCTGCCTGAAGTAAAACGTAACATGAGATCTCCTAGGAGACTTAGAAAGGAGACTTTAAAAGACTGTGTGGGAGGAAAGAAAGTTGGATAAGAGAGCTCCAGAGATTTGCAGATTCCTTGGGTGCTTATTTATCCAAGCACTGATTAGCCTTTTCACATCAAGGAGCACATGAGATGAAAAAAATCCAGGTGGAAGGAAGTAAAGTATACTGAGAAGAATACCTATTCCCAGGGCAAGAGTGGAAAGACAATTCATAAGCCATGGAATAAAGACATAATTTGTACCTATCAAGTACAATTCAGTACCATTGTCAACCATTTAAGATAATACATGGCATGAAAAAATAATGGCATTTGAAACTAGTACGTATGTATTCCACATTTTCTAACTGTAGAGCAGATAGTATATATGTTTTTTAGAGACATGAATAAGCAAAACTGTCCCAAATCAAATAACCAGGGAAGAAAACCTCAAAGTCTGAGATGAAAATGGTACTAAGAGTGATCAGTGACAGACTGTAGCTTTCAGAATTATAACTGGTGTCTTGAAGATAGCGTAAGAGTTAGTTCACAGTGATATATAAACAGATACAAAGACAGAAACAACAGCATAATTGACAGTGTACTGTAGCAAAACAGCTGAATCTGTAGGGTGTGGAGCCTGGGAAAATCAAGGAGACAGGGAAGAATATTTTAAGTTGTAATAGTCCACAGTATCCCAACATTGACATAAAGCGAGACTATATATCCAGGAAATTGAAAGAACCCTAAATACAGGAAACCTGAAGAAAATTACACAATGCAGAACATACTCATATTGCTTAAAACTAAGGCTAAAGAGGCAATCTTTGTAAAAGATAGAAAAAATATCATATTGAATTGGAAATATAACGTCAGCAGATTTCTTTTGGTTGCTATGCAAGAAAGATCTGAAGCACAGTCTTTGAAGAGTTGAAAAATTTTAACATAGACTACTTTATCCATCAAAGATACTTTTCAAAGTTGGATTGAAGACTTCTTTAGAAAAATAAAGCTGAAATAATTCATCATAAGCAGACTTTCACTGTTTATTAAAATGTGTGTTTAAAAAATAAGAAAAATGACAGTAAATGAGAGTAAAGTCAACACCATGATACTGTAAGCACACTGTCAACTGAACATGTGTCTCTCACACACACATAAATATTTCCTGAAAACATCACTGAGTGCTTAGTTTTAGAAACTGTAACAATTAGCAATAAAATGATGTGCAATGGCTAGGAGAATAATAGGGAACATACTACACATTTGTTATGCACATCTGAGCTACCATATGATTTTAATATATACTCAGGTAACTTACAAATGTATACAATAAAATCTCACAGCAATTGATCTGATAAATAATTATCAGTTATCATTAAAAAATGATGAATAAATGGAAGCACAAAAATATATAATTCCCCAGAAAAAAAGGAAAGGGGATGTAGAAAATAGATAGGACCAAAATGTCATAAAGAAATGACCTAGTTCCATTTTTGTTACTGCGACAAAATACCCTGATAAAAGCAACTTTTATATGAAAGAGTATTTTTAACTCACAGTTTGAGGTTACAGTCCATTACTGTTAAAAGTTAAGGCAGAAACTTGAAACATCTAGTTTATCACATCAACAGTCAAAAACAAATACATGTGTTCTAATCATCTTACATTTTCAAGTCTTAAGCCGTCTAGGACACAAATGCAGGTAATGGTGTCATGCACAGTCACAACAGCTCGTCTATCTTCACTAATCCAAGTAGAATATCCCTCATAGGCATGCCCATAGTTCAATCCAATCCAAACAATTCCTCCAGGAGACTCTCTTCCTACATGATTCCAGTTTTTGTCAACAGTTAAGACTAAAGCATCAAAAAAATATGTTGAAATTATTCCCCATGAATGAGTTCTAGAGTTGTGCTCAGCAACGGTGCACGTGCAGTTAATGATGCTCTACTTGGTACTGGAGGGCTAGATGGGAAGAGGAAGAATTTCATTGGAAGAGGAATGGAGGAAATAGAGACTAACAGGATGTGAAAATGTCATAAACACATTTTTAATGTACAGTCAATATATGCCAATAAAATTTTTTAAATTTTTAGATAAGTTACATCTTATGCAAACTTTCTTTATCACCAAAAAAAGCAGAAAGGAATAGGAACAAAAGAATATTTGGTAGCAAATGGATGATATGTGTATTATATTGTCATAGTGATAGCTCTATGGGTCAATGGAGACATTAAAAAATAATTGAGTATTTACATTTAATAAATGTATGCATGCATTTTGTATGTAAATATAACACATGTCTGAACTGAGCTGTTTAAAAATGGTGTGAGAAAAGATGTTTCTCAACATGTAAACCGAATATGGAGCAGAGATTGTGTCTATCACCATGAAGATGAAAGAATGTGTGTTCCCTTCAAGTCTGTAGAAATGTCATCAGGAAATGACATTAAGCTGTGTAGACATCCATACACTTGAAATAGAATTGTGAGAGAGGAGGTAAGCAGAAAAATGAATTGTGAAATCTTAGCATGACAGCCTTGAGGAGCAATGGGAACATCTCCTCTGGAAGCATGTCAGTAAATTCCCACAGCCTTAGGTAGAGGACAGAAGGATCATATTGTCTTCACTATACCAAGCTTTCCCTTAACACTGAAATATGTCAGTCACACAGTGTTCAAGTACTGAGGATTTAGGCATCTTTCATCTTGACCCCTTTGCACTAAAACTGTGAGACATCCACTTGTATTTAATAGTAAGAAAAGTATTTTCATGCTGACAAGAAGATGGACAAAAAGGGGAAAGATGAGAAAAAACAAGTTCAATAGATGCTTTAAAGGGGGAAATTCTTGTGACCTTGAAATTTATCATTATATGCTTAAATGTCCTTCTTTATGAAAGGTATGATAACACTTCATGACCTTTCCATGAATAATCAAATAAAATTCCCCAATTTCTGTACATGTACATGTTTCCCAAGCAATAAATGCCATTTTGAGATTGTATAAAGATTTCTTCAAAAAAGGGCATATTTTGCTTTGCTGAAGTTTCTCAAAATGTGTCAATAAGTTTACTTATGACAACTAATATGAAAGCCTGTAATGATTGGATTGAATTCAAGTATATAGAAGGACAACATTATTGAAGGAGTCTTTTTTCTTTGTTTTCATGAAATTGCCTGCTCAGAGGGAGTGGCATGTGTACTCTGTTGAGAGAAACCACAGCAGGATACTTGCTAGTTCATGTTTCATCCCATGTAATGCTGTGCTGTAAGTCTGTACACACACAAGAAGCTTGTTCTTAGACTTTCATTGCTTTGTCTTTTCTGATATTACTATAGCAAGCATGAATGAAAAAATGAATGAAAAAAGAAAAAGAAATAAAATTGAAGGACGTGACTTCTCTTAGGTATGGTGGAAGAGAAAGTGTATTGTAGATAAAATGGAGAGCAAAGTAGATATGAAGGAGTACATAGCCTTCAGCAGAGACATCTGTGAGAATCCAGAGTGGACATGAGCACGTGCTGGGCTATGTGTGGAGAAGAGGGAGGGAGGACGGAAGAGAGGGGAACCAGGTGAAACAGCCAAGAGGGCAAAGGTAAAAAAGGGAAGGTAAAAAAATGGTTAGATTATATAGGGAGGAGCTTCTGGGGAAAGGGCAGTCCAGCCCCAGGGCTGGAAAATTCTGGGTATTAGGAAGGGTATGTCAGCAAAATCCTGTAACAACTCGTGTCCAGAGCCATTTTGACAAGGAGCTGTTGACCTTGGACATACTGCTTGCAATTTTTTTGCAAATGTTGCATATGTTTTTCAAATTTAGCAAGCTGGTTTATCTGCTCAGCAGGTGGAGATGCTTTGGAGCCCAAGGCAAGGATCTGAGCATTCTCTGACCTTATAAAGGAGGATAATAAGATAACAGCATACTTCTTTGGTTAATATCAGCTATTGTTTGCATAAGTTGTGGGTTTTGCTTCTCATTTCCTTTGAAGGGTATAAATGTGCTGTCCTAAATAAACACAGGGCTGCAGTATTCACTGTATGCCTTCCAGAATCTATGTCTTGTCTCTTTTTTCATAATCCTAGCTCCCCATCTCAGGTATTGTCTGACTTGCTGGAGTGGCTATGGCAAACTAGGGACTAAGGGATGCTGGAACAACCTGGCAGCCATGTCTGCTTTGAAATGTGAAATGGGCACCTCAGCCATTTGTCCCAGTTGGAGACCCAACACTGTGAAATAATTAGTTGATTTAAAAGTTTATGTATAAATTATATAAATAAATAAACGAAGAAATAAAAATTAAAATAACAATTTCAAATGAAAAGTTTAAGAATGATAGATTTTTAGCTCAATTTCACTAAAATTATTTTGTATGAATGTTCTAAATGTTCACTTAAAATTCAGGGATTCTTAGGTTGCATAGAGTCAAACATGAATATTTGTATGCAACATACAATAAAAAGTAAACTCAATTCAAATATGAAAACTGTACATTAAATCATTGGAAGTGGGAAGATACAGTTTTAATCTGGATTTTTTGAGGTAGGAAGAAAGACCTATAATCCAGATCTTTTGAAATGGGATGTGTGATTGTTCACTGATTCCTGTGCTGTAGCAGATGGATTCACTGAATGGTTTGGTACTTGGAAAGAGCATGGTTGGAAATTGGTAAGAAAGATACTTGGGGTAGAAGTATGTGAATAGATCTCTCCAAATGGATGAAGGATATGAAGATACTTGTGTCCCATGTAAATGCTATCAAAAGATGAATTTACCTGGGGAAGACTTTAGTAATCAAGTAGATGGGATTACCCATTCTGTGGACAGTGATCCACTTTCTCCAGCCTTTTCTGTCTCATGAACTTAGTGGCCATGAACTTAGTGGCCATAGTAGTGGAGGTGGAGGGGGTTGCATGGGTTCAACAACATGGACTGAAGTTTAGAAAGTCTGCCCAGTAGTGGTCTCTCTGCTGTTAGCATATCTGGCACTTAACTGCAGATATGTCAGCATTGCCCAAGGTGACCTAGTGGCAGGTTGACTACATTGGACAATCTCTTTTGTGGAAAGGACAATGCTTTGTAATTACTGGAATAGATACTTACTTGGGTTATAAAATTTCTGCATTAAACCTATCATATTTTGATATGAATGTGTATCTACAGATAGTTGTGTTTTCTTTCCTCAATTTCTTTATCATGCAATATAATATCAATTAGGAGAATATCAGTGGTTGTCATATTTAAGTCATGAGACAACAAAAGAATGTCCCTCAAGGGACATTGTCACCTATTCTAGAATTTATAAGGCATTTGTTGTTGTACAAGAGACTGTTATATAATGTTAGACATAATTACCTGGTTATTGTTTTCATTTGGAAATTAAGCATGGCATTAGGAGATATAATTGTATGCCAAGTTGACAAAGGATGGACTTCTAAAAGCTATTGTTGGTTATAAACTTGATGACCTGGAACTAGATAAAACTGAAATGACTGGGTATACTTGTGAGGGAATTTTTCTTAATTAAATCATTTGAAGTAGGAAGACCCACTTCATATCCAGATCTGTGAGCTGGGAAGATATACCTTTGGTCCAGATCTTTGGAGGCAGTAAGATCTATTTTTAATCTGGACCACACTTTCTAGTGTCAGCCTTTAGAAGGGACATGGAAAGAGGAAGTTCTTTTTCTTGCCTGTTTGCCCTCACTCTAACTGGCAAGTTCATTCCTTCATTGACTAGAAAGCCTACTTCAGGATTCCCACATATAATGAAGATCAGACACGTGTGTGTGTGTGTGTGTGTGTGTGTGTGTGTGTGTGTAGATCTTATTTCTATATATAAATATGTGTACACACACACACACACACACACACATATTCATTCAATCAATTCTGTTCTTCTAGAAAACTCTGACTAATGTAATATGTATATGCATATATTCTCAAAGATTGTTCAGCACCTTGTATGTAATAATGTACATTTACAAATAAATAATAAGAGCAAACACTGTGATGTGCACTTAACAACTGTAATACCTATTAATTGAGAGGGCCAGACATGAAGATCACAAGTTCAAGGTCACCCTGAGCAACAAATAAAGTAAGGAAGAAAAAGTGAGAGTTAGTAATGGCTTCTCAAGGGCCATAAGAAAGTAATTGTATAAAAGAATTTGAAGTGCATATTTTCATTAACTACATGAAAGAAGTTCAAGATCAAGATTTAAGAAGCAAAACTTGTGTAAATGCTAGAAAAAATATTCTTAAATGAAATGATAGACTGTTTATCCTCACTGAAGCATGCTAGAAAGAGAAAAGTCATTATTCAAGAAGATATTAGACTTAGGTAACTTTATGAATCAACTTAATCTGATAGGTGTTATAGAATAGTTTATCAACAACCAGAATGCACATCTGTTTTTTCAGATCCCTTAAAATACATTTATATACATAAATCATATTTGAGGTTGTAATGAGTCTTAATGTATTATCCAATACTCAATTCATCCAAAAGTTTTGTGATCATAATAGAGTTAAATTAGATGTGGACAATAGAAGACTTCTAGAAAGTTAAAAAATATTTGGAAATTCAATAGCATGGTTTTAACAACCCCCAAAAGAAATGAAACTTAGATGGACGATGGTGGCATACACTTTTAATCCTAGCATTAGGGAGGAAAAGTCATCTGTGAGTTTGAGGCCAGCCTAGTCTACTGAGTGAGGTCCAGTGCAGCCAAAATTACAACAGAGAAAACTTGTTGAGAGAGAGAGAGAGAGAGAAGAGAGAGAGAGAGAGAGAGAGAGAGAGAAATAAAACTTATTTTGAGTAATACAATAATTAAAGTACAACATACAAACATTTTGTTTTTCATATAAAACAGTTCTTTAAGAGAAATCAGTGTCTGATGGATGCGGGAATTTAAGAGCATACACTGCTTCTGCAGATGACCCAAGTTCAGCTCCTAGTACCCTGTTTATTCATTCACAAATATTTGGAACACAAACTCAGAGTTATCCAACACCCTCTTCTAGAATTTGCAGGCACTTGGTCATATGCACACACACGCAGGAAGGCATACCTACACACACACACACACATACATTTTGAAATAAAAATGAAAGTTATAATATGAAGCATTATTTGGATAAAAACTGGTCAATTATCAATAACCTCATTACCTTCTTCATGCACAAGAAAAATAATGGCAAAATAAGCCAAAGTTAGAAGAAATTTGTGATATTACATAATGAAATTTAAAACAATTGTATTCATGTACACAGATAGATGTGGTAATTTAATAAAATATAAAACCTAGCTTTGTGAGAAGATCATTTTGTAATCAATCTGGAGAATTAGAAAAATACAAATCATAATCATCAGTTCCAAAACAAAATGTATGTTATCACCCAGAAGTCTACAAATATTGGAAACAATAACAATGGAAAATGAGGAGAATCACATCAAACAGCATAGAAAATTTAATAAAATGGGAAATACCTTGAAAGATAAAAGAGCTCATCCCTCAGTCAGGAAAGAAGTTAGTAACCTGAATTGTGAATAATTTTAAAGCATTGTATTATAAACAATCATTCTTTTTAAATACAAAAAGACAAAAGGAAATCTTTGTGTAGATGGCTTCATTGCTGAAGTTTAAAACCCAATCTTAGTTACAAACATAATTTTAAAGCCCTAGAGTAAGAACATCATTATTATTGACTTTATAAGACTTGTATTAAACTGATACAAATAACATGTGAAGCCCTTTTAGAAAGGGTGTTTTAGAACAAATATTTCTAATGAAGATAGAAGTAAAAAAATACCTCAACAAAAGTTTAGCTAGTAAAATTCAACAATGTGTAAAAATTTATTAAGGCCAAATAGATTTTGTAACAGTTACACAAATTTGGCTTCTTATTTAAAAACAAATTAATATAATTTCTATAGTCAGAATTATAGTTATAAAAAGAGGATAATGCAATGATCTCAAGAAAAGCAGGGAAGCATTTTATAAACACAAGATTGCATTAAAGAAACGTGTTTCAAAATGTTTGGGTGAACTGAGAATAAAAGGAAAGTTTCTAGTCCTGATAAAGTAAGAAAAAAATGAAAGCTATTTATGTTAGAAAGAAATCAACAAATTATTTTGATCAAGAAAATAATCTTTAGAAAATCCATATAGAATCTCCAGAAATTAATTCAAGAATAGATAAGTAATCTTGCTAAGGTTACAGAACAAGACATAAATATAACAAAGCTGTATTTGTATTATTATGTACCAACAACTGGATACTATAAAAAAAAAGACAACTATATAACATAGGATCTCACCCAATGAAGGATTTGTGTAAAGCATGTGAACAGAACAGTTCTAGGCATATGAAAACTCAAAACTAAGAAAACTACATTGGAACCAGGAAAATTCATATATTTTATACACAGAAGTGGTATATAAATGTATAAGAATGCTCAACATTATTTTTCTCTGAATAATTGATAGGTAGCACATAACTGTCTAGCTGGCTTTCTTTTCACAGTATTACATGACATTTACTCACAATGATGTGGGGGAGGAAAAATAAGTCAAAAGTACCATAGCCATTTCAAATGCTTTTTAATTATATTTATTCCTGATTTGTTTTAAGTTGTCATTACTCAACATTGAAAGAGGTGCTGTTAATAAAATATTTATTTAAAATATGTAATCTACCAGGAATCAAACAAATCAACATCTACAGCTTCAAGTCAACTTTAAAAAAAATGTGTGTGTATATATACATATATATACTGGTGATGTCAATCTCATTATTTAGACAAAATTATTATGGACATTATGATGGACATTTTACTTAATAACTTAGCTCACTTGTCTTAATCATTAGTTATTTTTATCTTCCTCCTACCCTTTCTCCTTCCTTCCTTCCCCTTTTTTTCATTCTCCTTATCTGCATATATTTTTTCATCCCTCCTTGTACACATGCATGTGTGTTTGTATACAAATATACTCAGAATCACTTTGTAAACAATATAATCTATATTTACACAAATGCGCACATATATAGATATGTCTATGTGCTTTTTTGTAATAGAAAAAAAATCAGTCACTTTTTTATTTTATTTATATATTCACTGTGTATTATAATTGGCTAAATGACAATTTTTCTTCAAGTATATCACATACTTTGAATATTTTCCGGTCTTCTTAGTCCCTCCCTTTAGTATTCTGAGTCCCCTTTTCCCTCACATTATTCTCTTCATTTCCCTCAGTCTCTTCTCTTCCCTGTCCTTCCAAATAAGTCTAACTACATCTTTATGTGTACCATTTTATAATTTGACTTCAAATCCTGACATTGTATATGTACCTATATGCAATTGCATGTATATTTACATGCATACTTACATAAGCTATCATTTGATAATATTATATGTACACTGAATCAGTAGAATATTTTTCATTTAATCTATGCATGCATGTTGTATATGTACATGTTCTTTCACTATGAGGAACTTTAGAATTTGAATCTTACTAGCTGGGTTAAAAGAGGTAAATGGATATTGTTACATGTAGACTTTCTGGGTGTTGATTGTGCAAGGTGTACATAAATTCTGTAGACCTAATGATTTTTGAAAACCATTTCCAAGGCTGTTTGTGTCTTGTGTGGAAATCTAAATGGGATCTTACGGGAAATGGATTAAAGAATTCAGCACTTGTCAAATATTGCTGGCCTCTGCTCTTTTAATTTCTCTTTCCCTCAGAGTCCCCTTGCCTCTAATACATGCCTAGACTTAGTAGGCCAAATGTGGAGCTCTCTATCTAATATTTCTTTTCTTCCTATTGTGCTAAGAAAATTTTCTTTAATGCTTACACAGTTATTTAAGTTTCACTGCAAAATGCTGTGCACTGCAGTTTGCTTTGAAATGAAATGAATGATCCCTTTTGTGTTTTGTTTTGTTTTGTTTCTAAGTAAACAATTTTCTGCAGTTCTATTGTGCACTGTCAGGAATCATTCTACTTCTTAGATGTAGTTTGTTTATTTTTTATCACTGCTGTGAACAACTGTTTGATTACCAACATCCCCCCCCTTCTTCCTTTTGTGTTGGGATTAGTCTCTTCCTGCCCTCTATGACATGTTAGGATATGACTATCTGGTATTACTCATGGTGGGAGCAATTTAATTTTTGTTAGGAAACTGTCCTTTTTCTCAGAAGTCACATAAACATCTGAGGACAAGTGGATGAGTAAATTGGTCTTGTCATTGTTAATCTTATCTGACCACACACTTTCTTTGTGAAGTATCTGAATTTCTCCCTTTCACTTTAGAGGGTATGATCAGACCCAGCTTATCCTTGCATGTGCGTGTTATTTGAACAGTTTTCATAGGAAGGATATTTTTAGAAGTTCTCAATTTATATTTCTATATGAAACTCATTTATTGTACATTATTTTAAGCCCCAGAGATAGTGCTCCATTAAAACAACCATTTTAGTTTTGTTTCTGGACAGTGTTTAAATGTTTCCCTTTGTAAATGACATTTCACCCTGTTTTTTAAAAAGTCCTTTTTGCTGAACCAGGATGTGTTCATAAACCAAGGTTGGATGAAAGATTCGGCCATAGACTGAGTCAGTGGGGAATTAACTGCTCCTCTACTGACTGCTTAGTCTAACTTACTTCACTCTTTCTGAAACTTAAAAGAAAAATAATACAGCCTTCTTTGAAAGCATTCAGGGATGACATATCATGAACCAGTCATGTGGCCCCAGCACAGAGGTGTGAGGACCAGGAGTGAAAGCCAGTCTGGGATACAGAGGAATCAGTCTCAAAACAAAACAAAATCTGAACTAGAAGGATGGCTTAATGAGTAAAAGCACTTCTTTACCAATCCGATGATGACCTGAGGTCAGTCTCTTGGACACACAGGTGAGGAGAGAACCATTCACCGCAGCACATGTATGGATATGCATTTACACACACAGAAACTAGTTAATTAAAAAATTAATTAATAAAACAAAGCAAAGATGTATCAACCTTGTTCAGCTCACATTTGGGCAGTCATGATAGTGAGATTTTATGGGTGTAGTTTCAGGTATCATTAGGAGGCACAATCTCACAGCAAACTCCCTAATCATCTGGCTTTTGCAATCTTTTTGTCCTCTCATCCACAATATTCTCTGAGCCTTAGGTGAAGGAATGCTTTGTAGATGTACCCATTGAGACTGGACTCCACAACTCTGCATTTTGATTGGCTGGGGTTTTCTGTAATTGTCTCCATATGTTGCTAAGAGAAGTTTCCTTGGTGAGGGCGCAAGACTATATTTATCTGTGGATGTAAGGGCAAATGTTTATAGACTCTTGTTAAGGATTGTGCCGGTTTAGTAAATTAGAGGTTGTAGATTCTGTTCTAGTAACCATGATTTCACTAGCTCTGAGCAGTTAACTAGGTTTCCAATACTAGACATGATTTATTTCGCTTCTATCATTTTATTTCACATTCAACACTAGGAGATTTGATATAGCAAAGGATACATGCCCATTGCCATCATGAATAATAGCAGAAGCTATGGATAGCTGAATAAGATTAGGCCCTTCAACACTGAGCAATATTAGATGAATTACATGTGAAGTTCCATTCCTTCCTGCTGACTGCAAATGGTTGGGAGAGGTGGTTTCATTTTCTTTAATAGTTTAGCCATGGTAGGCACCAACTGGGAAGAAGAAGGAATTCAGAGGGTCAAAGAGAAAGGAGGGCAAATATCGGAGGGTAATGGAGGTGAATACTATGGAGGTGTGTTATAATAATTAATAACACACACAAACACAAACACACACAAAAGAAACTGTGCTGTATAACACGTGTTTTCAGAAGATAAACACATCTATTCACACAGAAAAGGACCTATAGAAACAAAAGTAGGGGTTGCCCCAAGCAGAGTTCTTACTGGGGTTACTAACGTGAGAGTGAGTGAGGAATTGACTGACAGGGACTGTAGTGCCTCTAAAGCAGCTTGCAGGCAGTTGGACAGGTCATCAGCTTAGCTCTTTAGAGTCTCTCCTCTAGCAGTCATGTAATGGCAGGTAAATTCGTGAATCATTCTTTCCTCCTGTATCAGGTCACTGCCATCCCGAGATCTACATTAAGGCAATGCCTACTCTGGCCAGGTCACATACTAGGTTCCGTAATCTGTGGTCTCATCTTACTATAGCAACCCTCCACCCCTCTTCTTATTAATTGTTTCAATGAATTCTCCAGGAGCACATGATAGCAATTACATGGTCCATCCCCAAAAGTCACAATAAAACACTCCTATCAGGTAAAATCAAGTCAACCTTATAACCTGGGGACAGATTCTACTCCTTCACTTCTGGATGCAGCCAATCAGAGAATGCATTCCAATTCTACTTTTCATCTGTCCTCAGGGTCTGAAATGAAGAGTAAATGACCTAAAGCCTCAGGTGGGCTGAACAGCTTTGCACTGTTGAGATCCAGGAAGCTTCTGATGAAATGATCAACATCTAATCACCATGATGTCTGCTACCATGAGACTGCAAGCAACTGAACTCCAGATAGGACCGTTCATCCCAAACCTCTTCTACTTTATAAATACCCAATTCCTGTACACACAGTCTCAGTTTGCTTCTGCAGAAACTTGTCCTTTGACTGTTCTGATTAAAGAGCAAGTCTGCTTCAGGTGAGGGGAGTTTGGGGTTGGGGTGGGCAACTGAAGAGAGGCCTTTTGATTCTTGTACATTTCCTAGACATGTGAAGTTTGTTTATTTCCTGAGCTTCATTAGTTTCCTCTCCGTGTCCTGGACGGAAAGTGAGAAAACTGCTAAGGGACAAAGTGTTCAGAAATTAATAAAAAAACTACTTAAAAATATGTGTGCTATGGTTGTTTCCCCTCCATTTAAATATTACTTATTCAGCGACATAGCTGCAAAGATAGAGACCACCAGCAGAATGTTTTGTAAGTAGTTTATCAATGAAGCTAAACTAGAAAAGCCTATCACAATGAGCTAAGATATGAATTTAATTTAGCAAAGAATAAATTATTTTTAATAGTATTCAACTTTACAAGCAATTAAATAAAATAAAATCCTTATATTTAAAAGTAGAAACATGCAAACCAGAAATTGAATTTCTGGGTAAATATCTATTTAGTCAGTAATTTGTTGCTGTGACAAAATAACAGAAAAAAATTTAATCCTCATGGTCCCGCTGTTTGTATTAGTCTCAAGATTCTCAAAAAAGTTCTGAGAGACAAAAGCATCTGGGAGGGTGTGTTCAAATATGAAAGGACCAAAACCTGCCAAACAAAAGCCTTTTCTAACTACGAATACGATTTCCAGCAAACCTTTTCTTGAAACAATAATGACAGATATAGGCATTCTCAGCCTGGAAGAGCTAAAAGAGTAATCACCACCACATCTGTACCTTTTGTACTTTTCTTTCTAGGCTGTTGGAATAAAGATATGAACTTGTGCAACTACTACTGAAAAAAAAGTATGTTATTTGGTTTTAGAATGAAAAGTAGAAGACCATATAAATCAGCATTCTCATTTCTAGATATAATTTTATATCATCAGCTTTTATCACTGTAGCAAAGTACCTTAAAAAAGCAACTTTAGAGAAGAAAGATTCATTTGAGCTCATACTGTCATAGGTCTTGGTCCATGGTCTCTTTTCTCCATTGCTATGGATTCCTGGTGACATACCTTACAGTGGCTTGAGAATACAGTGGATGCTCTTATCATTATAAAATTCTAAATACATGACATTAAAATTATGCCAATTGGCAATATGGGAGACATTTATGCATTTAATATCATTTCCTAATGTGAGACAGTAGATTAAGTTGTATGAAAAGGGGGCTGGAGAGACAGCTTAGAGAATAAGAGTAAACACTGCTCTTGTATAGAACGTAAGTAAAATTCTGTCTTTTGATCTTAGTGTGCACCTGCACTCAGATGCAGATGCTCCCCCATAATTAAAAAAAATAAGATATATGGGGAACACTACAATCAGCAAAGAATAATAATCATAATTTAAAAGTATTAATTTAAAAATAACTAGAATTTCAGAAAAGTAGAATATCAAGAGATATATCAGCTAAACCTATTCTTAAAGCACACATTTAGATAACAAAATATAAGGAACAACAGTAGGAAAGAGAGTGAAATTAAGCTATTTTAAAATTATAGGCAATATGATTTTCTGCTTAAGAACTCTAAAAGATTTAAAAACATTTAATAAGTTAGTTAAGAGGTCCATTTCCAGCTTTAAGGAATTTAACATCTATATTTAATAACAATAATATAATTAATAGTGTATAGGACTCTGTAAAGTGCTTTATGTATTCTGTCATAGAAGTAAAATAAGATAATGTTTTTGTCATTTTCACTTTAGAGATGAGAAAATTGAAGAATGCATAAGAAATGTAACCTATTCAACATCACAATATTGGACAGTGACACAAAAACTACATGAACCTTCCATTTCTGCTAAAAGAGGGGTTAGTAGGTCAGAAAACTAGATAGATCACCTGAGGGATGGAAGTTATCTCAACGGTAGTCAGCAGATGGTAATGGAATGCATGAGACATGAGGCACAAGGTAAGATAAAGAAGGAAAATGGCCAAAACCATATTGGGGTTACTGGGAGAGGGCAGACAAAGGCTAAAGAATCAATTAGAAAAATTTATAATGACATATAAGGATGTAAATACCATAATGAAATGCTTTTTTTTTTTTGTAGGCTAGTTTAAATTAATGAAAGAAAAATAAACAAAGAAACAGCAACAGGATTAAAACACAAAAGAAGTCTGGCTTGTGTAAACATAAAATTAGATTTTTCTTTTTATTAGAAAAATAGTATTAATCATAACTTAGAGACAGAGGCCTGGAAAGGTGACATTATAAATAATGAGGCATACTGAACAAGCCTGATAACCTGAGTTTGATTCTTGAATCCCATGTAAAGGTGGAAAGAGAGAACTGCTCCCATAAAAAAATATTTTCTGATCTCCAATAGCACCTGCAAACACACACACACACACATACACACACACATTCACACACACATGCATACACACACACACACGCACACACACACACACATGCACACACACACACACACACATGCACACACACATGCATACACACACACACATTCACACACACATGCATACACACACACACACACACACATGCACATGCACACACACACACACACACACATGCACACACACATGCATACACACACACACACATTCACACACACATGCATACACACACACACATACACACATGCACATGCATACACACACACACACACGCACACATGCACACACATACACACACACACACACACACACACATATGCACACACACACACACTGATGACAAATGAATGTGTTTTGGAAGAAGCCTAACAGGGAAAAGGAAAGGGTTAAGGAGTCATAGATTATGTGTGCATTTGACACTTGGACAATTTAGAGGGGCAAGAGGAGAGTTAGGTTTCGGCAGACTAAAGCCACTACCACAGTAACGAATGGATTGATTTGCTGCTGAGACCTGAACGTTTTCTCCGCTCTCAAGATTACTTAAGGGTACATTGAAGAGTCTTATGTTGGTAACTGTCCACCTTGGACTCCTTTTAAGTGGCTTTTACTCTTTCTATCTTGAAACAAATCAGAAAGATAACCCTAAATAGTAGTATACTCCACAGACCTCAAGGATCCCAAATATTGTTTTCTTGAAGGTGACTCAAAGTATACCTGGTCTAGTATATCAGTCATGGCAGAGAACCTGAATGTTTCTGAACCAAATTCCTAAGTTGAATTCCTAAGTATACCCTTGCTAGTTCAGTATCTACTCTTTCATCAATATTTGGATGATTTTTTTTAGTTCAGATCCTGTAGATAATGACTAGTTTTATTATTTTAGATTTTATAGAAACCTACAGACAAAACTTTAAAATAAATAATTTCTTAAACAAGAATATTTCAACATTGACACTCATTCTTTATGCTTCAAGAAAGATAAATTTTGCAGTTTGAATGGAACCTATCATGTGCACTGTAGCATAGGTACCTCAATCTCTAGATTCTACTCTCTTGTAACGTTTGAGTTATGACGATCAAAACTATCTCCAATCAATTTTAAATATGATGTTCCCGTAGGATTATGACAGAGTTGAAAACTTTCCATCAACTAGTAGCAGTATCATAAATTTTTTTTAGAGATAAGGTGTTTCCATGAACACAGGCTGTCCTTTAGCCTTTATTGAAATATTTCTATTTAGACATATTTAGAGGTATGGATACTTTGTGCTGTATTTGCCTTCAATCTTCAGTTCAGTAAAGGCTATATACATTTTTACAGCCTAGAGTGCAATAAACTAGGATACAGTATTGTTTAGAAATGTTTTAGGCTATGCTTTTACATTTATGCTAGGATATTCTTTAATGTTTACCTGGCAACAAAATCCCTAACAACAGGTTTGAAGTATATTCTGTTGTTAGGTGTCAAATGATTACAATTTAAATGCTGAATGAAACCACTATTATAGACACATTCATTTTGGAGATAGAATATCATGTTGTCCAGGGTGCTCCTAAACATGCTATGAGGCAGAGGACAGTCTTGAACTCCAGACTGCTGAGTCTCTACCTCCCTAGTCCTGACACTACAAATATGTCATACCACACCCAGTTTATGCAATAATAGGGATGAAACCCAGAACTTTTTGTATGGTAGGAAGATCTTGCCACTGAACTACATCCCTAACGCATGGGGGAATTTCCTGGCAATGAAATTAATTACCCACTTTCAGATAGGACTAAGAGGGAAATATTCAAACAATCCAAGAAAAGCTAACTTCAATAGGCTATAGAAAATCAGCAAGTGTACTCAATGATGAGAAAACCTTACTAGGAAGTGATTCTTAACTGTGATTATATAATTAGAAAAATCTGTGGATCTTTTTAAAAAAAAATGTGGACAAAAACATTTATTGGGTACTGTAGGTTGGATATAAAATATCTCACCAAGTCCTATGTGTTAAAGCCTTGATGTGCAAGTTATGGACTCTTTAAATAGTGAGTCCTACTTGGGTATCTTTTGTAACAGTGGAAGTATCCTTGAAGGAGCTCCAGTGATCAAAGCTCCTTTCTAACTTCTCTTTTTACTTCCTGATTATCAAAAGGTGAACAAGCCACTTCTGCAGTAAGCACCTGCCATGATGTATTATTCTCCATAGCCCTTTAGCAGCAGTCCAAAGCAACAGAAGGCTGATATTTCTAACACCCTGAGGAAAAAAATAAATATTTCTTTTCTTTTGAGTTCATTATTTCAGGAATTTTTACCATTGCAAATGCAATGAAGAGGCCAGATATTTTTATTGGGAAACTCAGAAAATATTCTGTTAGTAAGTTAATATGCACTATTCTAAAATAACTCTTCTTTAGTAGCTACTGAAATTAAGCCCAGTAACAAGTTCAATGACACATCACAGCTAGATCATTGCTTTAGTATTCATGTGGCTGCAAGACTTACTTCATATACAGAGAGTGAAGGAACAACGTCCCACATGGCACTAACAATGGTCTGTAACATCATACCTCCATACTCTAAGAGGTGAACAATTGTTAAATTTGATAAAGAAAATACAAAGATTGAAGGATCGCCTGAAGAACATGTAATTAAAATAGTAATGTAACCTTATTTATCAACATCAGTATACTTTTCATTGACCCAGGCATTGTAAAAATTTACTGGAAAGGTAATTATATTTCCAGGATTACATAGGAAATCTTTGGCTATCTTTGCTGTTCAAATAGTCCTTGAATCAACAATACTGGGTTAATTCTTCATCTGCTTTTAGCCTGTAGACTCAAATCCACTAAATGCTTGGAATCAATACTTATTATAGGAAGATTTAATCAAACATATATAGAACAAAACAATATAAGATATTAAGACTAGGTATACTGGATCAGAGTCTTTTGAATAGTCCTTAGTCCAGTGATTTACTTGCAGGCTATTCTTAGGTACAGGGAGTAAGGAAGTCAAGATACGATAGGATGATAAAAATGTAGCAAGGATATAGTCCAAGAGGAGTCTAGCTTAGTATCCTATAAGAAGATCTTTAGAGCCCAAATTATGAAGCAAAAATAGTTTTGCCATGAGATGAAACAGATTGCATTTTAGACTCCTTGTCCATCATTACCTGACTTGAGAAGAGAAATGTCCTTAGAGATTCTCTTTGTCTAAGAACAATTATCTGGATAAAAGTTAGCTTGATTGTTTTAGGCCACCATGTACAAATGTATGAGACCCAGATTTTAAAGGACCTGGTCCTGTCGCAGCACTTCCATCAAAGTGTCTATACACAATTGCTTCATTTGTTTTTTGCAGATGCAAGGCTCTATTTTAAATATTTTTGAATATGTAGCCTTAATATATCTGTTTTTTGGTATACTTTATTTACCTGCAATCAAATCGTTCCTGTTAAATTATTGGTTTGGTTTTACCTTTCAAAATTTATGTAGCTTGCATGGATACAAGTTAAGTAAGTTTACTTGAAATGTAGATACTGAATTTGTAGCATTTTATACAACAGCTTTAGGCATCTGTGCTATAGAAAGTCCTCGATTTAACAGCATTTTCAGGGAAATATTTTAGATATAATCAATAGTAATCATTTATCACATACTACAACCACTGGCTTTTAGATTAAAAGTTATTTATGACAATAAGCACAATGTCATTTTTAGTTGAGATATTAATAAATATATTACAAAAATTATAGTCATTTTTTACATTTGTTTATTATCTTCTACATACATAGCACAGTATCTGGTAATTTTGAGAAACAAATGCAAGTATCAGACAATTTCTAGAGCTTTGTTCTAACTAAGAGAGGGAATCAATGAAAAATTAAATTAGTTTAGGGGGATATATATATATATACATATATATATATATCTATTATATGAGAGAGAGAGAGAGTTTGGAGCCTAGTGGATGATGGATATAAATAGACATAGTTTTAGATCAAGGTAACTGAAGAGTTCCTGTCTGAGAAGTGGCTAAATAAAGAAAAATCTAGATGATAATAGCAAGCAACCACTGCAGACACAGAGTTAATGAGCTTATGAGCTTAAGAATTTAATGAAGACATAACACACAAAATGCTTTGATAAATATACAAGTTATTTTAAAATAATGAAGTTTAAGCCATTGCCAACAGCCACATGAAACATTATTCCATGGTACTAGTAGTTGCCTGTCACTTCCTTTCCTACTACTAGTGAAAAGATGTCTCTGGGACATTATGTATCATTAGTATCATGAATTCCCAGTATTTCACTATATGTTTCTAGGTAGAATTCTATTGTGATAATTATTACTTTGTAGGACTGAAGGATGAAAACAAAACCTTGGGCATGCTAGACAAGTGCTTAACCAATGAACTATAGCTACTTCCTATACTTTTATTATAATTTAATGTTTATAAAGCTTATTTTTTTTCTAAAAGACAGGAGAGCATAAAAGGGTCTATTGATTCTTACGAGCTTCACTTTAGATGGCTATAATGTATTTGACATTTGTAAACAGAAAACAACATAAATTTTATGATTATAAAAGTGACAAAGGATGTAGATAAATAAAATTTTATGCAACGCTGCGGAGACCTTACAAGCTTTCTCCCTTTGACATTACCATGCCCATTGGGTCATCATTGGTCAAGTCTTGTTTAAGCAGCTGTTTTGATGAGTTTTCATGGTTTTTGATGTGAAAATTAGAATGAATTTTTCTTCTCTATTCTTAGCTGCTCATTTTAGACTTTAAGATGTTCTATAATCAATAGGATAAATTTAATATGAGAAAATTAAAGCATTCTTACAAACAATGCTTTACCAAAGCCTAAAGTGTAGTTGGTTTAAAAAAAAAAAGTACTAATGGATACTCAACCTCATTCTCATTGTAATTTCCTTTGTTCAAGTTTGAAACTCATTTGATTCTTAGTATGATACTTTGGAGTGCATAATTATCCTTGCTTATAAATTAAAATATATTTGTAAGTCAATTATTTAGGAGGTTGTGAACAGATGGTTTGGTTAGAGAAGTGACGTAGAACAACTCACCCTAGTCCTGTATCACTGACTCCTTAAATTTTGACATATGTGGTAGAAAATGTATTCTGCTGAAACGATTATTATATCTGGAAGAGCCCAGGTCATTTGTGGTGCTTTCTTCAGACTGCATTTAAACAAATTTGCATTAAAACAGGAAAAAGGCAAATCTTGCTATCTGTATTTTTTCATAATCTACAATGTTCTTTTGGCTTGAAGAAATCTTACTTTCAAATGTTCACCAATGATTTTGGATGAGACAGATCTGTGGTCAGTCTTAATTATGCTTGATGTAAGAGAATATTCTTTAATTACTGGAATGAATAACATTATGACATTGGCAAGAAACTTCATTTCACATTCACAATTTCAAGTCAAATATATGTATCTTCATAGGAAAATAATTAGGTCATTCTATTCTACTTATTTGACATTGAGCCTGCCCAGCAAATGAAAATTTTATTATCAATTGTTTGATATAAATATACACAGTTAAAACCAATACGTATATACCTTGCCTATTATCAAAAATATTGGCAATCTGTCCATTACTTATTAATTTTATATATACATCTTTCATTTTTATAACATTTATATTACTGAAATTCAGACAGTTTTATAACATGAAAAATAATCCATCATAGTTGCATGATTTCATGTATCAACCACTATGGGATTTCTTTTATTTATTATTTGGAGTTGGGGATTAAACTAGGTTCCCGCTTAGGTCTTCACACATGTTAGGCAGGCACTTTATCTATGATCTACATCTTATGATCAGGATAAGGACTTACCAAATCTAACTATATAAAAACATATCTCAAATAATTTTACCTTCAAAATATAAAAAAGCCTGTCCCATTTTCAAACTTGTTGCTTTTAGATACTTGTGGACATAAATTTTATGGAGTGACGGAAGTATGCTTAGAGGCTCAATGAAATTCTTCAGATTCTAAGCTGAGCATGGCAATACATACATATTATCTCAGTAATACATACATGTTATTATATATATATAATTATACATATTATCTCAGTAATACAATATATATTATATAATTACTTATATATATACACACATATATGTATGTATTTGTGTGTGTGTATATATATATATATACATATATATATATATATATATATATATATATATACCTATTCAACATTTAAATGTCTATGCTACAACATAGCTTTTTTGGTAGTAAATACTGAGTTAGTGTAAATAAAGGTATTCTATAAGGTACCTTTAGTAAGAGAACTTAGTGTCAAAAGTGAGAGTCATACCTACCTAAGACATAAGCAGAAGATCATGAAAGTAGTATTCTGAGGGTATCATAGTCTTCCGTATTTTGGAAAAGGAGGTACAAGACTTGAACAGTTTTAGAAACTCTAATTAAACTATATTAAATTCTTCCTCATGTATATTAAGTTTAAGTTTAGAGAACAACTTGCAACTTCTACCATGTAGGTCCAGTTGATTGAACTCAGTTCCTTAGGCTTTGCAATAACTACCCCACTCCACTGAGACATCTTGGCAGCCTTTGTATTCTGTCATTACTTCATATCTAATGCAAACTCATTGCATATTTTTCTTTTTCTTTATTACATATTTCTAATACTGCTGTCCTCAGTTTTGCTCTATGTTTTAGATTATTTTTAATTTTTTATCTATCATCTATCTCTGCCATCTATCTCTATCTATCTATCTATCTATCTATCTAATCTATCTATCTATCTATCTATCTATCTATCTATCTATCTATCTATCTATCTATCTATCTATCTATCTATCTATCTATCTATCTATCTATCTATCTATGTATTATCTATCATCTATCTCTCATCTATTATCTATCCATATATTTATCTATTATCCACCTATCATCTATCTATCATCATCTATCTATCCATCTATTTATCTAATTCCATCTATCTATTATCCACCTATCATCTATCTATATCTATCGCCTATCTATCTATCTATCTATCTATCTATCTATCTATCTATCTATCATCATCTATCAAAGGGGTTTCACTATGTAGACCAAGCTGGAGTAGAACATAGAGATCTGACTGCATCTGCTTCTCAAGTGCTAGAATTAAACTTCTGCCTTGTCCCAGCTTGCTCTAAATCTTTGAACCACAACTAGTTAACATGTATTTGTGGGCTTCCTAATCTAGTGATAGTGGTCATCCTGATAGATTCTAGACATAAGAAAGGGGAATAGAAAGGGCCATTTGCAGTTCACAGCCTCTCAGGCACCATTTGGGTCATAATGCTTACATTTGTCAACTCTCTTTGGCCAATCATCATGATTCTTTCACTTTCTTATATAGACTTTAGATACCTTTGACACTGATATCTGAATACCCCTTTAAGACTCATAAATACCAATATGATGATCTTCTCTGACACTGATATCATGGTTAATGATTAGTAACTGACTTTACAAATGGCTTGTTCAGTGGCTGGTAGCATTATAGGTTCCCTTTTCCCTTGCAAGACTAAAGATCTAAAGATCAGCTTGGAGGCAGATGACAGAAAGAACCTTAGATGATACCCAATGACAAGATGAGATGGGAGGAACAGCTATTCCCTTAATGAGAAATGCATTTACATAATCCAAAAACCTTTCTGTTGAGGGACTCAGGGAAGTTGTTTGCATACCATCACTGCTCAGCTGCTCCTAACTCAGAAAGCATAGCTTTCGTCCTTTCCTTCTTCCCATTTCTATTTTCAGAACTGAGCTAAAATATTAGTTCTGTGTCTCCCAACAATTCATGCTCACTCTTGCTCTAGATTCCACCTCACAGCCCTCATGCAGCTATTTGCAGACTGTCTTGACCTTTGACACTTAAAGCATAACTTTTCTTTGTCTGTTTCCATATCCACTGAGATCTTCCTCCTGCCCACACTGCTTCTCCCCAGCACTTTTTAAAAGTCTAATAGGACTGTCACTGAATTTTCTTTAGAGTCCACTTTTAAATTATTTCATATATAACACTAAGAACCTGCATAAAGAGCTGTGTGCATTCTTGGGAAATTATAAGAAATGTTGACAGACTGTCACTAGCAGATTGCAACCGAATGAAATTTACAATGGGAGGCCCACAATCTGAATTCTTATCCCAGAGCAAGACATAAAAATGGGAAATTGTGAGGATGAGTTAAGGAGATGAGCCCCTCACCCTAGAATTCAAATGAATCTTCTTTTATCAGAGAGGTAAGAATTCCAGCAAAATTAAAAGTTGCCTAGGCACTATCTCTTCCCAATGATAAACCTTCAATTTTCTTGAAATTTCATTTAATTGATGAAGGTATGATATGTATTAGACATCTGTACAACATTAATGGGTTCTGATTTTATTATAACTCTGTCCAAGGAATCTGTAGAGACACCCTATAATCTTACTAATCAAAAGAGGAAGAAAAGAGTCTTAAAAAAGAATGGTTTCTTAGCAACCCTATGAATTGTTACTTGATAGGGACAAAAAAATGCTATATATGGCTAATGCTAACACAATTAATTGCCATTCAACCTCGAGGAGCCTGTACCTATACTTGGATGTGTCTTAGTGTCTACAGTTCTCTCAGAAAGTATGTACCGTTGTTCTTACATATGTCTTCTTTCCCATAATCACTACTCTTCTTAAGCCTATTAAACTAACTATTATCACTAAATTCTCCAACTCTGACTCATACCAGTGTTAGCATAAATAATTCTGAATGCTCAGCTGTACAAGGGTGGCCTTCATCAACTTCCCACCATCCAAGGCTTGAGGAACTTAGTAGAAGCAGCAGAGGAAAGAGCCTGCTGAATGAGAAGAGCTATGAAATGCTTACTATGGACATGTCATGGCTGCTTCAAGCAGGGACTCACAGCAGCTGTAGTTATTTGCATATGACCTTTACAAGATCAAGATAGTCAAGATTCCAACAGGAATGGGAGGGGAGCTCTTAAGGTCCCACCCCTACAGTTGCTGTCAACATTTTAATATTGTTGAGAAACTGAGAGTCACTTTCCTGTGTTAATTTGACTGCTGGTGGGTTGCCTAGGTCCTGATTATATAAGAGGCACTAATTGTATTCTGGGAGTTATTAATAACAAGAAATAAAGAGAGAAGATGAATCTGGAAAATATGGGGGAGCTACAGGGAAATAGTAGTGGATGGATATGGTCACTATACAGCATACAAATGTTTGGAACTTTCAAATAATAAAATCAAATGTTAAGGAAATAAAACCCTCCAGCTCTGATTTGTCAAAATGGCTAGTGTTGATGCTTATAAATCCTAGTTTGCCCTGAGTTGTGGTTCCTAAAAGCTGAAAGGGATTCTTCAGACTACTCAGGGCAACAGAAATTCTGTTCCATAACCACGGACAACCCTACTTTTAAAGTAATTGTGTAAGTTCCGGAGAGCCCTAAGAAGTTATAAATAAAGAAAATGAATGTATTAATGTATTTGATTAGAATAAACTATCTATGAAGGTTTAATATGTTTTCAAGCATAAAATATTGAGATTAAGTTGCATAATCCATTGATGAAGTTGGTTAATAAGCGAACACAGGACCACTGAGATGTCTCAGCAGGTAAAAGTAACTACCGCCAAGCCTGACAGCCTGTACTTAATGCCCATGACTAACATAGTGGGAGGAGAGAACTGACTCCTACAACATATCCCCTGACCTCCATATATATGTCATGGTATTCATGAACCCCACCCTAGCACACGCAAAATTAAAACAATAAACTACAATAACATTTTTAAGTAAAAGCATCAAAACACAGCATTTTTCTCATGCCATACCAGGTGGAAGATATATAATGATCTTATAAAAATATATTAAAGAGAAATCAAATGTCAAATTAACATTAAAACCTAGATATAATAGTTTAATGTTAATAGAAGTTTTAATATTTAAGAAGACCATTGAATAAATATGTTTTAATAAATAAATAAATATGTTTTTAAAACACATTAAATTCTGAATCAATATCAACAAAGGTATTGCCTCATACACATGGAAGCCAGTATGATGATAGCAGGTTTTTCCCAAAGAAAAGCTTCCCTGTTGCTGTCCAGCAAGAATGCCAAGAACTAGAGCCAAAATCTCTCCCCTGGGATAGATTTACAGGAGTTATAGAAGGAAAACAATTTGCTTATGAATGAATGTTCTGGAAGGATGCTATAGCTACAAAAACTGATTGATGATTAGAACTTCAATGATGTGGACAACCTGGAATTTTGTAAGTACAGACACAGCTGAGTTATCTTAGGCTGTCCTTAGCCTCCTTAATAGCCTTTGATTGCCACCTCTGCATATAACCTAAAATAATACGAATGCTGTGTCAATCTTTTGGAGTGACTCTTAGCTTCCACAAACACAAAAGCTAAGAATGTCTTGAATTATCATCTGAGACCTGTAACAAAGCACTTTGCTTTAACATGCCTACCTGATATTTCCACATATATATATTTTAAATAATTTTGATTTATATCTATGACTTTCTTTGATTTGTCATTATAAAAACTTTATGAAACTTTTGCCATGTTGGAACAGAGAATTTTTGGTGAGTGGAGTTTGTGTCCTCAGGCTATGGTCACTCAAATTTTATTCCAGAATAAGAAATTTCTGATTACCTTGAAATGAGTACTATGCTTCATGTGTCTACAAAGGAAACAGTAATGTATAAGTTACCTTTTCTATTTCTGCAATAAAATACCCTGACAAAAGCAAGTGGTGTGTAAAAATTTTATTCCAGTTCACAGTTTGAAAGTATAGCACATCATGGCAGGGTGTCCTGAGTGTGAGGGAAGACACCTATTGCAGTACATTCCCAATCAGGAGACAGGAAGCAATAAATGCTTGTGTTCAGCTCATTTTCTCTTGATTCAGTCTGAAATCCCAGTGCATAGAATGATACCACCCAGAATTTTAGTGATTGTTCCTATCTCAATTACCCTAGTCAAGAAACTTCCTCACAATCATGCCAGGAAGTCTGTCTCCAGGAGATTCTGAGTCCTGTGAACTTGACATAACCTTCACAGTGTGCCCCTTTAGAAGTTGGATATTCTTTATGGGTGAATTATGTTCTGTGCAGGGGTATTGGTGTTGTGTTATAATTGCTAATGGCCTACATCACCAGGTCTTGTTAATGGCTTATGTTTTCTAGGTCTTGTCTATTCTTAAAAGGCTTGTTTGGTGCCTTAAATACTCTTTTGCAAGCTGGGTGGTGGTGGCACATACCTTTAATCCCAGTACTCGGGAGGCAGAAGCAGGCAGATCAATGTGTGTTCAAGACTACCCTGATTTACAGAGTGAGTTCCAGGACAGCCAGAATTATAACAGAGAAACCCTGTCTCAAAAATCAAACAAAATCAAACAAAAATCCTTAGGGGAAGCCTGTAGCCTTCTCCTACAGGGCAGTTTATTTTTGAATTATTTTTGTTTTCTCATCTCTAGCCTTTTGGCTAATAATCAGGTTTCTCTCAACTGCTGTTTATAGAAAGTCATGATGGTTAAGAAATCTCCCCAAATCCTTGTTAACCAAAATCCTGGTTTGCATATCATTTACCTGTGACTAGACCAAAATAGAACTGTTTCCTTTTGACTGAACTTGACAACAAATCTAGAGATGCCCCTGCCCCATGCCCCATGCCTTGCTTCATGAATGCCTTGCCACTCTCTGTGAAATTAGCCCATCAAAGATCAATGCTTTCATTTTTAGTAAAGACTGCCCTGATTGGAAACAAAGAAAGAAAGAAAGAAAATTGCAGCCCTAATCCCCTCACCCTTATCCTGCTGTTCCTGAGACACTGATTTGGTTTTCCCAATGACAAGGAGCATGAATAAACCTAAGGTCCTTTTCCTTTCACTTTTACCCTTTATGCTTTCTCTTACTATTTTTTTCCTTCTCCTGTCTTCTTCCTTGTATTTAATTCTTACTGGGTTCAGAAACTTGTCAGGCTTATCTGAAGGTGAGGACTGAATCCAATCAGACACCTTGCCTTGCTAACCTAGTAAGATTGATGAGCAGCAGATGGGCTTGTGGCTAGTAAAATGAGAAATGAAGAGATGAATGGTGTACTAAGACAGTGCTTGTGGGCTGAATAGCATTTTGAGGAGCACACAGGGCTCAGTGAGGATAAAAGAGGGATTCTGGGACTCATTTATCAGGAAGGTTTAGATTGGAGATGCCTGAAAATAAACTCCGCCCGCATAATGTAAATACAAAGCAGTCAGCTTAAATAAAAGGCGACTGTGAGGGCAGACTGTGCACATGTACTGTGAGTGCAGATTTTGTTTCTATTGTCTGTGAAATAGATCACCACATGTTACTCTCCTCCACTATAGGCAACACACAATCCTATATGTAAAATATATAACCCTCCTCTTATCAAACTGAGGACAAAATCAATACACTGAAATTTTCAGGTGGTTTCAGTTTTAATGAAGTTTCTGCAGCTTGAGAGCTGTGCTAATTCATCTTCCTTTTATCTATAAAAGCAGCCCAGTCAAAAAGGAATTTCCAACAGTTCCTGGAATCCCTGGCTTCCAGAAATACCATTTTTTATGCATTACAACTTACAGCACTTTTACCTCTAAAAGATTTACAGGTGGGCTGCCCTCAAAAGGCTTTATTTGTATTGGAATCAGTCAGTGTTTGTATACCTATTCTGTTATAAAGGCATCCACTCCTCCCCATGCAGGCACATCACTCTAACTGATGAGGTCCTTGGCTCTACACAGCATGCATTCTTGGACCAACACCAGCTCTGCAATCCCAACACATTTCTGAGTGTATTTTTGATGAATAAATTACCAAACTAATGAGACACACTAAGAGGTTAAGGATTGATCAAGTACTTAATCTTTTTAATGAAGGACACAGCATGAAACACGTTCCTCCAAATAGATACAATAAACAATTTTCCAAAACCTAATTATAATAAAAATACAAAGAAGGGGTCAATGTCTTAGACTTTGTGTGCCAGATAATAGCTTTGCATTTTCGTCAACATTGGGGAAGCTTTAGACCTATCACCTTTATTTATATTTGAATCAGGTGGGTACCCAGGATTTCAACAGAGGAAATGATGATATTTTAATACAGGAATTTAATATGTCTTTATGCTCTGGGTCCATGAAAATTGTTCCACAATATGTGATTGGAGTTTTGGCAGAGCTTGTTCAGCCTCGGAGAGATTAGTAAATATTTTGGAAATACTTTCAGTACATAAGAGTATTTGAGCCAGTGTGCAAAGCACCTTTGGGTAGCTTTTTTTTTATTTATTTTGTTTGCTTTGGCATAAAGTGGTTTAATCGACTTTCTGAGTTCTTATTTAGTTTGGATATTAAAAATAGTACAATTTTGATGAGAAATTTAGGGGAAACTGTTTGTATTAAATATTTTTATGGTTAATCTTTATTTTAAAATATGATAATATGGCCAGTGAGATGGCTCAGCAGGTAAAGGCACTTGATCAGAAAACTTGAGGACCTGGGTACCCCTGAATTTTATGGTGGAAGAGGAGGCCTGGCACCTAGAAGTTGTCCTGTGACCTCTACAAATATATAGTTCCCCCCCACTCTCTCAGACACACACACACACACACACACACACACACACACACACACACACACACAGAGCAATAAACACACAGAAGGGGGGCTAAATTCACCCACTTCAGACAGGATCATGGAATTTAACAAATTATAGTTACATGACTTAATTTTCTTTCTGCAAATGGTTATATAATGGAGAGGTAGGCCTGAATGTTGGGAATAAGAAATGTCTGGTCACTATCACCTTCTAAAGAGAATACACGACACAGTACCCTAAATATAAAATAAAAATAAGTAAATTAACTTTCATTTCTCCTCCTTTCCTACCTTGAATTTCACTATATGACATTTTAATTCCATTCGTTGGTTATATGTAGGCATTGGCTGGGGAGCCACATATTTTTTTTTTTTTTATTCAACCTTATAGTAAATTTGCAGACCAAAGTACTCATTTTTTTGTCATCCAAATAAATAACTATATCGTGTATTTTCATTTCCCCAAATCAAATAATTATTAGAATTTCTCATTTTATACTAAATCTTTAATATACTTCCTATAAAATTGACATTTTTTACTTGACATCAAAACTACCATTACCTAAGGTGCATGAATATTCACTTTGTCTGTGTAATAAAGACACCTGTGTAATTCCTCTTTGACTAAATTATTCTAGAAATATTCTTGAAATTTTAGGTAGTACGGACAACTATAGTGCTTTTCTTGAGCTCATGAACTTTCTCTTTGACAGTACAGGAAAACAAATCTATCAGAAAGGGTAATTCTACGTTAATCTCTAAATCAATACATACTTATAGTGTAAAGTTCCTGAATTCCAATGCATGAATAGCTACTATCTAGAAAAGCAAGAATGGCTGTTAAGCTTTTTTTCTAGGAAAAAAAAAAGTCAGGGACTATGCCAGTAGGCTAGAAAAAATGTTTAAAAAGAGAGGGAGAAAGATAATCAATCAGCTAAGTTATTTCACCTCACAAAAGAAAATGATGAGATATATTAAATTCAATCCCCAGAACCATATTGCCCACTCTCAGAAAGTCAATATAACAAAGAAAATGGATTTTCTAGTCTTTGTGTGTGTGTATGTGTAGTTCAGTCTACAGAATAAATTGAAGCAGAAAATAAAAGGACTTATTTTTCTGTTTCCACCAGTCATCGATGGTTTGGATTTGGTCCTTAAACTAGACAGACTTTTTTAATCAGAAGAATTGCATCTGAGTGACTCAGTGATTTTTGTCCTCCAGAAAGTATCATTATCTTTTTTCCCAGACTAATTTTTTTCCCTCTATGTGCTTCACTATGATTAAACATATTTAACAGGTCTTTCAAACAGGGAGTTTGTAGCAAGCAACACCATCTGAAGATCTTTCCCCATTGCAGTCTGAGATGTTGCAGAAGAGGTTTTCTCCTTGTTTGGTCTTCCTTCTAAATAACAGGCATGCTTGAGTGGCACAGACACACAGAGGGAGAAGCAGAGAAATTAGAGAAGCCAGCAAGCAGATGGCTTAATTGTCTAGTTCACTCAATCCATCATTGAGCAATGTGCTAATTTGGCAGTCTAGGAAATGTTATATCCAGGAACAGCAGGAGTGGCTGTTAGAGCCAATGAGATTTCTATAGTAGAACCATTGACTAGTAACATCAAGTATCACTGACATAGATGAAATTGTAGATGGTATCACAGATAATGGTATTAAATATCTAGCATCATATGTATAAGGCTATTAACTTTAAGTGGATACCAGGATAATCCCTCACTACCTTGATAGCCATTTCTAAAACATGAGAATATCTTGTAAAGTTGTTGAACATTATCAACCACTAAATATTTCATATATGATCAATTCTGTTTGTCCTCTCTGTGTATTTGTATGCATGCACGTGTATATTTGTGTGCAAGCACGTGTGTGTGTGTGTGTGTGTGTGTGTGTGTTAACACATTGTTACATTAAGTTTTGTCTTTCACAGTGGATGCTCGGATCACAGTATTTCTTTAGTCAGGACCTCACAGTATTAGCAATCTTTGTGGTAAAGAGTAGTTTGTTCAGCATACTAGATGAAATAAAGTTTAAAAGAAAACTACATTTCATTAAAATGTATTAACAATAAATAATGATAAGGCCTGTGCAAGATTTTATCTTTCCTGTGTGATGGCTTCACACTGAATACAGACAGTACACTGACAAACTAAATTGTTGAAGGGCTTACAGGTCAGAAGAGGAACTGGAATTAGTATGGTTGGCTTTTTCTCTGCTCCTCCTGCACGTTCTTCAGACCTGAGCTGTTCCCTGTCATAAGGAAGGTGTGACTGACTGATCCTCTTACCTAGTATACATAACAAACCCTGCTGAAGGCACTATGGGAGTATTTCTCCAAAGCTATTATAATTCTCTTGTGGCAGAAATGAAAGACTGTGAAAACAACTTATCTGGGAAACAGTTCCCCCCCCCTCCCGACCTTTGATTCTTGTAGTTTGCTATGTAGGTCAGGCTGGCCTGGATCTGAGAGTAGAACATTTTTCTCAGGCCCTGAGTGTCTAGATTACAGACATTGGTCTCTACAACCAGATAAGAAAGAGTATTAAAATAGTATGGTTTCAGTTATGCATATGGAATTATGTGCTGTCTTAATGCTGTCTAGATATGTCATGGGAATAAGTACGAGTTTTACCCACGCCTGACAGCCTATTCACACAAAAGAATTTCTCAAGATAGATTTCATCTTCAACCCTAGAATGAAGACATTGTTGGTGACTTTATAAAATCAGGGCTGTTTTTGTTTCATTCCTTGCCAACTTATATATCACATTGTTTTTGTCTGTCATAATAAAATATCCTATAGAAGAAGGCAATTCAGTGAGTACATGTATGTATGTGTTCATATGTGTGAGCATAGGTTTATGAAGGAGCCTGTCTGTGTTTGTGTGGCCAGAGGTATCTTCCTATATAACTCTCTACCTTATCATTATTTTTTAAGGTTTATTCATTTTATGTGTAAGGATATTTTGTCTGTGGGTGTGTATGTATATCATGTAAGTCTCTTGTACCTAAAGAGCTTGGAAAAGGGTGTTAGATCCCCTGTAACTGAAGGTGCAGATGGTTATGAATCACCATGCGAGTATGAAGGAATTAACTTGGGTACTTTGCAAGAACAACAAGTGGTCTTAAGTACTAAGCCATTTCTCCAGTCCCTCAATGGTCTCTTTTCATTTAATTGTTTATTCACACACACACACATACACAAACACACACTCACTCACATACCTTTAAATTCAGAAATACAGATTTCTTGGTGTGTTTCACATGGGTTCTAGCAAAGAGAATTCATGTCCTCATGCTTGCCTTCCCTGGCAAACACTTTATCAAATGAGCCATCTCCCCAGCCCTTAAATAATTTAAATAATATTGTATAGTACTATGGAACAGAACCAGGACTCCAGTGGGGTCATTTCCTACTTAGTAATTTTTTTTTTTAATGTTAGGAAAGAAATACTACATTACCATTTTTTTTTCTTCAGGTGTGCTTATCACACCTGAATTTTTTGAGGTTTTAGACCCTCTTAGATATATCGAGTACTGTCTCAAGATATTCTGAAAACTTCTCTTACTTAGAGAGTTCCTCATTAATCCTTCCCTCCTCAAGCAGAACATGTATTTGACATTTCCTAATAGCTAAGGCACAGGGACATAGTGGAAACACTAAAAGCAGGACATTGGCATGGCTCTTAGAAGACATGGTGAGGGTTTCTGCAATTCTTACGATCCAGAAAAAGTTGGAGAAAATGTTGTAGACAACAAAACTGTAGAGTCTTTCACTCTATCTTGAACATCGAGGAAAAAATTCACTCCTTTATCTAGGTGAATAGAGGTTAAATGACATAATTTATAATCAGTGCTGAACTGTTCACACCACAGAACACATCATCAACACAAGGTGGGTTTTATAAGACATGAGTGTGAAGGAGAAGGAAGAAAAGAAGGAGGAGGAGAAACAAAGAAAAGAAGGAAGAAGGGGAGATTTGATTGGTGATGATTGATATTCTCTTGAAAGATTTTAAAAGTCCCCTGTCTTCCAAGAAGGCAGTGCAGCCCCTCAGCATAGGTTCCAATGGCCTCCACACAGGTATGCTTCCTTTTCTCTTTCCAAATCCCTTCTCTCCACACTGATGACCAGTATGCAAAAGTATGTTTTCAAGAGTCTCAGTGCCTTCCAGCATTCTATTCTTTTTCCTGCCCCTTCCTTCCTTGGCATTAACAGTCATGTATATATATAATCTTCTTCATAATTGTGGTAGGAATTCTTTCTTATTATTAAATGCAATACAAACTCAAGCTTTTTTTTTTTAACTTTCTGAGAGTGCTGAATAATCCTTATTTGAATAGAACTATTTTCCCCTTATATTTAGACTTCTTCAACAAACGAAAATAATTTATCTAGAAGCAGTTTGACTTGAATCAACATAGTGTAATTGGTGAGACCAGTGTCCACTCTTGCCAAAAGCCCAAGGGGAAACAACTGACAACTTATCATCAAGTCCTTGAAATCTCTCCATATCAGTAATTACAGTGAACGACTTCTGTTTCTTTGCTTAGTAGATGATCTAAAAACACTGCAATACCTCCCATATTGTTTCTGTTTCCTTGTCATCAATATCCACCAGCTAGACTCTCCTTAGCATCCTTTCTTCATGCTCAGTGTTTTCTCTTGCCTTTCCTCAAGTTCTTCCTGTAATCATCTATGGTCTATATCCCTTCTTTTTGATATTCAAATCAATATTTTCTCTAGATTTCCAAGGTATGTAATGGTGTTTGACACACAGTAGACAAATTCTATTTGTTCAGTGTATAATTGTGTGAGCAAAGCCTCAGCTAAGGGAAATAACAACCTTCTGCTGTCTCTTACATCTTCCTGCCTTTTCTTAGTTCACTGGTCCTTAGGATGAGAATCAAAGAGCTCAATAATGATTTTCCCAGTAATGTAAGTCACTATGAGTAGACTGTAAAACTAGACTGCTGATGGGATCATACCATGTGCTGTCCACTTACATGTGAGACAACTGTGTTATTTAGTAACTTGATAGGATTGCACCATGTACTGTCCACTTATGTGTGTGAGAACTGTGCTATTTAGTAACTTTTCCTTCAGCATGCTCTACTCACCAACCTTTCAGGTAGGATCAAATGATGCCCTGAGTCAACTTCAGGCCTGAGGTACATTGAATAGGCAAGCAGAAAAATATTCTTGTTCTTGAAAAATATTTAAATGTTCCCTTGGGAAATAGTTGTGTTTTGTGTTCTATAGATTTGGCATTTTAGGGGAAGATGGACTGTCTATAAATTTGAGAATGAAAGAAGAATCATGAAGGAAAAGAATAGCCACAAGGAGAGTTTCTTATAACATCTGTAGGGCACTGTAGTAGGATCTTTTGTGCTATGAGATTTACATGTCAAATTTAAGGGCAGTGACATGAGAATCCATGTGCTAATCTAAATGTTGATCTATGTGCTACCACTAGATTTAGTATCAGAATGGATAATTTCAGAAGCATAGCTCATATAAGTATTATCTAAGACCTATATGAACTGTATATAATATCATATCATGAGAAAGAACACAAATGTGGATGAGACTCAAATTAGACATGTCATTTTTCGAAAGAAAAGTGAGAGTAGTAATTCCTAAATATGTGTTTCTAACCTCTGAAACATGTCTAAGTACATCATTACATTTCACAATTTCTCAGTAAATGATTTGTGGTAAACAAATCAATACAACTAACTGTTACACCTATTTATTAATTTAGGGTGGAAAAGTATATTTAAAATTAGGCACTTGGGCTACATTCATTCAGATGATCTCTTATTTCCTTTAATGCTATTTTTAAAGTTTTAAATATAATTACATCATTTTCCCTTCTCTTATCTTCTTTCAGTCCCTCCCAGGTATCCCACACTTGATCCTTCTCAGAATCACGGCCTCTTAGGTTTCACACCTAATACATGAGAACATGGCTACTTAAACAAGACACGAAGATATACAACACCAATTGGCATACTAACATGGAAGGAAAAAAACTCACAAACCCCACCCGAGAGAAAGGTAACTAAGGAATTCTGAGACTGGGAGAGACATTTCTCCCTAGATATGAACCCCAATTTTGTTTTCCAATACCAGGTGGTCAGTACTGACATTATATACATTCAAGTAACATTGACCAATGCCCATTTTCTTGGAAACATCCAGAGCTTCATAGCCAGCTACCAGCTACCAGCTACCAGCAAAACATGTGCCTGCTCTCCATTAGCCATGATTGTGGACCTTGACCCTATCAGTGTTCCAGTACTTTTTCTTATCCTGTCTGATTTGGAGATTATTGTCCAGCTACACAGTGAAAAATACTACTGTAGTTTAACTTCATCGCATCTTCAGTGGTTGATGAAATTTGGATGATGACACTCTAGTAAACCTGTTCTTCCTCAAAAGATGCTGAGGAAACCAAGGGTAGCTAACATGCAGATCTCTTTCTCAGGAGGGAATGAGGGTGAAGGATGCCTTGTATCACTGTCTCTTTTGGCTTTCAATTTTTCTTTTTTGTCTACAGCATTTTTGATGAAGCTAGTGTTTCTTTTGCTTTTACAGCATTTTGGTGAAAAGCTAGCCTTTTATTTTTAAAAGTCAGTATTATTCATTCACTAGATGCTAACAGAGTTGAATCCTTACCAGTAGCTTGATTCAATATTAAGGGACTGGCATTCTGGTAAACACTTAGATATGTTTATTGGATGAATGTTTTCTGGAAAAAAATCAATGAATGAATAAATTTTAAAAGTGACTGCCGTACTCTAAATATTGAAGTGCATCAGTATGGGATAAGAACATTGCTCTGAACTGAACAGATGAAACATACATCCTTCATACTGTTTAAGAGACAAACACAATAATTTCCTATGGCTAAATCAGATGGTAGTCACATCAATAACTACTTATGCTTGTATCGGGAGGAGGTATGGTTAAAGGTTGTTTTTTGACATGGCCATTCTATTAGTAGTATTTATTTGGAGAACCTAACCAATTAGATTCACATTGTTGATTTAAATATTTTCCTGCTTGAAGTTCTTAATCAGAAACCTTTACCAACTCCTAAAATAACAGAAAAACAAGTAAATAATTTGTGATATCATCTAGGAATACAATGTGATCAGTATAAAATCTCACGAGAAGTCAGTTTCTTTGACTATCAAATGTATTTCATGTTTTGTACAGATAAGCAGACATAATGGTTACTAACTAGCTAGATGATTAATGTGGTTAATACAAACATATCACAGAAGACTCATGTAAAATACTATTTATGGCTCTATAGGAGTGATATCTGGGAGAAAGGAGTTAATAAATGAGGCAACTAATGTCTCTTTCAATAGTCAAATTTATTCAGATCATCAGACAATTTATACTTTGAGGGTCAAGAAGACTCACATGAGTAGAGTGTACAATGGAAAGGGCAAGCTGCACATGGCTGACAAGCATCACACAACAGAAACATGTTTTTCCATAGAGGCAAATAAACAAATAACAGTAGTCAGTAATGAATAATGTGAAGTAAACTCATGCCTATCAGCTACATCTGGGAGGAGCATGAGATCATAATTTAAGAACAATTCCATGTTTTCTGAAAAAACAAAAACAAAACAGAAACAAGCAAACAAAAAACAAAAAATCAGAAGTCACAAAACTCTTGTGTTGTTTTTGCTTGTTTATTTGTTGGTTTGTTTATGTTGATTTGTTTATTGTTTTGTTTTTCGATTTTTCTCACAAACACTAGGAAGTCTCACATAACTCCGTTCTTGGACTTTGTTCTAACATAATACAAAACCAATTCATGATTTTACATTGAAGGCTAATGATGTTCATACCTAGAAGCTTTTATATTGCTACACATGCCTGGCCAGTATGACAGAATAGGGCAAATATGTGCAATTGTAGAATTATTTGGCATACATTTTAAGGGTCAATATTATCCCTTTTAATGAATGTTTCCAGAAAAACATAAATAGAAATGTAAGTGATTTCCCCCCAGCTAGTGTAAATTATACCTTAGCACAAGAATGAATGCATTTAGAAACTAGAAAGATTTGGGCTGCTAGAAATGGTGGCAAGGTAGAAATGTTATTAATAAACAATGTTAAGTGTGTATTTCTAGCTTCATTGAAGATTTATAAGAAATGTTATTAAAATTGTATGCGTGGGTTATGTACCTGCAATTGTCTATTTCAATTGGATCAAGTTTCTGCCTGGAAATGGTCATATAGGACAGAAGTCATGATGGCATCTATTATCTTGAAACACACAGGGAGTGGTTTATCTTTTCATTCTCAGCATTTGAAGGTACAGATTATTCTTAGACTTATCTAATCCTTGTCCCCTTTTGACTTTGTCCTGGTTTTATCAGCTTTGCTTAAATGACACCAATTACCCTTTCCCACAGACAGCTCACCTGGGAACTTTGTTCCTGAATACATCCACTAAATTGGTCCACACAGTTAAAACAGTGGTCCTCCAGCTTCAGAAAACACAAGAAGTATCCCAAATATGAAATATAATTTCAGCTTCCTCAGAGAAGTGCTTTAGTTCCTAGTTTCAAAAGTAGGTTGAAATTGAGAGACTGACACTTTTAGCAAATACCTGAAATGCTTTTCTTGTGTGAACACATCACCTGTCTCTATGAAAAATGTTCATGCTATGAGTGTCCAACAATTTCACCATCCTCTTCTACGACTTGACTGATGCCTGTTCTCATTCAGGTGACACAATGGCTTGTCTTATATCTAATGATTTGGCTGAAGGTCAATTGGTGCACTAAGTAGTATCATGAGAGTGTATCCAGCACCTGTGTGGATGTACAAGACATCTATCCTGATCAGTAGTCACTCTTCTATTATCTTGATTATTCATTTGTCTGTTCTCCAAAATCCTTCTAATTGAATATGAAATATTTTTCTTTCTCCTGGAAAGTATCGCCACTCAGATTTCTTAAGAAGCAAGACAAAATTTTGTAACATCAGTAACTAAGAATGGGTTTTCTACTCCTTATCTTTATCTCTGGTGGAATGATTACAGATCCTTAGATAAAATTCCACATTTCAGATCAGTCAGCTCCCTTTAAAGATGTACTGGCTATTATGAGATTCATTATGTATCCTGGAAATAAACTTTTCTTTACAATGAACATGGGGTTCATACAGAAAAGAAATCAGTGAATTTACAATTTTTAAAGAGGTTTCTTAGATGTGAGTTGTCTAAACCCAAGATGTACTATCAGGAGTTTGTTCTGTTCCTTTCTGTGCATCACAATTTTCTTTAACAAAACTAAGATTCATTTCTTTGTGTGTGTGTGCAGAGTTATGTACAGGAGGCTAGGCTTCTGCTGGTACTGGTATATGGACTCTCATCCTCAGGTTGGTCAGCAAGCCCTCCTAATTCCAGAACCATATCATTTGCCTCAGAGATTTTTAACTTTTTAAAAAATATTTACTCTTTTGTATCCAAATTGAAGCTTTGTTAGGGTAAGGAATGGTGGACATGGTGGACTACCCAGATCCCATTTAACTTGGACAATCCATTCTCTCTTTCCCTCTGTTTGCATTTGGCAGAGGTGGGTGCTGCATTTATTCAGTGCAATACATGCAGTTGCTCCAGGAGCAATACAATTTTAATAACCTAGGTAAAGCCTTTTGCTTTTTGTATATTTTGCCTACTGAATTACTTACTATAGACTTTGAAACCTGAACATTTAGTTAATAGGTGCTAAAAACATTTTCATAAACATGGTTTTAAGAAAATTGTGCTTAAACCATTTCCCGGCCTTTTGGCTAAGATCACATACAAAAATCTGCACTTAAGGGAAGTCAGAATTGCACCTTCGATTATGCATGTGTAACTTTCAACCTATAACTTGTGGCTTTTCATTTTATGATATTTGTTTCTTAGTAGATATTTCTCCCCATTTTTTTTCTCACCTTTCAGACCTTGGCCTATAATTTATTGCTGTACCCTATTCCATCTGGTAACTTGAAGTAATTATTTTAATGATACACTTGGATGTAGTTGCATATATATACACTAATGAAGCTCATGTTTCTCTCATCTAGTTTTGCTGTTAGAAACTCTATCTAATTAACAAGAGGGCAGAGTGTTAAAATATAAACCAAGCACTTATATGTTTGTTCATTTTTTCCCCTGGGGGCATAAACAATTTTAAGAGAAAGAACTGTTAACTGTGTGTGAAGAAAAGAAGACTAATTGTAATATTTTTTGAGCACTTTAAAAATTGAATGATTAATAATGCAAAAGAGATAAATATTAAATTAAAGCAACACCAACATCTTTACAAATGTTTCTGAAGGTGTTTCTTTTTAGTCTCTACTATGACAATTCCTTGCAGGTATTGCCATTTGCTCTGCTCATTGGTTAGAAGTTCACAGAAATATTTTCAACTTTTCTTTCTGCGTGCTCTATTCTTTTTTCACATATTCATCAGAATAATTCTGAAGTCTATGAATTTAAACTGGGTTAGGGCATAACTGAACAGGTCTGAAAATTTCCCCAAAGGCAGCATTTTCTGATGGTGAAGCCATACTCACTAAAATAACAGTATCAACACTCAGCAGTAAGCAATGACTTTAATCAAGGTTCTAGATGCTTTTCTGATTAAATTGCCTTTCACAGTTCTCCGATTTTATAAAGTCTGTGGAGGTGATTCTATTTCTTTCTCCAAGAAGACTTTCATTTTTCTTAAATTTTAAAGCTATACTTGTTATATATGCTATTAAAAATCAAACAAACAAACAACCTAAACAGGCTATTTACTTATTTGTTTGCATATGAAATGCAAAAAGGTTAGTTACAAATACAATACAAAAAAGTTAGTGGAAATACATGAATGTTTGCTTTTCCTTTGAGTAGATACAAGCGGATTACAATATGAGTGTGAAATGCACCCCCCCACACACACACGCACACTCATGTGTTGAACATTGTGGTTTCCAAATGGTGGTGGTATCTTGGTTGGGGAAACTATTTCTTAGGGCCCTGCTGCAGGAAGTCTGTCACTGATGTAGGTATCTCTGAAGTCCTGGATCCTTGTGATTAATCTGCCATTAGATAACCTTGCCTTTATCCACGTACTGTCAACCTGTAATGCTCTGCCTTAATTGGGACCAGATTCAGTGTAGCCAAGGCCTATGGACTGAAGTCTCTGAAACCATGAATCAAAACAAAACCATTCTCCCTCAGTGGGTGCATGTCTATTTCTTAGTTTATCACTAGAGTACAGTAACTAATATAAAGGAATGTTATACAAAACTAAGGTGTGTCCCTAGGTATTTCATGAAATATCTAAAATGATGATTGTTGTTCGAATGTAGTCATCTGAAAACCAGGCTCTTATTTCTCTAATGCTGCACAACTTGGAGACAATACTTGAGAACTGTTTTCAGAACCAGAATTAGATTAATATTTACACTTTTATTTTTCCTTCTTTCCATTCCTTGCCTACCATCTTCTCTCATATAACGCTTATCTGTCTTCTACTACCTTCTCTTTACTTGCCACTGAAGCTCCTAGAAATATAGATGCTGTCTTAATGTGGATTCACCTGGAAATTTTCATTTTCACATGGGTCCACACTGAGCCTTCTGCGATTCATCAACTGTGCTTACATGTTCTTACCACAACACTGGTTCCCACAAGGGAGATTTGGGCTCTGTGGTTCCTGCTACCTGATTTTATTTGCTTAGTTCGTTCCTTGCAATGAAGGCAGAACTGAATATTCCCAAAACCTTTGTCAGACAGAAAGAATACCAGAAATATTTTCTTTTGTTTATTTATGTATTCATAGGCTGAGTGTGTGTGTGTGTGTGTGTGTGTGTGTGCGCACACACACACACTCACGCACACTCATGTACATGTTCAACATTATTTCATGAAGTACAGAGGAAAACCTGAGGTTTTACCAGGTTGATTTTAGGGATAAACTTCAGTGTGGTAGCCTTGGCAGAAGCACTTTTACTATGTCATCCATCTCACCAGCCATAAAATGTCTTTTTATTGCAAAGTAAGTTTAGACCTTTGAAAATCTTATGAATACTGCAAATTTTCTCACTTTCAGAAATCATATTGACATATGTAATATGCCATAGAGTATTAAAGACAAAGTTGTGTTTTCAGATTTAACAACATTGAAACTATGATATCATATCTTACAATAACTTGTTTGATTTCTCCTGCTACTAGCCTCAAATCTAAAGAATAAGTCAGCAGATGCTACAGTAAGATCTCAGAATTCACCTTCTCCCTATAGTGAATTTACAGGACCAGTCCCTTTCTACCAATGTCTTTAAAATCATTGGCACATATTTTATACAATAGAAGCAAATAGCACACCCACAAAGTTTCCTCTAAGGTACATACTAGTATATTATTAATTGCTATAATTAGTACCTGAGATGATCAACTTATAAAAGTTAAATATACTTTAGTTCATAATTAGAGATTTTGGCGGCTTTAGCAGCATATAAAAGGAGTGCACAAAATAAATTCTGTGTAAAACAAAATATATTCATGTTGAGGCGCATCAGTGAAGAGATACAAAATGGAAATATTACCAAAGTCATAAATACTTCCTCAAGAACGTGTCTCAGTGGCCAAAGACCTCACAATAAGACCCATCTGTTAAAGTTTCACTACCTCTATATTGAACCAAGCTGGAGAATGAACCTACACTAGGATCTTCGTAGTTTTGATTTCTAGATTCTTTGATAATACATCCACTGAATACTTTATTTCTGCTCTCTTTCTCTTGGTATTTTTCACTGTGCATTTTTCTCTTCCTCTGAATTTTACCATGGGATATGAAACATCTTTGAGTCCAGATGTGTTTTTAAGGATCTTTTTAATAAATATAAAATTAAAACTATGTCAAAGGAGAAGAAAACATATTAGCACAGTTTAATTAAAAGTTTATTCTTTAGGACTAAACAGCTGTAAAATAGACATTAGCATCTCATCTTACATCAAGTCATCCAGTGATCCACTGATATGTTCAAATCAGTATCTAGTGGGTTTGTATGTATTGTTTTCTAAATGCATGTCCAAAATAGAGGAACATTTAATCTTTTAATCAAGCAGCATGGCTGCTCTAGGTTAAAAAGAATGTTAGAACATGACTTTAATTCCAATTCAGAAGGCAGCAGTGGTGCAAGACTTTAATTCATCACTTGAGAGGAAAAGGCTGAGCTCAGGGGGAGAAGCAGAGACAAGAGGCATGGTTCAGAGAAGAAAACAAGATAGAAGCAGAATGTGTAAGCAGAGCTCAGACAGACGGGATGAGGAAGCAGACAAGAAGCAGAGTGGAGAGTCAGTGCAGTCAGAGTCAGGCAGTTTGAGTACAGTCAACTCACAGAAGATTCAGATCAGAAGGAGAGGCCAAGAAGAGCAGAGCCAGTCCAGAATAAGCTAAGAGAGAATACAGAGAGTCAGAAACAGACAGTTTACAATTTAGAGTTCGGTGTTCAGAAGACAGCTTGTCAAAGTGAGCTCAGTCAGTGGTAAATCTTGGAGGCTGAAAAGTTATAGGTTTAGGTATGAAGATTAGATTGTATGGAGGCTGAAACTTCTAGGTCTAGATTTAAGATTAGATTGTATGAAAGCTGAAACCCTCTACTACCTGGGACTGAATTAGCAAAACATAAACTGTCTTCTCTCATGAACTCACAAGGAGTATAATATAATAAATCAACCATCACATCTATGTCAACAGTTCAATATAGAAGTTACTTTCTTGTTGCTGGGATAAAACACTCTCAGAAAAGTAACTTGAGAAAGGGTTCATTTTGTCTCACAGTTGAAGGTAAAATTCACTATTATGGAGAAGTTGAGGCAGCAGAACTAGCTTGAAATATCTGATCACATCACATCTATGCCAAGAAGCAGAAAGCAGCATCTTTTCCCATTTACATAGTCTAGAATCTCACTTAGGGAAAAAATGCACTGCCCATAGTAGGTGGTCTGTATCACTTCAATTGATAATATCAAAACATTTGCCCACAAGCATGCACAGAATTCCATTTCTTGGTTTATTTAGATTCAGCCATGTTGACAATTAACACTAATCTTTACATTCCCAGATATCAGTTGGTGACTTGAAGCTGATCATAGTAGGAGTATTAACTGCATACTCCTCCGGGTTAATGTTCTAGCTGGTGGTGGTAGGAGGAAGTCTGCCAGGTGCATAGAGCATATGGGTAACAAGCACAGCATGGAGATCTGTGCCCACAAAGGAACTGTCTTCATGATTTCAAGACCACCCAGCTAGAGAAATACAACTTTTTGTATCAGTATTTTGTGGAAAAGACAACTGTCCCATGCAACATATCATGCACAGGTAAGAGATGCATAAATAAAAGTTGCTAAATGCATGAAGAAAAATATCAATTAAAAATAAATTAAAACTCCATACAATGGAAGATACCATAAGAAGGAAAACTGCCTGAGAGCCCAGCTGTTAAACATGCACTAAAATTCCTCAGATTTCAACTCCAAGTTACAAATTTCACCCTGGGAAAGCATCAGCTGTGTTTGATTGATTGTAGATGATTCAAACATGTAGAATTACCACATACTTTAGAAATTTTCACATATGACAATTAGGGCTTATGAAGCAGACATATTCTAGTAATCTGAACTAATGTTTAGAAGAGGTTAATATGCTTTAAAACTATGTTATATTTATTTAGGTAAAGGAGACATTGACAAAACTCTAATGCCTTCCTTTTCCTTCCTTGATGAATCTTAATCTTAAGAGTATTTTAAGAATAGTTTTCAAAAAAGAGTTGGTTTTTATCTCCTTGTGTTAAAGACCCACAATGACTTTTCTAACCTTTCCAAATTTATAGCAATTGGAAATTCTTGGGCTTTTTAAAAAGTGTTCCAGATTTAGCTATTGGTTAAAACATTTTTTTAAAGGAAACTTTCAAAAGTTGGAAAACTTTTAAAGAATAGTGATTCCTTTAGCTAATGTCTTTCTCTTTGACTATTATTAAACAGTGACCTTTGGAATACATTTTTCTTTTGTGATCTCCCAATGAAGAACCCATTCTTTGTTTATGGCATAAAAGTAACAGTGTTCTCTAGAGATTCGTAGGTGAAGGGCCATGATTTCCTTTAGATTAACAGTATGAATGAGTTATTAATATGGAAGCTTTTAGTACCTCTTTGTACCCTCAAGTGAAGAGGCAAGAATATAATAAATTTAGGAACTCAAATCATTCCTTACATCTATATATTTCTTTAACATCATTATTTATTATTTTCCATAAACAGATGCCTTTGAAAAGTTAGATTTACTGAAGAAGTTGGGGTTCCTTTTTGTGAGTTCTTAGCTTACTAATAAATAAATTTAGAAATGGATTCAGAAGGTTGATAAAAAAGAACTTTATTTGTATTTGAAAGAAAACAAGAACAAGCAAGCTGTAAATTTATGCAGCTTCTGGAAGGAGGGGATTGAGAAGTAGAAGAAGAACAATCCATGATACTTCCCAATAATGGATAATGGTAAGTCAAAAGTAAATAAAAACACTAAAATTGAAGTATTAAGGTGAATGCAAATGAAATTGTATTACTTAAAAGCAGTTCTCACCAATAATTACAGTCAAAACATTACTAAAAATGCCATAGGTTGGAGGATACAGGCGGGAGGAAAAAATAAGAGAAAAAACACAAAGAAGAAAAAAATCATTAAAAACTAAGGGAAATAAGACACTGTCCAATCATGAAAAAAGATTAATAAATAAAATTGCTGAGGGCATGAAGAAAAATATCAATTAGCATGTCAATTAAAATATATAATAATTTAAACATACTAACAGTATAGGAAACAAAATGGGGAACTATAACAATCAATTAAAGATAAATAAAAGAATAAAGAAAAACCCTACAGAGAATGAAGTACTCAAATGGTTTCTCTTTGGTTTGGCAAATTAGAGGCTAGTAGGTATGCCTATGGAGGAGGAGAAGGTAGGTTAAACTTAATGGACTCTTAACTTTCCCCTGGTTGTTGAGTTTATCAGACACAAGTCATACATCCAATAGATTGACCTATCATTCCTTTGGATGCTTCCCTCTTTTGCACACTAGGATTTCTGCTATCCATGTCTAACTGAGTAAATTATAGGTGTGGCAGGTTCTCTCATGCCCCTAAAATCCCCCAGAGCATAGCCATGGAGGGTTAATGTTCCCGCTGATGGTGGTGGGAGGCCATCTTTCAAGTATATTGAGCATATTGAAAACAAGCACATTACTGAGATCTGTGCAGGCAGGAGACCTGTTTTCATGGTTCCAAGCCCATCCTTCTGGAGAAATGCATCTTTTTCAATCAAACCACCCATTGATGGCAGGTGGCTGGCTTTAGAGGTTGAGCTACTTGCTAGACTTGGGCTCAGAGCAGCTATCTCCCAGTGCTATTACCAGTTGAGGTACTCTAGTTACTGAGGGCAGAACACTTCTTCCCTATTCATGGCCCTGGCTTACACAAGCTTCTTGTCACCTTCATTAATGGGTATGTCAGAGTTTGACCTTAGAACCTTTCCTTGCCCTTGGGCTGTGGTAGGCCAAATTGAAGCACCCTTATCTGTGGTTGCTCCTCCTTATTATACCCTTGAAGTAGCTCAGGTTTAACAATAGGTTGTCTCTCAAGATAGTACCTGTCTGCTGCTCTCTGAATGATATAGGATGGCAGATGAACTTCCTCTCCACTATTGACTCATATACCAGCACATAGCATCACCAAAGGGCACAACTGAATCCGATGCTTTGTGGAAAGTGGTGTTTTCCTGAGGCTAAGATTACATTTTGACATGCCCTCTGCTTCCACTTCCACCATCAGGCACTGGAAGCTGTGTTTGGCTTACTTCTCATGCGTGTCATCTATCTTCTTCTCTTTTCAATAAACTGACTTTAGTTTGTTTTTTGCTTTTGTTCTGACTCCTCTCTTTGCTAGGTCCTATGGAGACAGCTTCTAGTCATTCATCATGCCCAGAAGCCCTGTCAGAAAACAGTTTTGAATCTGAAAAGCTACCCTAACTCTATAATTGATAAATAAGTAAGAAACTTAATTTCCTTTCTTCAAATGGATTATGGATCAATATTTTACAAAGCATAAGGAATATTTTTATATTTAATACATATGATTATTTATTGAATGTTTAACAAATACTGTCTCTCCTAGAGTTTAGGAGCATATTCTATTAATTTTTATAAATGTTCTGGAATATTTTAGACTCAATCTTTTATCTCTCAATGTTAGTATATCCAATTTTTGCATTTATTATTTGTGTATTTATGTTTTAGTCATTCATTTATTTATCTGTGTTTGGAATAGATTCAGTGCCTCATGTAGACCAAGCATGCTGTTCCACTGAGCTAAACCCTCATTATTTTTTTAATATGTTTTGGATAAACATTAGCTCCATGCCATTTATAGTTGTGCACTGAATAACAATGCTATTGATAACACTTTTTCCCTTAATGATGTGACAACGTCCCTCATGGAGACCCTGCAATATTATAATGGAACTGAAAATTTTTATCCCATAACACTTCTAATATTTTTCCAGTATTTACATATGTTTAGAAATACATATACCACTTCATTACATTTTTATACAGTATTCACTATAAGAACATGCTATACTAATTTACAGCTTAGAGACAATGGGCTGTGCAGACTGCCTAGGTGTGTTGAAGGTTGTATGCCATTAGGTTCACCTAATGATGGATTATTTCTCAGTGCATTCAGTGTCACATGACTGTATCAGAAACAATTATCTTCAAGTTTAAATTTGTATATAATAGGAAAATTATCTTCAAAGACAACAGCTGAAATACTATATTATTTTGTATCTAAAATAATTATAGTGTAACCAAGAATATTAATTCTAATAGTTTAAAATAATTTGTTTAGAGTAAAAAAATGAATTTTTAACAGAAATTCTATTAAATACCTAAAGTAAACCTATCTATAGCATATTTTGTTTGTAACTATTATGATTACTATACTAGAGAGTTATTACACAGATATATTCATTAATTAAGAAAACAGTTACATTAGGGATTTAGTTGTTATTAATTGTATGTCATTATCAAACATATAAAGTGCAAACCTGATGTGGGTTCCCTGTTCAAGATAACAGAAATAGCACATAGATTTTTCAGGGTTCTCTAGAGTAACAAACAAGTAGAATGGAAATATTTTTAAAAAAGGATTTTTAGTTTGTTTTGCACAATTCAGCCTGAACAGTTTAACTATGACAGTTGTCATACTGAGAGGCTAAAAATCTGAGAGCTGCTCAGTCTACAAGACTGGATGCCTCAGTAGTTCATCTGTCTGGCTGAAGGTTTGGTGGATTCTTGGAGAGGGGCTCATCATCATTTGGAAGCTAGAAGATACTGGGTTCTTATATCAGTGAAGGAATATAGCAGCAGTAGCAATAGCAGAATCAGCAGCAGGGTAGATGAGTTCAGAAACAAGGTAGATAGATGAACTCATCAGTGAGACATGAAGTAGGCAAAAATCAAAGCTTTTCCAGTCCCAAACAAATTTACATCCAAGATTAATTATCACACCACACATGGTGAAGAGAAGAATTTACAGTCCATATAACACCTTGTCCCAGAAGCTGACTTCAAGTTGGGAGTTCTTGTCTAAGCAAGAAAGTCTATCATTTATTAAATGCTAGAAGGTTTGTTTTTTGTTTTGTTTGTTTGTTTAAATAAGCCCATTTACTCCATACTTAGATTATATTTAAACTTTGTTGGCTTAAGGAAAGATACAGTTTTATTAAGTTGTGCTTTGGTAAAAAGTTCTTCTAAAATTCTGGAGGAAAAGCCTGTAGAAAATATAGTTCCTTGGAGTACCTTGGAGAGTGAGGTGGTTTTAATGAGAATGGCCCCCATAGACTCACATGTTTGAATACTTGGTCCTCAATTGTTGGAAATGTTTGGGAAGAATTAGAAGGTATGGATTTTTGGAGGAGGTGTGTCATTTGGGGTGAGCTTTGAGATTCAATAGTCCCCACTTTTCCTGTTAGGTGTTTTTTGCCTTATGCTTGCAGATCAGATGTAAGCTCTCAGCTACTACTTCAGTACTTTGCGTGCTGATGCCATGCTCTCTGACATGATGGTTGTAGATTCACCCATTGAAAATATAAGACCCATTAAAAGCTTTGTTCTATAAGTTGTCATAGTCATGGTGCTTTTTGTCAGGACAATAGAAAAGTAACTAAGACAGAGTATAAGCTTCAAGTTGTTCTACAGTCATTAAAAGGCTCCTGAGGACATATATGCATACATACACACACACACACACACACACACACACACACACACACTGATATTGTGTTAAGTCTAAGAAGATATTGTTAATAATTTCTAAGCTCTTGAGATATTAAGCAGAAGTGGAATGTAGAGAAATATTTAATCTTTTAATCCATCAGCATGGCTGCTCTAGGGTAGAAAGAACACTGGTATACACCTTTAATTCCACTATGCAGAAAGCAGTGATAGTACACACCTTTAATCCCAGTATTCAGAAGGAAGTGGTGGTGCACACCTTTAATCCCAGCACTGGAAGCAGAGCTCAAAAAAGTCAGTGTCAGACAGGAAGTGATGTCTGAGGTGAGTCAGAGTGAAGGGCAGGCAAAGGACTCAGACGAAGAGTTGGCAAAGTGAGTCAGAGTGAGAACATGCCCAACATTCTTGATAGAAAAGCAAGTTTCAACTCAGATAATCAGGCAGTATGAGGACAAGACAGAGAGACAATGAAGCTGTCTGACGGAGGATAAGGAAGAGAAGCAGAGAGGGTGACTAAGGCAGTATGGGGCAGTGACAGGTCACAAGGACACAGAAGCAGTCTGAAGACTATCAGGCAAAGACACAGAGGCAGATTGCCAGAAGAAGTCAGTATCCAATGGGAAGAATGATTTAGTTTGAAGCAGAGCAGAGCAGTTCAGTCTGAGGCAGTCATAGATTCAGCCAGAATCTTCCAGAGTCAGAAGAATTCAGTCAGAAACAATCAACTGGCTCAGAAGTTCAGTGTGAACCAGTAGCTTAGAGAAGAATTTGAGCCAGAACAGTGTATGAGTGAGTTGAACCAGAACTAGTTAAGTTCAGTACAGCTCTTAGTTCAGAAGGAGCTAATCAGTGTGGATTAGTCAACAGTAAGTCTCTATAGTTAAACATTTTAGAGTGTATGAAGACTGAAATGCTCCAGGGTTCCAGGACTGGGACCGGAGATTGAATTAGCCAATGAATAAACTGCTGTTTGCCCCAATCAGTGTCTACAGTGGACAACAATGGTCACAGTGCAAGAATTATTTTGATCTGGTGCATCATGGTCATGGCACACTATCTGAACACTTACTTATTTGAGATTAGGAGCATTACTACCCATTACATAATTAGATGAATGTGAGAAAAAACACAAATATTACAATAATTCAATGTTTGTCCCTCAAAATGTAATGAATGTAATATCCTGATTTAATTGAGAAATGATTTGCATATAATTACATATTTCTTCTATTTAAAAATATAACTCTTCTCATAGTGCTTTAACACTAGAAATCTGTTAAGATAAAAAGAAAATTTCCCATTTCTAATAACTAATATTTATGATACCTCAACAATATGAATTCCTAAAGAAGACTTGAATAATGAAAATATTGATATACATGCTCTCATGGATGGGGGAAATATCATTGAGCTCCACCCCTAATCAAAGAACTATAGGTGTCTAAGTTCTGATGACTATTTTCCTGGATGATTCCCTTAGTTGCTTATAGTGGTCAATCCTGATATTATATATAAACAAGCAAGAGTAAATAGATTTAACAGGTTGTTTTTGTGTTTAGCAGGTGTGTGTGTGTGTGTGTGTGTGTGTATAAGACAGTAAATCCTACAGAAAAATGAGTCATTAATTTGCAAGGAAGTGATGGGGCCTACATGAGAGAGATTGAAGGAAAGAAAGAAAAGTCGAAATGGTACAATTATTGTTTAATTAAAAATATAAAATATATTAAACAAACATTTTTTAGGCAGAAAGCAATATGTGCTCACTAAGGCCAATCTTAGTTTTGTAGAAGAGTAAAGCAAGAAATATCAAGAAGGAAAGAAATGAAGGAAGGAAGGAAGGAAGGAAGGAAGGAAGGAAGGAAGGAAGGAAGGAAGGAAGGAAGAGGGAGAGACTTCTTGAAGCCTCCCAGATGCACTTCAGCAGTAATGACAAACTCCATTTAATCATTAAAAGCAGCAGCGGTGCTGTAACAGGAGCAGATACTGAGGTAGTTGTGTTAAGTGCCAGAAAAAGAAAATTGTTTTCAACTGTCCCAAAATGTGAATTCAAAGATAAAAGTAATCATAGAGGCATAACAGGTTCTAAAATTCTGAACTGACTATGTAATTAGCACAAATCCTAAGACTTGTGATTCTTTTGCAAACAAATGAGGTAAGAAACATTTATTTGGGTTGGATTATTCTATCACTGGTGAAATCAATCCCTCTATTCCTCAGTAGGCATTGTGCAATCTGATCTTCAACAGTGTTTTCAAATTTCCCAGGTTAATTATTTTTATGTTATTATTTTCTGAGTCACATAAACTCAGCAAAACTTAAATGATTACTAAATAAGGTAAGCCATCAAGTTCAACTAATAAAATTAATAAGATCTCTAATCATATATATATATGCATATATATTATTGCTATTATATATATGTGTGTGTATATATATATATAATTGCAATTGTCTAAGCTGATATTTAATTTGATTTAACCTATGAGAAAAGCATTAGTGACTAAAATAAATACCAAATAAAAACATTGTAAGTGCCATAGAGCATACCTTCTTTGCAATGAAGAAAATAACAATTTAAACTGAAGTCATTTCACCTGCTATTTGAAATTAGAATTGATGCTTATTTTTTAAGAGATTACTCTCTTTATCAGTGAAATAGAATAATATCATCAATCATTCAGCTTTTGAGCCCCACTGAAATGCCATTGATTTAAAGAGTCATTCAAAAGAAATAGCTCTTGTACACTTTAGGATGTAGTATTTCAAGAATTAAATCACCATAGCAGTTTTACATTTCAAAGGTGTTGCCTTCTATTTAATTCTAAATTCCTACAAAATGCTTATATTCTTATTTGAGAAGTATAAGTAATAGCCATTTTTACACTCTTTAGATGATTCTCAGAATAATAGAGAATATGCATGTATAGAAAAATTTCAAAATTATTATAGCCCCTTAAATAATATCATCAAAATCTTGTAACATTTTGCTATTTGATAACTTGATAATGATTTCTGATGAGTACATATATTATGGTTTGATGGTGTAAGGATTAACAAATGAAGCATGCACTATGATACTTCCCAAATTTCAAATTTTCATAACCGCCAAATTTTCCCAGGCCTAATGATCTGCCAGTAACAAATGGTATCAAATGTGTACTAATCCTAGAATGGGCAGCCTACAACTCCTCATTTTAGTCTGGTCAAATCCAAATTGGTACCATCTCTTCTAGTTTTAAGCTACCTAAAGATTATAATCCTCCAGGAACACAAGTGAGAAATAAAGTAGTATAAGTCAATAATAGTATTTGTATATCAACATTGTGGGGCTGCTAATGATTCACAGAGCAATAACTAGAAGTAATTAAATACCAAGATCACAATCAAGGAGTAAGTCTGAAAGAAGGGACAGCTACATACACAGTTGGCCAGACATTAGTAGAGAAGGTGAGCCTTTTGATGGCCATGTTCATGGCCAACACAATTAAAAAAACTCAGAAAGCTGAGAGAAGACAAGAAACATCATGAAACAGGGAATGGAGACACCAGTGTCAGAATGAGCTACAGAACTTACAGCTTCCATAATTGCCTTGTTTGAATGGCATCCTTCTCAAAGATAGTAATAGGATTTTAAAAGCCTAAGAGAGCCCAGAGACCACACATTACTCATATTTTGGCATGTGGCAAGTATGAAAAGACCATTCAAATTACATTGAATTGCAATTTTCTTTGGTGAACTTTCCAGGAGGCCTTGGATAAAGCATGCATGAATTAAGAACATTTTTTTTTCTGTCTTGTTTCGGCCATTCAGGAATTATCAATCCTTACAGCTATGGTTTCCAGCCCTGGGACTACCATTGCAACAACAAGTTCCTGTGTGTGTGTGTGTGTGTGTGTGTGTGTGTGTAGAAATAGTTGTTGTAGTTGTCTCTTTGAATACATAAAGAACTTTGCCATATGAAGCCTAGCAAAGGAAATCCCACGTAATATAGGTATGTGTGTGTGAATGTCTATGTGTGTAGGCATTGGGTTGGGCAGATGTACTTGGGAATATCATGAGCCCTTTGTAGTAGCAGGAATGATTACTTGGACTTTTCTGATGCCTGGTAATGTGGTAGTATTGATTGACTGTATTTTCTCCATTTTTCAAGTCATTTTACCTCTCCCCAAACTAGGTTGCCACCTAGCATTCCTAGTAGATAGGAGAGGCAGAACATCCAGTGTTCTTTTGTGAATAGAATTAGAATAGGTTTGTTCATAGCACAAATTTTTTCAATTATTCTTTTCTTTTCTTCATTATATCTTCCTTCAGAATCCATATTAGGATACATTGTCTTCATTGCAATTAGAATCCATTTCCTTGTCTTCATTTTTCTTCCTTTTTTGCCAAATCATTTAAGGCATAAGAGTTGGACATGACAGTAAGTATAGAGAGAATTCTTGGTTCTAAATTTTTCAAGGGGCCAAACAGCTTCTTAAGATAATAGCTTCTTTTTCAGTGAGAGGATTATTCTTGTCACAATTTACCATAGTTTTGAGAATTGCTAAGTTGCCCTGGGAATTCAATTTCCAGGTCTGGGATCTTTACACATACTAAACTCTTTTAAAAATTGGATTTATTTTGCCATTTTATATAGATGAATGTTTTGCCTGCATGTATGTATGTGCACCATGTTCATGACTGGTGCTCATAGACCACAGAAGAGGACATTGCTTCCCCTGAAACTGAAGTTAAGAATGGTAGTGATCTTGCAGATGCTAGGAATCGAACCTGGGTCCTCTGAAAGAAAAACCAGTTCTTTTAATCATCAAGTCATCTCTCCAACCCCCAGTTTGTTGTTCTTATCAGTTACTGGCATGATGCAAGCTACCATGGTTCTGTATGCTTGGATTCCTTTACTCATCCTCAGTAACTAAGCTGCCTCAGATTTGTCCCTTTTCTTCCTGAACTGCACTCCTTCCCAATGTGTTGAAATAGTGAACACTGAATAAAGTCCCAGTTCTTCATCCAGGTCCTAAAGCTGCTTATTCTCTTCTGGGAGATATTTTTCTAACAATAATCTGTGACATTGTTCTCTTCACTGATTTATCAAAGAACATTCTCAATGAAGAACATAAGATATTTTCTCATGTTTTATTCAACACAGAAAAAAGAGATGTTCCACGAAATAAAAGAGCAATCAGATTTTTATTTTTAAAACATTGTAGTTTTGCCAACTGTAGAATATCTGCTTCTACCCAGAGACTCATGTATACAATTCTGATTTTTTTTCTTATTTCCTTTGAATCTTCATTTTTTTCTTTAAGAAAAAAAGTGATACGATTGTCATCAGTGATTTTATATCAAAGTTTGATAGCTCTTAATGCTCCACATACTTTTAATGAGTTAAACTTTTAGACTTTCACAACAAATATATTTTCCCATTTGACTTTACTTTTTAATTTTTTTGCAAATCTATTGTTTACTGGTTCAAGGATATATTTTGTTTGGTTAGAACAATTAGTTTGTGTGACTGTATTCATTCTTGTGTATATAAATGCACAAATAATCAAATCAATGAGCACATGTCAACAGGGGTGTGTTGGGTCCATTTAGTGAAAGTTCTGCTCCTCTTGGTTGCCTGATTCTGAGACATTCCACATTCTATGTGCTTGGAAGACAGATGGGTTTTAACTCCATCTGGAGAGGTCTCCAGATTGACTGATCCCTGCAATAAATCACCCCCATTGCCTGCATGAGACATGTGTTCAGTGTTCTCCCATGCCTTTTCTCTGCTTTTATTTTCTTTTGCTGCTCATTTTATTGCTTAAATACACAAATACGCAGCAATTATTTATTTCTTAAGCGACTCAGCCAAAAATCATGTACCGATTCATATCATAGTAATCTATGTAACAGACGGCTAAAGCTATGTAAAATATTCAGGAGGGTTTCTCTTTGATGACAGTGCATTGCTCAGAGATTTAGCAAAGCATTTATCATTTCTATAAAAACACTTTGAGGAAAATCTGATAGCTTCACATTTTATTGTGCTCCTAATGTATAAATGAAGAAACAAACTTCACTAATTCCAGGCTAGCAGTCTATATAAATGTGTCCTTTGGGAAAAGATGCTATCATGATGATTTTCCTGAATTCACTCATTTAATCAAGTCTATTATTTTAAAAAAATGACAGGCAGGCAGCATTTGTTATTTCTAAACATAATGTGGGCTAGTACTTGGTGAAAAACATTACAAGGTTCAAATATTAAATGGACAATATTCTGCTATTCTGCTTCATTTTTTTTTTTTGGTATGTGCATATGTTTACAAGTGTGCCTGCCTGTATAAAAACACACATGTGTGTGTGCATGCCTACAGAGGCCACAGATAGACTTTGAGGACTTCCTTTTCTCTCTGCTTTATTTTTTGAGAAAAGTTCTCACATTTAAACTAGAATTCACTGATTCTCTGCACTGGCTGCTCAGTGAGTTGTAGGAATCCGTCCATCTCTGCTCCTACAGTGTTAAGGTTACAAATGATTGTCCAGCTTTGGACAAGGGTACTGGATATTTCTACCCATGTTTCATGCTTAAATGATCAGCAAGCACTTTCCCAAGGGAGCCATCCCCCAACCCCAAAGAGGTTATCATTAAATCTTGGATTTTACTTTAAAGCTAATTGAGATACATTACAAAGTTGCTACTGAGTTCTATTTTTTAAAGAATGAATAGAAAATACATGTATTTATAAATTATGAGTATAATAGTGCATGCACACACGCACACACACACACACACACATAAATATATATATATATATATATATATATATATATATATATATATATATATATATATATATATGTTTGGAGTAGTCATCATAGAATCCGACAATAGAGTAAATGATTGGAATAGCTTAAATTGGGGTGTGGTAATTCGAATAAGAATGGCTTCCAGAGACTCATATGTTTGAATACTCAGTTCCCAGTTGTAGAAACTGAGAAGGATTCGTGTGCATGGCCTTTCTTTGAAGCTGTGAAAGTGAAATCTGAATTGTAATGACTCAGTCATATCAGAGACCACATTAATAAATGTCCATTGTTGTTCGTGATAAAACTATTTATTAACACATTATATTATATTACAAATCTCTGGGGTCCAATACCCAGGTGGCTTAGGCAGAGAGCTATCTCCAAGACTTCCTCACCCCAAGGCCTCCTCTTAGTTATCCATCTAATGCACCCCATTCTCCTGTTCTGCCTACTCCTCCCTGCTCCCTCCTTGCTCCCCCCCTCACTCCACCAGGTGTTTTTCTTCCTGTTTTCATACAGACCCTCAATAAACAAATGAATGGGAACCTCCTGCAAAGGTGTGAGGGGATTGGAAGCTGGCGTTGGCACAGAAGTGTAAGCAAGTAAAAGGCAGATCTTAACTAAAATAGTATCCACAACTAAAACATCCCACAAAAGGTATATGGCAAGAAGAGGTGCAGACAGGGAATTGAGCCAGCCAGAAAGAGATAGGCAGGGAGTCTTTTTCACCTTGAAGCTAAAGGGGCAGAGCCATCTCAGGCCTTTGGTATTGGACATTAAGCTACAGAACTTAGTTTGTTCTGCTGGGTTTTATTTTTGCTTTGGTCCAATGTATTCTCATTATGCTTCTATTTCTCTCCTTTGGAATGGTAATGTATATTCTGTGCCATCATGTATAGGAAGTGTGGAATTTGCTTCTTGGTTTTATAGAAATAGAACTAGGAGATTGTCTTGAATCCCTGAAGAGACTTCATATTTTTAAAGTGTTGATTATGAAAGGCTATGGGGATTTTTGAAGTTGTACTAAACACATATTCCAGGTGATATTCCCAAGAGTCTTTCTGGACCAGGAAGTAGAATGTGGTCATCTGAATGAGAATATCCCTGCTAGCTCATATATTTGAATACTTGGTCTCCAGTTAGTGGGATTCTTAGTGAAGGATTAGGAGGGTTCTGGGTTTGAAGTTTCAAACAAATTTTGTCCTTCCCAGTGTGCTACCTGCTTCCAGCTTGAAGTTTGTGATGTGAGCTCTCAGTTGTTCCTGCTTCAGTGATTATGCTCCACCATCTTGGACTACAAGGCGCTGGAATTGTAAGATCAATTAAATGCTTTATTCAATAATTTGCTTTTGTCATTGTGTTTCATCACATCAATAGTAAAAAAAAAAACTTAATATGTGGAATTTAGGCAAATAGAAATATAGACACTATTTTTTTAACTTTAATTAATATAGAAGACAACATTCAGTCACATTAAGATTTTACATAGCACCAGGAGTCTCAATTTCATTGCCAGCTACTGCTTCTCAGTCAAACAAGCCCTAGAACTCTGTAACATATAATATATATGTTACATCATAGCATATATATATAACATATGTAACGATGTAATGTATATGTAACATATAACAATGAAATTTGGTTTCGAGATATCTCTTATTTGTAAGAGATGTGCTTTGGCTAGTATGATGGTAGTAAAACTTATCAGAAAAGTGATGCAAAAGAATAGAAACAAACTGGCATTTAGAATGGTTTGTACTGTATGTTGTACTTGGCTTACAACATACTTTGTGAAAAAAAAGTCCATGGGAGAGATGGGCTTCTGGGTTCTGGGAATCAGAAGACTGGGCCCAGCATCAACAAGTCTAGGAGAAGAACCAAAGGAGAAATTGCCCTTAGTCAGGTGATGAAGGGAAGGGGGAGGAAAGACCGTCTGGTGAGTATAAGTTGTCTTGGGGCAGTTTCATAATTTACTAAAGAGTTGATCAGAAACTCAGTCCCAACTGGCCTGTGAGCAAGGTGCTGAACAGACCATAGTTATTGGAAACTTGGAAATATCATCTAACATCCTTTCTAACATTCAGTTTCTAAAACAATTGTGTGTGTGTGAAGAACAGATGCTAACACCAGTTTATGTTCACTGCTCTATTTTATGTTGTGAAACAGGATCTCTCATTGAACCCAAAGCTCACTATTCAAAAAACCTGCTAGCTAATGAGCCCAAGCAATCTTTCTATTCATATTTGAATGCCTAGCTCTGGGATTATGAACAAGTGTTTCCATGGCATACCTCATGTTTTACATGGTGCTGGGATCTGAATTCGGGTTCTTATGTTTGCATGAATCTTCTCCTTAGCCCCCAACGTTTAAGTTTAAACTGGAAACACTTCATACAGACATGGATATTTTTAAAGTATGGGCACCTGAACTTAGTTTCCTTCTGAAGCTAAATGTAGTCATTTCTAAATTATCAGTTTTTTTTAGGTAGCTGCAGTCAAAATAACTTCATGTGTAATACATGTTGTGTATGTAAAGAATAACAAAGAATAAATATTTTAAGTGTTTTGTTTAAAGTTCTTCCTCTTCTTCTTTCCATCCTCCCTCTCCTCTTCTTCTTCCCTTATTAGAATCAGAATTTTATATTGGTTCTGGTTCTTTATAGAACATTCTCAGTGTAAATTGTGAACTAACTTACAGAACAAGGCTGCCACACACAGAAATGGTTCCTTTGACAGTAATCTGTTCAGTTTCCAAAAGACTTTTTCAAGTCTCCATTTCAAAAAATCTACTTATTTTCTGCCTGAAGATTGTTTGTGTCTGGTTGTTTCAAAAGGAAGCATATCTGCTTCATTAAAACTTCTAATTCCTAGTTATGATCTTGTATTTACATATCCTATTTGTTTCAGTGGGAGCTACATCAAACTTTGGGGTCAATAAAGAGAAATGTTATCAATATAGAAGATATGTGTTCCCATACTTTAGTTGAATTCACATATTTTGTTTTTCAGATGAAAAGTCTTGACCTGTGAAATGTAAGAATTCACAAAATGAGCAAGGATCAAAACATTTCTTCACAAAGTATATATTTGAAAAGAAACTTGACACTCAAAAGTGTTTTACACTGAATTGGAAAAGGAGAAAGGGAATAAATTGGTTAGGCTGAATTTTAAACCCTGGGTGTTTTTGAATATCATGTATAAAAAAGATGAGAAATGATCTACCTAAAGAAGAAACTTGTGCTTTCCAATGAAAATTGATGAGAAGAAGAATGAAAATTACTACATTTCCATTTGGAACATTTAGACAGTGGAGACAGATAGATAGAATCTAGAGGTGTGTGTGGGGGGGGGGGCGTTAGAAATATAGACCTTAGCGACAAACTACCAAGCCAGGAAACAGTAGGCATGGTTTGTTCTTAAGAGAGAATGAAACACCGGCAGAATTGTTGGGTGTCATTGATTGAGGAACTTCACTCTTTCTGCAGAAGCCTCATTTTTCTCGATACAGACAATTTGGCAAGTTTCTGCATTGTGACATTTATTTCCCATAAGCAATGAGAAAATATACATGCTGCATTAGTGTTCAGATCTGATTTACAAGTTGCAAGGAGTGGGGCTGGCATGGACTTTTGAAACATCAAAGCTCATCTCCAGCGAAATATGTCCTCCAATAGGGCCACATGTCCTAATCCTTTGAATACATGTTACAGGAACTGGAAACCAAGCATTCAAACGTATAAGCCTAAGGAGGGCATTCTCATTCAAACAACCATATTGTTGTTTTTCTTTACTTTTTCTCTGGAAGGAGGAAAACCAAAGGTATCACTGTGCAATAGCATGTCCCCTAAAACTTCCAATGGAGCCAACATTAGCCTCAGACTTGTGAACCTTCTACCTCAACTTCTTAAAATATTTTTATTAGGTTGCATATTGCTCTTCCAAATCATAGATTCTGAACTGTACTCAACTTGCAATGCTTAAACAAGGAAAGCAGACTTTCCATGCTATAAATTACAAAATAGATGGAATATTATTCACATTGAAACTTTATTGTATCAGAGGGCCTGGACTGTCTAGGGATGAGGACTTGAAATGCCAGAGAATAAATACACTGATTTTAATACAAATAAATCAGCACTACTTTGACGAATCTGGTTTTAAAAAACATATCTAAGCTCTTTCTGCCTATATTTAACAGATGTGTTTTTTAGAGATATGCCAACTTCATCCCAGAAAACTAATGAGAGAACAGTTACAAAAATCCATTATTTAAAGCAGTGTCTATAGCAGCTATACAGTTTTATCTTTTCTCTTCTGACTAAAGCAAAATTGTTCATGAAATATTGGTCATTTTCATGTTTTGCCTTCTGCATTTCTATAAAGGAATGCTTCACTATTTTGTTCTTTAATTTGATAAAGATATCAAAAAGCTATCAACATAAAACTATAATAAGCATTATTTTACAGTGAAATTGAGAGTATTCATTTTTATGGAAAGAACAGTAAATAGAGAAGTGGTATTGAAATGTTTTTCAATTTGGGGTGCTTATTGCAGAGGTAAAGAAACATATCAAAAGTAGATTGGAAAAAAACAATATTACAATAACAGCAAAACAATCCCCAAACCACCAAATGAAGACATCTCAATGTAATATACACGCAAAATTTATAGTTAATAACATAATTTAGTGAGAATGTCAGACAAAAGTCCAATAGTCAAATATCACAAATATTGCACACCCATTTATATGAATTTAAACTAATGAAGTACAGTCAGTGAGATAGTTCAGCAGGCCAGGTGCTTGCTGCCAAGCCTGATGGCATGAGAAGACAGATTCATTTCCCACAAGCCATTTCTCACTTTCATAAGTTCTATGATATGTCTCTGTGTGTGTGAATTCATGATTATGTACACATACACACACACACAGACACATAGACACTGTAAATAATAATAAAATATAAAAAGATATTTTAAAATGAAATGAATGTAATCTTTATTTCAAATGACAAAATATTCATATTACCTAGTAGTTTACCTAAATAGCTTTACATCATTAATCTTAATAATTTAACAAGCCTACATAATTATTTAAAATGTCAAATAAATTGGAGAACTACTAGATTCAGAGCTTAGAGTATTACATAATAATAATAATAAACTTATTTTAAAATTTACTTGTGTAATGCTAATTGTGCAACATGATACTACTTAAAATATAATTGTGTGTGAGCATGTATTGGGATTAATTATATTAAATTAAGGTTTATTTTGAAATAGATAAAAACGAAATCAAGAGTCTCTATAACAATGTTAATAAGAAAACACTGGAAGATTTCACCCTATAATGGACAAATATGTAATTTAACACACTCACATACATGAACATATTTCAGATGAAAGGGTGAGCAGAGAGAATAATCAACGTAGTAACTTGGAAACTTAAAAAAAACTTAAAAAAGTATTTCTTTACATAATACAAAAATATAAATTTTAATAAAACCTATATGACATTTAGAAGGAAATGCAGAGGAAATGAGCAAAGTAAATCAATTCTACTTTAATGAAAAATGCTTTGAGAATATTGTGGCTATGAGGGTAGGCAAAGATTATAAGAACCATACGATTAGGGAAATGGTCCTGTGGGATTGGGTCTCTTATAAGTTCAGAAGCTACACCATAAAAATTACCAACATGGCCACTTACATATGAAGTGAAACAGAATAACACTGATAGTCTTGCCAAGATGAATGGAGAGAAGCCCATGAAGACCCAATAATGCACAAAGGAATAAGGAGTGCTGAGAGCTGGAGAAATAGTCTTCTCAGGGAAGAGCATACCAAAACCAAATGATCAGTCCTGCAAATATACATATTAATCACATTAATAGACTGAGAAGGTTTTATATAGGGTTGTTATGGCTCTGAAGAACACCATGACCACCCCAACTTTTATAAACAAAAAAATTTATTGAGGCTGGCTTTAGACTTTCAATCCATTATCATAATGGTAAGAAACACAATTGGATGCAGGCAGGTATGGTGCTGGAGAGGTAGCTGAAGGTTCTAAGTCCAGATTGCCAGACAGCAGGAAGAGGGAGCCACGGGGTCTAGCTTGAGCATCTGAAACCTTCCCCCCGTGAGACACTTCTAATTTCCTCCAGGAGATTCTATAACTCCTTTCTTATGTCATGACGAAAGTCAGATCCCTGAGGACAAAGCAGACAGGTTGAACAGTCAATCATTCAACTACATCTTTGTTCAATTACAGCTTCACCAGATTCCTGGTTTTAATTATTTTCTTTACTTAGGAGCTTGGCTATCCTGGAACTCACTTTGTAGACCAGGCTGGCTTTGAACTAAGAGATATGAGCCTCTGCCTCCCAAGAGCTGGGTTTAAAGACCTGTGACTCTATATCCACACTGGGCCTTAAGCTTTACCTTAATCCTTTTACGCAAGTTGGAGGCTTAACTGGGTGTGGTCTTGCTCTGAGGTCACTACTCCTTTTATTCCACTAGGGATCAGGTTTTTTTTTTTTTTTTTTTTTTTTTAACTATATGTCTATATGTCCAGGTGCTTTTTTTCTCCTCCACATGTGTATTTTCTATTTTTCCTTGTTCAGCTTGCTCCTTTTCATTATGTTGTAATGATATAATTACAAAAATATTTTTAAGGAAAATAGGCTGATGCCAAATGACATTTGAAGATGCTCAATTTTGTGTCTCATTAGGGAATTGCAAATTGAAATCACTAGAAAATGTGATAAGAAAAAAAGTAAAATATTAAAAACTTGAATAAAAAAAGACAATGTAAGAGACAGTTTCACATCCTAGAAAATAGGAAGATTACTTCACTCAAAAAAACAACACAAATCTTAAAAGAGAATTGCTAGCCTGGCATCATGGTGCACATCCATGATCTCACATGTGGGAGGCCTATGCAGGAGAGTTAGGAGGTCAAGCCCATCTTTAGCTACATGCCATGTTTGAGATCAGCTTTAGTTAAGTGACACCCTGCATCAGAAAACAAACAAACAAACAAAACAACAACAAAATGAAAGGAATTGCTATCCTTCAAGATTTTTTAGGTTATCAAAATATAGAATACAATCTAAATCAAGCCCCATTGATTATAGCAGTATGATACAATCTTTCACCCTCAATTTAGGGAAGGGGAAAGAAAGGAAAGAAATCTTTACCACTTTTACAAGCAGCCTTAATACAGAAAGAGAGAAAAGTAGAAATCTTCACAGCCTCTTTGTTTTCTTAGGAATTATCTCACTAACTAACAACATCAAGCCATCCAACCAATCACTAACCAATGTCTACCCAGACAGTCAGGACTTCAGACCTTTTATTCCCTAAACCAAAAGTTCCCATAAATCCATGAGGCACACAATCCAAAAGACAAGCTACAGGTGCCAGAATGACCGCACCCAACCAAATTATAACCACTTTCATCAAGCATTCTAAATCCAACTCATAAACAACTATACCACAGCTGGAGTGGGAACACGGACCTCTAGTGACTACTCAGTTAAACCAATAAAGCTTTTCTTAACACAAAGATTCCAAGTGTTCCTCTACTATTGATAACACAGATGGAAAGTTTCAGACTGTATGGAGACTTTCAGGAGTTGACTAGAAAACTCATAGGAACACTATAGTAAAGTGCCAAGAGTCAATGGAGTGATGTCTGGGATATAGGTAAGCAAAGCACAGCTCAAGGAAGCCAAACAATCACCATTTCCCTTTAATATTTTGTCATAATGCAAAGGTGAATGCACACATTTTAGATTAACTGACATCTGAAAATGTCCCATTTTCCTAAGGTTTAGTTTTAGAGATAATTAACCCAAAATTATTTTCTCCTTATGGATAACCGAATTTTACATCTGAATGATATTTGTGATTTTTTTTCACTCAAAATTTAGAAATATTCAAGGCTATGACTCATTCCAGAGGATTTTTACATAAGTAATTAAGTATCTTAGAAAACTTTTTAATGTATAGTTTAAAATCAGTTATCTTTTCTTATTAGCTTCAAATGAATAATATATATTCACATACACACACACACACACACACACACATTTTCCTGAATTAGTCAGCCATGCATCATACTTTTAATTTTTTCATGTCCTGTATCTCTTTTTATTCTACTATTTTGGGAGATTGGAGAATTTCTTGTGATTTCATTTTATGCAATTTATTAATTTTCTTTTACAACTTATTCTATCTATTATGATTGCCTAGGAAACAGAAAATCAGTGCAATTGTGGGTCACATTTCAAAATGCATTCTCTTTTGTTATTACTCCATTTGGTGAGACCCAACTCTCAATTTAACATTAAAACATACCTTCTAATCCCCACAAAAATATTTTTCCCTGAAGTGAATTTACATAGTGTCCTTTCATATGGTTCTTACATTGTTCTAGTCTCTTAGATTCTGTTATTATTTTTTCCCTTTTTCTCCTCACATATGTAGAGAGACCCATTAATAGATCAGCGATGATTGAGCTGAACTTTATTATTGACAACCATCTACTCCTTGCTCGAGATGTAAGTTTCAGGCTTTATTTACAGATGACATTTCTTTTGTATGTTAATTGTTAAATTTTCTGAGGCATCTTTGGCATTTGGAAGAGAGAAATAGGAACTAGTTCTGGAAAAAACATGAATTTGTGTTAAAAATATCCCTTCTTGTTTGGGTGAAGCAGTACAAAGACAGATCCATAGACTTCCCTTCTTAAACTGCCTATCTGGCATATGCTAGTCTCTATACTTCCCAGCTATATCGTACAGGATCTCTGTGACTCATCATGTCTATAAAATGTATTCATATTAATCTGCTTCTAAACAGCTTTGATTTCTATCTCATAACTAGTTCAAAGTTCTAAATGAAGACTGAAGAGATAGATCTGTGATAAAATCTTTCTATATAACAAATACAGAAAATAGTTATTGTTTATTCATCAATATGTAATATGGATTTTAGTACTCATGAGTAAGTAAATGCATGAATTTGCAAATGTGCAAAATAATTTTCATGCACATCCCTGATGAGCAATAAAAATGTAAAGCCCTTCTTTCCTCTGTTCTGTATATTCTATAAGTGGACCTTTAAATATTTTTAGGTGTCATTGCTTCATTTCATAGAAATGTTTGATTTTGTGGTTTTCTGGAATATTGTGACTTGATAAAAATACTTCTATCCTTTCATTGAGATGGAGTGAGAGGACCCTACCTCCTCCCAGAATAGCTTAAAAACACAAAACAAATAAAATATAAGAAGCAATGGTTCTGAAAAGACCATTGTATATCATGGTAATGACAAACAATATATGATACCTGAGAAATCAGGTTGTTTTCCATTACCTTGTTTATCAAAACACCTGCTAGGTTATGGAGCCTCTGAATTGAGGAGGCAGAACTGCAAGTTTAGCAAAGACAAAGAGATGCAACCACAGGGAAGGGAATCACATGGAATAGTGATGACATCAGAGCAGTGTTTTGTAGTCATAGTGCTGCCAGGATCTATATAGTGCCCCATAAAAGTGGTCTGATGAGTACTGGATAGCAATGAAACATATTGCAACTTCCTAAGCTGAAGGAGAAAACCACGGAAGAAAAATGTATGTAAAGTTACTACAACCCAGAGACATTCATGAATATTTTCTAGTATTCTCAACCTAACTGAACACATCTCATGAACCACATGGGACACTTGGATGTTTTCAAAAGTCTTTACTCCAGCAATGGTAATGACTAAATTTATTAACTGCTTGATGTTGTGTTTCTGAATGAAACAAGTAGAAGAAAGTCTGGAAAAAATAAACTCTAACTAGGTTAACTGTCTCCCCAAACAAATCATCTTATATAGGTAGGTATAAAGGACTTAAAATTCTTCTGTAAAACAAAGTAAATTCAAAATTCCCATCAACTGATGATTTTCAAGGTCGCAAAGAAGTAAGAATACATCTTTGATTATCATAAAATGTAACAGTTACATCAAAAACTCACAATCGATATGCATGAAATCATTGATGATACTAAAACAAACTAATTTAACAAAGGGAAATTTTTAGTATGTTATCTAAAATAAGAAGGATGCTAAGATGACTTAAGTCACAAGAGATTAAAACTATGGTGAAATCTATAGAGTATGTGATTCATAGCATACTTAATATAGCAGAACTAAGATAAATTTAAACTTGAACATAGTAACAGAAACTGTTTAGAAAACTATAAAGAAAAACAAAAATCTTCAAATGGGATCTCAATGAACAGAGGCATGACTTTACTTGCCTTATATATTAAATTATCTTAAGAAGGAAGTGGGGAGTTCAGAAAAATACTTGAATGTTAAATATACAAAGAAAATATATAAGGAATACATAAAAATATAAAAGAAAATAGCCACATGAAAAATATATTCTACTCAGAGTAACACATAAGAGAGGTGGTCTCATTGAGAAATATAAACAAAAAAATTCTAAATACAATATTGTTAAGACATCCTGCCTCAGCAAAAATATCTTGTAAAAGTGAAGACAACAGTCTTTTCCAATATTTTTATTATTTTTAAAATTATAATTACTTCATTTCCCTTTCCGTTTCTCTCTCCTTCTGACCTTGACCAACATGTACACACATGTTTAAGACTGCTTTTTGCTCTTCGAGAGGACCATGATTTAAGTCCCAGCACCAATATTTCAATTTATAATAGGTTAGAACCACATGTCAAGTGGATTGCATGCAGTCTTCTGGCCTCCATGGCTAAATGCACTTACATGTGTAAACATATGTACACTCTAAAATAAAAACTAGAATAGAATAGAATAGAATAGAAGAATAGAATAGAAAGGAATAGAATAGAAAGTAGCATAGATTAGAATAAAATAAATATAAGATTCTTCTCATGTTATATAAATTTTCCCTGTGGGGCCAGGCTGGTGTGTTTACAGTAAGTACTTAGTGGTGTACTGAGCCATTGCTCATGAGATGTTGATAGTATCTCTGGACTTGTTGAGTTGTGACAGTCAAATATGCTTACAGACACCAACGAATATCCATTGGGTGTAAACATTTCTTCCAAATAACAACTACTTGCTGAAAGAAAAGCCTTGATTTGAATACTCAAAACACAACCAATGAAACAGCAAATTCACGGACAGGGCCTTATTCACAGTAGAAACTTTTGCTTCTAAAACACATGTTCAAAGAGTGAAAAGGTAAGTCATAGGCTTGGAGGAAAGACTTTCATTTGACATATTTAAAAGATAAATTACACACAGATTTATAAGAATTCTTAAAATTCAACAAGAAAATAATACAACTAAAAAGCCTGAATAGATTTGAGCATATAACCATGAAGTAGGACACATGGTTTGAATTATTACACAAAGTGTGTATATGTATATTTGTATATATGTAGATAAACAAATATGTACATAGATACATTATATATATATTCAAAAACATTATGTTTACAGAGAAATATATATACAATATAGCTGCAAATAAAATAAAAGTAAAAATGTAGACACATCAAATGAGCACATGGAAATTTAAGAGATACCCTTTTTCACTAAATAAATACAAATTAACACTATTATGAAATATCACTACATATCACTACATAACATCTGAAATCAAGCTGTCTGACAACAATGGGCATTGAGTTACAATGCAAATATTACTGACTTAAAAATGTTAAAATTGCTTTTGGAAATATTTTGAAAATTCCTTAAAATACTGAATGTACACTCAACACAAGTTTCTCTATTCCAAGCCGTTCATGAAAAATGAAAGCATATTTGCACCTAAAACACATGTACATCTTCAAAGATGCTTTTTTTCTAAAGTAATCTAAAATTTTAAAACACCCAAATGGCTTCCAAACTGTGAGTACAGATGTGCTGTGTAGCTGTACAATGAAATATTGGGAGTAAGAAAAAGAGAAGAAACAATTGGTGGACATATAGAACTGGATTATCATTCAATGAGTTATGAGAATTAAAGGTTCACATACAAAATGATTATATTTATACAATACTCTAGAACACTTAAATTAATTGAAAATAGAAAAAAGACCAATGGCTGTCTAGGGATGTGAGTAGAGATAGACTGGGATGAAAGAATTATAGCGTTATTTAGAATTATAGAATTATTTTTGGGTTGATTAACTTGATTCCATCAATATTTTATGAGTGTATTTAAATATGACACTTTATTTTCATTAATTGTAATTCTATGATGTCATAAAATAATATGGAAAATGGTTCTACACATCAATAAGTCTCATTCTGTCCTTGTGCTGATGATTTTCTATGAAATATTATACTAAATATTTGAGATGCACTGCAACAAAATAATGTTATTTAGCTTAAGCTAGCATACTCAAATGCAGATTTATATTGAGATACTTTGGCTAATATTTTTTTCCTTTCAGGTAATACATATAATTACCATCAATGACCAGTTTTCTATAGATGTTGCTTTGGAAAATATTGGTTTTGAGCCAAAAACAATGGAAGACTGAATAATTCGTGATGGTTATTGAAGAAAAAGGAGCTGGGGTTGTGGTTGTTGACTCTATGGACAGAGAGACTGGATTTCTTTTTTTTTTTTTAATTATTATTATTCTTTTACTTCTTCTCTCACACAATACATCCAGAACCCCTCTTTCCTCCCTCCAATTCTCCCATCTCCTGTCTTCCTATTTTATTTCATATTTTCACAATAATAGCCATTCTGAATGTTAACTACAGTAAAGTTATGGTTTACAAAAGCTCTACCCGAGATGCTATGCATATGTGTGTGTACAGGCATGCTGAGGGGTGTACACATGGTGTCATGCATATGTGTTTGTGCAAATGTGCTGATCTGTAAGCCGGGGCATGTGATGGGAGCCAAAGACAAAATCTGTGGTCATTTCTCAAGTACCACCCACCTTGTTTGGAGATACAGTGCCTTACCCTGGCCTAGAACTCGCTAGTCCTCTAGACCTTCTGACCAGGGAGCCACAGAGATTCCCTCCTCTCCACCTCCCCAGTACTCGGATTACAAGCATTTATCCCCAGCTTTCATTTTTTTCCCTTTCTTTTTTTCCTTTTTTCATGGTTTCCGGGTGTCAGACTGTGTTGTAAAGGAAAATCCTCATCCATGAGCGTTTTTCCCAGCTACAGCTCTCACGCCTAGAGGACCTGAGGAGCAGCCCACAGCCTGCCATCTCCAGGAAAAGAGGCCAAGATGAGGATGGCCATGGTTCTTACTGCATTCCCATCATATCTTTGGAGGAGCCTGATGAGTCAACAAGTGTACAAACTCAGGAGAAACGTGTCTGGGGGAGGATTTCCTTTCATGCAGGTTTTGGATTGCCTTTTATAGGGTGGGCAGGGAAGGAGTCATTGACCCCCAAGAATGGAACCCATTGGTTGAGGCAAGGATACTGGAAGTAGCCTTGGTTGAGGCAAGGATACTGGAAGTAGCCTTATCTGCATGTGGCGAATCTGTGCTTCCAACTACAGGGCAGAGAAAGCATTAACCACATTTCTTTGCTTCTGTGAAGCTTCCAGGCTATGGCAAGGAGCAGCCAAACGCCTACTGTTGTCATCTCAAGGGACAAAACAGGATTTGAAGCCAGCTTAGACTTACTTTTAGCACTAGGATAGTTCCACAAGATTCAGATCCTCATGCTTGCAAGCTGAGAAACTTATCAACTGTGGCATCTCCTCAGCGTCACTAAAGTTATATTTTACTTTTTTAAACAAAACCAAACACAAAAGCCTTTCAGATTTCACGATTTTTTTTTTTAACAGTCTGTGGTAATGATTAAATAATTTTAGTATCTGCCATCTTCTACAGCCTGGTCTTCATCCTATGGCCATACTGCTCACACAGTTCCTCAGAAAAAGATGAGTTCCTGGAAAGAAACTCAGGTGTGTAGAGGAACACTTGGAAGAAGATTTTGTTATTTTGGCTTCTTTAAAAACACAAAATGGTTTTTGGATTAGGTTTGTGTTCCCACCATAAATGTGAAATAGTTATTTACAAGTTGGATTTGGAATGCTTGATGCAGGTGGCTATAATTTGGTTAGGTGTAGTTTTTCTTGTTTTGGGGATTGTGTGCCCCATGGGTTTATGGGAACCTTTGGCATGGAGTATAAATAGTCTGAAGCCCTGAGAGTCGGTGTGGGTGCTGGTTGGTGGTTTGTTGGCTGGGATGTTGTTGTCATTGTGTTGGTTGTTAAAAGAACTAATGTTGAAGAGATTGAGTTTACAGATTCTGAGCTGAGATGCTAGTCTGACTCACTGTCAACTAGTCCTTTTCAAGCTTAGGACAGCCTAAAAAGAGACTGTGACGATTTCTACCTTTCTCTCATTCTATATCAAGGGCACTTGCTAAAGTGGTGAAGATTTCTTTAAATCCTTCCTTTCTCTTTTTCTTAAATTAAGGGCAAAAAACTGTATTGTACTGCTACACAGGTGGCCAAGGCTTGGGCTAGCTGGATAACTTGTTAAATAGAGTATTTCCTTGTGTGGGTGAAATTTGTAGATCTTTCTTTACAAATAGTATGGAACTTCAGAAATAATGTTGGTTAAAGCTCTCAGAAAGGTTATAAATATTTTAAGTTTTGTTATATACAATTAAAAGCAGCTTCTCTATCAATTCTACAACTTACTCATGTGAACTGACAGAGATCAGCGAGCTCCTTGAGTGTCTGCCATCTCATCCAGTCCTGGAGGAAGTGACACGTAGCTCTTGTCCTGCCAACACTTGGAGATCTGCTTACATGAAGAGATAGTATTTAATCATGGAATGATTTGGGGATCTAGAAACTGAAGTGATGTGATAATAGTGATAATACATTGTTATCATGGGGCATACCATTAGAAACTTTTTACAATCACTATTGTTTGGACTGTTAAAAACTCCTCTTGGAATAACTGTAAATGTCACAATTCTTTATCAAGAAATTCGGGATTCCTGGCTGGAAAGTTGCAGAAGTGAGGCCAGAAAAGTGCCCCCACTTCCTGGGGAAGTGGGCAGAGGAGCTCTGAGGTATCCTTCTCCTCTCTAGCCCACCAAGGTCCCTAGCCAAAAATATTAGTTATAACTTGCTTGCTTCACAGAAAACATGTTTATCTGCATTAGGGCGGGTCCCTTGCTTAGGAGCACCCCACCCTGCCATGCTAATTAAGACTTCCCTGCCCTAGGGAGAAATCCCACCTTCCCGGGGAAGTTATTTATTGGGGGGGAGTCCTTGGAATAAACGAGTTTTTGTGTCCACCAGATGCTGTCTCCTGGGCCTTCTTCGCGGCTCCTCACATTTCTCAGGTCCGCGGGTGGACAGCTCTGCGAAAGGTCCCTAACGACGGATTCCAGGGGCCTGTGCCTTTCCGCCACTTGGGTCTAGGTTCGTTTGCCAGGCCAGCAAAGGGTCCTAGTCCGCGGGACATCAGCCTCCGACCAGCATTACGGTGGGACCCTAGAACAAACACCCACACACAGAAAATGATAAAGAAAGGCTGTAATATACTACAAAATTATTAATGACAATTTTATGACTATTTATACATTCTACTTTCTCTGATTTTAAGATAAATAAGGCATCAAAATTTGTCAGATTAATGTACATTAATCTTTGTTTGCTATTTAAAATTTTAGTTGCCCTGGTGTGGTTAGTTTTAACAGAACATATAATTCAAGTATTTATAGCATTTTATTTCTTACTTTAGAAACAGCTATTATGCAAGATAAATTTATGTTCTTAAAAGCTGCAAACATAACTGAAGCAAGATTATGACATACATATATGTGTATATGTATGTATATGTACACATAAACTTTATATATGGACATATATACACATAATACACATAAGTTTTTATTATGACATACATATATACATGCACACATGCACACACACACACATATATATATATGTCAGTGAAAACTTATGCCTATGAATTATATATATATATGTCCATATATAATAATTGAAGCAGGATTATGACATATATACATTATGTGTATACACACATATATATGTATACATATATATGCAAACATAATTGAAGTAGGATTATGATATGCATATTATATATATTTTTATATATATGCATGTGTATAAATTCAATTGTGTATATTTATGTACATATATATTTATGTCACAATATTGCTTCAATTATATACACAAATAATTAATAGGCATGTATCTTCATGTTAGTTTAAAGAATAAAAGTGAGATTCCTCTTGGGAGGAAGAATGTAATGTCAGATGACTCAGTTGAACAAAATAAATTATGTAATTACTAGAAATAATGTAAAAAACGTTTCAACTGTGCAATAAATACACCTTTTCTATTGGTTCTGAGCCTGTGATGATTTTGATATGGTAGGAGTAGAGAGCCATTTAAGTCAGTGTGACTTAATTTACTTCTCCTACAATGGCCCTAAAACCCTGTGACACTTCTGTCACAAAATGTATCTCATTTCCTCATTTAGCTTTATGTTTCCAATGCAAAGCATTGCTGGCAAAGAGCAGGTACTCCATGTGCACTTACTTAATTTACAAATAAAATAAAATAAAAGGTCAAAATTCCAGGAAACATCTCAGCTATCAAATCCCAGTGCACTGTATTCTAGAAATACAGAAATGCGGTGGACATGGTCCCTACTGTCTAGCTTTTAAGCAAACAGCTCAAGTGAGACATCATCTATACATCACACAGTATTGGTCCTTCTGTGGTAAGCAAAGAGTTACAGAATTGAATAGCACACTGATTCTCAATGAAACATTGAAAATATTTTAGATGCAATGTTTTAGGAAACAATCCTCAAACTGCTTGCCATTGCTTACTTAAAAATAAACCAGAAATGTAGCTAGGGCCCTGAACTCTTGTAAGGCAGAAGAGTAATTTAAGAACAGCAATTACAATTAGTTGTGCTTTTCTGAACAAAAACTAACACAACATAGATGCACAGTAGAGACAGTTAGTTACTGGAGCCTGAGGTATCACTGAGCAGCTTTGAATTGATTGCAAAACAAGAGCCAACAGAATTCAAATGCAGCTAGTTATTTCCTTTTCAGTTGTCCTGAGAAGGTAGAGAGTGCAGCTTCTCACTTAAGTTTCACATCATTTGTTCTGAAACCAGTTTTCATGGCCACCTTGATAAAAATCTTCAAAAGATTATGTTCTACACCCATTTGTTTGTTCTCTCTGGTAAACCACCTTGACTTCATCGGCTACCTTTCTGATTTATTCAAAGCTTACTTCTCCTTTCCTCCGGTCTACCTTTCATTCTTTGAGAAAGTGCTTTTGGGGAGGTATTCCTAATTTTAGGATGCCTCACATAAGAAGTGAGATGGTGACACTCCATTCTACTGGGCACAGACTTTGCACTGCTCTAGTAGCTTACCGTTTCCATCTCCTTCTTTTCTTCCCTTCCTTACATTCAGTCTTCCTTTCTTCCATCTATTCTTCTTCATTGTCTTCTTTCTTGGTCTTTTTAAAGGGAATAAAATCAAAGGAGGAAAAAGTTACAGGATGAATAGAGTATTTCTCTTCAGCAATGTAATCATATTACATGAGAGTGGAAATAGAGGAAGAGTACAGGGTGGAATATAGGAGGATGAGAGAGAGAAGGTAGAGAAGGATGAACAAGATAGATATAAAAACGCCATGATGAAATTCATTACTTTATATTTTAGCTTAAAAAACAAACAAGTTTAAAGAATGCTTGTAAACCGAGGCAGGAGTGGAAGAAGTGAAAGAATTGGTACCAATAAAGAATTACAGCTGTATCTGGATCACACAAACTGGTATAGGGATAAACACAGTTGCTTAAAGCCAGCAGAGATTATGGGCCTCTGGTCATGTACTCTCACAAATGTCAGTAATATAAGGACTGTGTGCTCAGTACTTCACCAGAGGAGAAGGTACTTGAGCTGACACAGGGAGTGATATGGGGTGAGAGCTGGATGAAAATAAAAATTCATAGAGAGAATTAGAATTTGCAAAATCATCCCCCATGCTTTTTACTGTGAAATACAACATGATATTCTTCATGTTAATCTGTGGATCAGGGGATGTTATGTTTCATGACTGATAATAAAAAGGTAGCAATGTGCATTTATGATGTTTTTATTACAAAAGTCATGTAGAAAAAATTAATTTTTAAAACAAAATTTGAAGTTTTTTATATAGAAAAATTAAGACAGAAAACTAAATGTGGTACACTAAAAATCAGAGTTAGTACTGTGGTGTGAATATTTATACATTACTAATATCTAACATTAAAATCTGATCTCTAGTACAACAATATTAGACAAAAACTTGGTGAGTAATTAGGCCACAGGACCAAACCTTCAGAAATTTCAGAAAGCTGGGAGGTCCATCCCACTATGTGAGGACACATTGAAACGGTGTCGCCTATGAATGGACGGAGGCTGATGCCATCAGACACTTGAAGCAGTGACTACATAAACAATAAGAATCATGAGACAGCAGTTTCTGTTTCTAATAAGATACCCATTGTAGCAGTATGCTACAATCTTTTACCCTTGATTTAGGGAAGAGGAAAGGAAAGATAGAAATCTTCACAGCATTTACAAGCAGCCTTAATACAGAAAGAGAGAATGGTAGAAATCTTCACTGCCTCTTTTTAGGCTGTCCTAAGCTCGAATCGCTCCAACTTTTGTTCTTTTAAGTATTATCACATTAACTAAGAACTGCAACCCAATCAACGAACCACCAACAAACGCCCCACCCCAATTCTCTGGGCTTCAGATCTTTTAAGCCCTAAGCCAAAAATTCTCATAAACCCATTTGGCATGACATTCCAAAGACAAGATACAGGTACCAGAACCACTGCACCTAATCAAATCATAGCCACCTTTATCAAGCATCCCAAATCCATCTCGTAAAGAACTATACCACAGCTGGGGTAGGGACACGAACTTAATCCATTCACCATTTTGCATTTTTAAAGGAACCCAAATAACAAAAACTTCTAAGTGTTCCTCTACAACCTATTATGATGGTTAATATAGACTATTAACTCATGAGAATCTAGAATCATTTAAGAGAAACCTCTAAGCATGTCTGAGGTAGGGAAACCCACCCTAAATGAGAGTGGTATTCTCTCACTGCTGGAGTCCTAATCTGAAAAGAAGGAGAATGTTGGTAATATTCAACTCTCACTGCTTCCTGACTGCAAACTCAGTATGATCAGTTACTATATAATCCACTACGATAGGTGGTAAACCTCAGACTATGATCCAAATAAGCTTTTATGTCAAGCATTTTGTCCATAGAAATGAACAAGGTAACTCTATACCCCATCTGAGGTTATAGCAGTGTTAATATAGTGACTTAGTTGGCTTCTAGTAGTCCTCTCCTAAATATTAGACTGAGACAAAACTTAATGTTGCTTTTAATATTCATTCATGAATACATGGAAAAATTAAAAAATGACATTCCTCTTTCATATTGTATTTATCATTTCAATCTTACATGAACATTTCATATTTACACATAATTAAACATATCTTAGTTTTTCCATCAAATCCAAATACAGATAATATATAGTTAATGTATTTAATATAAACGAAGTGATAGTCCCATGAAGAATTTGACATAAGCTCACATTGATTAAATTGGCCTGAACTGACTTCTATCCATTAATTAGTTTTTCATGATGTAATATATTTTCTTCAACTTTGAAAAGAAAGAAATGTTCTACCATGGCTCTTTGGCAAGGCAAAAGACCTTCACAAAGCAGATAAAGTCATCTAGTGCAAAGAGAAGTTCAGATATGTGTGAATAAATAATTTTGATTCTACAAAATGCTCCATACTTTCCTCATACTGTCTCCTGGCTTATAATAATTAGAGTTTGATAATTCCATGTCAGTAAATCTCTGTTCTTTGTCAAAATCTTCGAGTTTTATAGATTACAAATCTCAGTTCAACTAATTCAACCCGTAATAACAATATTTTGTTACATGTGAATCAAAACTTAAGAGCTTCTCTTTGTAATACTACAACATACCTAACATTCTCTCTACCTTGTTCTCCCCTGAAAATAAAAGTTAGGTTTTATAAGTCATTCTCTTCAGTCTTATTTTCCTGTAAATATTTATAAATATTGACAATTTTCTACGTTTTCATTCAGGGCTGTCTTCCCATAACATTCCTTTTGATTGTACCCTTGTGTTCCCACAGTCCCAGCCCCCTCTCTGTTCTTCTCAGAGTGTTCAGCCCAGTAGACAGATGGATTTTCATCCTCAGTTCCAATGTTCCTTGCCAACTGCCTGCTAGGCATCTTTTCTGCATCTCCCTGAGTTCCTACCGCTTCAATATGCCAAGAACTGAACCACATGTATTTATTAACAAATTTGTCTATCCCATTTCCCCTCTTTCACTGGCTATTCTTTTCTTTTCCATGTAGTCCACAAATTCTGATTGGTAAGTGAGAGATTAACAAATGAAGCATACTTCATGTCTCAGGAAGAGCACTCACTGCAGGTTAAAATAAAACAACAGTTCTCAATAGACTTATATAGTGCTTAGATGATGAAAGGGAGTTGATAACATATAAATGTGGATAGATAAGCTTTTGGTGTATGTGTGTGTGTATGTGTGTGTGTGTGTGTGTGTGTATGTTCAGGGTTGAAGATTGAGGATGTACATTGGGACCTCACACATGCTAGGAAAGTTCTTTCCTGCTTAAGCAGTATTCTAGGACTGTAAGCTTCAGTCACCAATTCTGATGACATCTATGTGAACTTGAGACAGCTTATGTTTACTGACTATACTGTTCAAATGCCTTCATAAGCACACTCACTTCCCAGCAGAACACTGGTAGTGGCTCCCTTCCCCACCCCAGCTCTTTATCTCCAGGTGTTATCCTAAGGTGTAAGAGTGTGATTCAGTGTTTGCCTTCCATGTTCTGCCAAATTGTTAAAGATTTCCAGTTGCTTCAAAAAGAGTCTTCAGACTAAAATGAAAAATCAACAAAAGCATAAAATTGGTCCAAGTGGGAAAAATTCATCCATCCTGAAGCATTTTTCCCTCAAGCTCCACATTAGTGCTAATTAGATGAGCAATGCTGGTTGTTTACGAGCCTAATTGAGAGCCTTTCCAGTTGAAACTTTTGTAGAGCCAAGGTAGGCAGAAAAGTGAATTGCCGTACCAATCCCTTTTTACTTTGTTGGTAATTGGGATAAATTTTGGAACGTTAAAACACTGAAAGTACCCTACTAATTCTACCAAACCATTAACCCAAGGCATTATTTAAGGATGCAATGCAAATGGCTTGTTCATCTAAGAGTAGGTCAGGGCAATTTCTTCCTCATTTGTCAAGGGAATCTTGAGTACAACAGAACCTACATGTTTGCAGAATCCCAGAATAGTTTAACAGCAAAGACTTTTTGGGGTGATCTGCTTGCCTATGAACCAGAGACCAAATCTTTCTTGCTCTTTCTTTTTTTATCTGTTATCAGGATGCTAAAGTTAAATATTAATTGAAAGCCGATTCATAGCTCTTCAAATGTGCTTTAAATTGACTATTCTAGATTATATTTGCAAACAATATATTTTTAGGAGCTGCAATGTTAGTATGCCTTCAAAACACATAGGATGGTAATTGATAGAGTAACTGTATCATCAATATGGCAAATTCTGAGGTATTCATTGACTACTGCTACTCCATTGTTGGGTATTTTGTGGCTAATCACAGGGAAAAAAGGATTAAAAGAATCTATTTCCTTTAATGTTTGCTGTTAAATTAGATGGTATTTTCTTAGCCCTAGAACTTATAAAGAAGTGAAACTTAATGAAAATTTCACCAAGAGTCTTGTGATTTGCTGACCCTCATGTTACTAGTTCTAGAGTAAACACCATTCTCTAGGTATATATGGTGTTCATGAATAATAATACATGAGACTTTATATATTTCAGCTATAATTATATAAGAACATAGTATTATTCAAGTTTTAAAGATATACTACTGTTAACAATTAGATTTAGTACATTATTTAATTATTTCATGATTTAATAAAAATTTTAGTTTTAAATTTACAAATATCCCATCTCTTATTTAATAGTGTCCATACACAAATAAATTTAAAAATATAAAAATAAATATTTTCTAGAAGTGTCATGTGTGATTTTCCTATTGAGTTACCCACACTCCACTGAGTGGTTGATTATTTTTAATCGCACTAAATGTGTTTTACCCTTTTCTTGTTCCTTTGATTTTGTTAAAATGAGCTCACTCTCATTTTCATTATTTTTCCTGTTCTAGTTTTCATTATTTTTTGAGGGAGGAAGTAGCACATATCTACCTTTCTTTTTTATCTCTGCTTTGAAAAGCCTTGTGCCATGATGCTTTTCTATGGCAACTATAACCTAGTGGGGTTTTTAAAAAACTCAAATCTGATAGTATACACTTGTGAAGTGCTAAACTTACATTGTTTTAACCTTTTGTTTTATGTATTTATATTAGTTCTGCATTATTATCTACCATGTATCATACTGTATTTCCTGATTCTTGGCTTTCCTTACATTTATGAATTTTCATTTACTTTCATTTTCTACTTCTACTTTGGAAGGTTATATAGTCAATTTTTATCATATCCTGAGCAAAATTTTCTGATATAACTGAATCAAATCCAGAATTCACCACCATTTTTGATCTAAACCTGGACGTATTTTACCTCTGATTAAACCCCTCTCATCTTCTATGACATTTTTGTTTTGCACTTAGGTGCACACACACATACTGCTCCAATTATTGGTCAGCTTGATTTTCTCATAAATATTGTAATTGCACCATCATTGCCTTTTCCTATTACATGTCATCATTCTGACTTTGATTACATTTCTGTAGGACTTTGTGTTCAGTTGCTATCTAGTAAGACTGATACAAGTGTTAAAAGAATGGGTATTTTTGCCTTCAAATTTATGATAATCTACAGGGTTTTGTATTCCACACTGAAGCACAAATGAAGATAGCATTCTGCCGACCTCAGTTGTTACTTGCTAGAAGAGACCTCTCAATCAAGGCGTTGTCACAGATAATGTGTGGCTTTATATACTGGTCTTTATATTTTTCCAACTACCTGCTTTTTAGAAAATATTTGCCTCCTTTTTTATACTTATTTGCACTGTTTGAACTCAAAATTTCCAATTTTTCTGAGTTTCACCATTTCTCATTTACATCAATTTTCTTCCTAATCAATTTTCTTTTCTAATTCACTCATTTCTTCTCTAAGAACTATGTATTTAAGCTTCATTACAGCTTAATATTCTCATTTACTCTCTTCTATGTTTCCTTTTTTGTTGTTTTATGTTGCATTTTGTATAACATTCGAGCTTCTTTCTTTTATCCTTTGAGTATTTAGCTATAATGGTATTTTAAAAATTTCTAATAACTTTTTAAATTCCTTACCTTCCATTTTGCCACTCTTAAATTATTCCTTTGTAGTTTCTAATTCTTCTTTTGTTGCTATGAATAATTTATTGTGGGGTTGTCCAAGGTCTAATAGTAATTCAGAGCTTGTCTTGAACCCCGGATTATCTTATCCTGGGAGTAGTAGGAATTTGGGTGCTCCTCCTCATTTTTTAGCCCTGGCCAGAACCCAGCTAAATTTAGATATGAAACTTTACTAAAGCAAGCATGCTTTTTTTGTCCTCCAGGCTGGAAAACACAGACTCAAATTCCACAGGCAGACAAGGCCACTCCCAACATAGGATGTCCTAACCAATGGGCATTCTCAAGGTCACCAACTCCTCCCCTGCTTGTGCCCCTATATATGTACTCTGCACCCTGATTAAAACCAAGATGCCCCTGACACGTGTCCCAAGTTCATGTGTACTCATCCAACTCACAGAGGTCTACCAAAGACGGTCAGAATGCCATAGACCCACAGCCACACAGCCATGCTGGGCCCCCGACACGTCCCTCAGCCTGGAGCCAACTCTGCAGGCTGCCGCTGGACTCCAGGCAGAGGACCTAAAGCTGGGACATGCACATGATAGGAGGATTCCACCAGAAACTACAATTTATGGGGCATTTTGTTGACTTGCATGAGTTGTTTTTTTATTAAGTGTAGAAGTCTATCTGATTTTTTAATCTGACAGCATGACTTCTCTATGGTAGAAAGAATATTGGTACCTACCTTTGATCCAAGTATTCACATAGCAGTGGTAATACACACCTTTAATCCCAGTAGTCAGAAGGCAGTGGTAACACATGCCTTTAATCCTCAAGAGGTTGAGACAAGAAGCAGAGTTCAGAGGTTAGTGTCAGACAAGAAGTGACATCTGAGATGAGTCAGTGTGAAGGGCAGGCAAAGCTATGAATCAGAGAAAGAGTTAGCAGAGCGAGTCAGAGTGAGGACATGCCCAACTTTATAAAATATATGCCCAACAATAGACAACAATTATGAGCCTCTAGGGCCATAAACAACTATTTTTCATTCATTGTACTGTAATGAATTTCATTTTCGCTTTGCCCTCATTAAAGCCCATAACATCATATAAATTCCTGTAGAGTAAAGTTTTCACAGCCTGCATACAATGAATTGAAAACTTCCCATACACGATCACAATAGTCTTTTATACTGTCCTCCTTACTGAACTGTAAACGGCATAAGAGAAGCAAAAATGTTTCTAGACACTTGTGAACCATACACCCTGTACAAAACTTTGGATATATATTATACATGCAGTTACTATTTGTTTAATGAAACAAATGAGTATCCTTATTGAATAAATTAAAGAATAATAACCTGATTTTTTCATTAATTTCTGTTAGTCATCGCTTAATTCTGTTGAATTTAAATATGCTTGCAATATATTCAAACTCCAATTCAACTTCCTGCTCACAGACGCTTTCCCTCTCTTATATAAAATATAATAAAAAAAAAATTTGCGTGATTTTTTATTGCTAGTTCATGAATGTGAAAGATTTACATTATCTGCAGCTTTCTGGTATTAGCTTCTATCTCACCAATTTGACCGAAATGACTAGTTCTGGGTGTCAAAATTTGATGTTTTAGACATTTTCAATATTCTTTTAATAAATCGTTCAGTCTGCCTTTTTCCCTGTGTAACATTGGTTGATCCTCTGCCCAACTCCTGCCAGTAAACTTTGTTTTGATCACAGCAATTGAGAAGATGGAACTGTTAATATTTCATTGTACTAACTTTACTTTTTAAGAACAATCTGTGAATATAGGCAAAAGAAGTAGGACCCCACTGGGCAACAAACTAAAATAAATTTCCCCTGTAGAGTCTTAAAACCATCATAGGGAGAAGATGTGAAGGAGGCAAATAATGACCTTCACTGCAGGGAGAAATGCCGAAGTGAAATAACAGAAGCTGCCATCGTGCTGCCTTTCCAATGGGCATCTGGAGGAGCTGTGGACATCTCTAGGTGGAAAAAAACAGACATCGCCATACACATGGGTACAGCTATCAGTACAGGAGGAGACTATGTATGTTTGTGCAATTATTCTACAATATATTAAGACAAAATATACGTTGTAGTTGAACATTATATGTATTTTTCTTACCGTTTCTGTATATTTGACCTAGACTTTTAATACCATTTTTTTATTCTTTCATACAGAGGGATTCTTTTCTTTATGCTTTTTAGGACTCTTATATGTCTATATTAAATGAAATGTTAACTGAATGAAATTTTTTACACACACACATACATTCGCATTCACATGCATGCATGCACACACTTTTCTTAGCTTTATCTCAATGAAATAAAATAAGAACCTGTGGCTGAATCTTGTATTAAACTAATTAGTACAAACAAGTGACTGTTTCTTATTCTTCAAACTTGTTTAAGTATATTCTTGATCTTAGTATTTTAAGGTCTGCTTTCTCTAACCTGCTCCAATAAACAAGAGATTGAAATTTGATTGCAACCGAACAGAGACCTTTTAATTTCCTATATTGTTAGAGAGTTATATGTAAAACACCTCCCTTTCCCTCTCTATATGTCTCCTGCTCTCTTTCTGTCTTTCTCTTTCTGTTTGTTTTATGTGCCTATGTGTGTATTTTATAATAGACTAATGTCCAATGTTTAAATTTCTATGGAATTTGAAGTACATATGCTAAGCAAAGAGCTAGATCTCTGAATAGATGGACATACATTTAGGAAACTGTTTCACTGTTGTTCTAGTACCTCTACTATTCTCATCAAGAGAACAAAGATGATTCTGTCTGTAGAAATTCTCTGATGTCCAAGCTGGTGTTAATGCTTCAGATAAGTGGGATTTGTTTATACATTGTATAAATTTTATGCTCATTCATTCATTCATTCTGTGAAGAATACTACATAATTTTTATATGATTTGAAACCATCTGTTTTGTTACCATTGTGAAAACTACTTTTGATTTAGTAAGCAAGTTAAATTACATCATAGTCTTCAAAGCAGTAACAATAAGTCAATACTGGTTTAATTTGAGCAATGGTGTGTAGCATCACCAAATCAGCTCTAGGATTTTAGATTTTTTATGTGCATATGTAATTGTCAAGCATGTTAAAAATAAAGCAAACATGAATTTCTGCGTTTTAGCTAAATTGCACTAAGATTCCTTTTAGAAACATGGCATACTAAGGCTAGGTTTAGGATTAATTGAAAGATTTCTGGAATTAGCTAAATCAAATATAATGCATATCCTAATTACAAATATTTTTCTTTTTCAAACACCTTGTTTTTTTTTTACTGTTTGAGCAATTTTAAAGAAACCAAAAAGCTAGCATATAGTCTGGTTGAGGTCACAGCAGCACTTAAAAAGTGATTTCAGATGCATTGGGAGATGAACTGAGCATTTTTATTTTATAGGCAATGTCACCAAAATGTATGAGCTCAGACGCAGAAGTCTTATAGCTGACTGTGGAAGAGAAATTGCTTCTCTCCAGGCACCATGAGGTTTCCATGGTGTTTATCAACATATAGAAGTGTGTGCCCCAGCTGTATCTTAGTTGTGAAAAGAGGGCAATAAAAGTTTCACCCGGTTGCTTATTTTAAAAATTAATCTATACATTAACACATAAATTCCACAGCAGTGTTCAGCTAAATATATCTTAACTTTCATTAGCTTTACTTATTACTGTACAATATTAACAGTGGCAGGCTGCTTCCAGAAATCGGTACATCCAATGATACAAGTATGATGGGCTTTATTTCAGCCTAGCATTTTATAAATTTGTGAGTATAAGAAAACAGTAAACTTTGTTTTATGTAAATACTGCTTTTCAGAACTTTTACATTTGAAACAGTATGTTTTTAATGTATTAAGTTGTCTTCCTTATCATAGAAGTTCATCTTTATATCCCTATCAAAGCTTGTGCTCTATTTACTATGCTCTGGGGCACTGAAAAGGTCCTAAATTACCTTAAAATATTATTTTGGCATGGATTCTGTAGTACAACTTTATAGACTGTTCTAAACTACACCTTTCATCATTGAACTTTAAGACATTTGCAAAGTTAGAGTAAACAAAAATTTGTCTGATACCTTATCATTTTTTTTTCTGTTCCCTGAAATTCTCTATTGATTTTGCCACAAGTAAGTTTCATAGCTTGTGATAATAAATTGATTCATGGCCCATCCATGTTGCCTGTGTTTGCACATATCCAGGTGAAGTGACAACAAAGCCATTCTGGAGACACAGAGGACTACAGTGTCTGACTTGAGGATTTCATACTCTGTTATCTCAAATGTCACTGCAGACACATTCATCACCACTCTCTTGTCGCTGGACAAATAATGGGACTGTGTGATAGGTTCTCAAACAGACACCATTTTCCAGCTTCTATGACAGCTACCACTGTTGGCTTCTTGTGATGATGAAGAAGTCCAAATTTGTAAGCTACTGAAGGGGGATGGCATGTGCTAGCAGCTGAAATGGCACTATGCACATCCACTGAGACTGCCTATCAGGTGAACGATGACATGAAATCAAGAGATCCCAGGGCCTTACTGAATAGTGGAATTCTGAGCATCCTGGCTCAGGTGTTTCTATTGATACATATGACCCTCAGGTGTTCTACTAATAGCACATGCATATCATTAGCGATTGAACATTTCCCACATAAAACCTGCAAACAATTCAAATGCTAAGACCTAGGGAGCCCCTCACCCAACAGTGTATAAAACAATTCTTTTATACATAACAAAAAATAAACTTCTACAACATAGACCATCAGTATCAGCCACATTCCAATTATCATTCTTTTTTTATTAAAAATAACAATATTATTAACTGAAATGTATGTTGAGTATTAATTCCTCCAATAAAAGAAATTGTGGTGTTTGTCTTTCTGCTCTGAATTACCTCACTCAATATGATCTTTTCTAATTTTGTCAATTTGCCTGCAAAGTTCATGATTTTATTTTTCTTTACAGCTGAATAGTGTTCCACAGTGATTATGTACAACATTCAATCATCCATTCATCAGTTGAAGGACACATAGGTTGTTTCCATTTTCTAGCTATTGTGAACAGAGTAGAAATGAAGATGAGGAAGTATCTGTGGAGAAGGATGTTGAGACCTTTGAGCATCTGCCAAGGCATGCTATAGCTGTGTCATATAACAGATTTATTTTTATTAGCTTTTTGAGAATTTTCCACACTGATTTGCATAGTGACTGTACCAGTTTGTAGCAATGAGTGGCAGTTCCCTTCCCCTACACTCCCTCAAACATTTGTTGTTGATTATTTTGATAATTTGTCCCATTCTGATTGAACTAAGATGAAATCTCTAAGTTGTTTTGATTTGAATTTACCTAATTACTAGGGATTATGATCATTTATTTCAAATATTTCTTAGCCCTTATTTTTCTTCTTTTGAGACTTTCTATTTAGGTCCCAGGCTCATTTTTTAATGGGTCATTGCTTTTTTGACTCTTCCTTTTGAGTTCTTTGTATATTCTAGATACTGATTCTCTTTCAGGTGTATAGCTGTCAAACATTCTTTCCAACGCCCCAAATTTCAGATGTAAGTATAGTCTTTACCCATCATCAAGGAAAGTTCTTTGTGATACAGATAGAGACCACTACAGAGAAGCACAGTCAAAATGCAGTGTTGTAGATTCTAATCCCAATGTATTCCTCTACAAAGAATTCTCACAACTAAGTCTCAGGCAATATTGTGGAAGAAGACATAGAAATACTGTAAAATCCAGAGCATTGGGAAGTTTTCTGAAAGATTTTGTCCCACAGTAATATCAGAAACCCATAAAATCTTACCAACATGACTGCCCAAATGTGAGCTGAGAAAGGATGACATCAATGGACATGTTAAAGTGAACACGGAAAAGCCCAGAAGGCATCAAGCCTACGTAAAGACATATAGGTAACAGAGGAAAGATGGGAGTGGGAGAGGTGGCCCCTCCCAGGGAAGAGTACATCAATTGGTCACAATTTGTCTACTGTCAAGTAGTCATTCACTGATAACATATATACAAGTAACATAAAGATCAAACAGGTCACATTTAAGAATATATATACATATGCATACATGTATATATATGTAATAGCAATTAATAAAATGAGGTCATGAATTTGAAGGAGAACAGGGAGGAGGAATAGATGGCAGGATTTAGAGAGAGAAAAGAAAAGGGCAAAATTTTGTAATAATGTTATAACCTCAAAAAAATAAAAAAAGGTGTGGTGGTGGTAGTGGTGGAAGAATTTACAATTATAGCCAGAATACTTGCTACAATTGTGACCACTTTATTTGATTTTTTTTGTTTTAATTAATACTTATTTATCAAAAATAATAAAATGTACATTTTGGAAAAATGAATTAATGTAAGTTAATTAAGTCAATAACTTAAACTAATGTTATATCTCCACTTCAAAAATTTGTTCAAGCCTTTACTTCTACTGGGGAGTGTTTTACCACCCCTAGATTACTGAAAAGTTAGGGTTTTTCCCACATATTAAGTTGTCTAGAAATTAATGAACTTTGTTCGTTCAGTATCCCCATGTTGAATGACATGCCTATTAATTCGTAAGGATGGCAGACAGTGTTTGGCCTTGGGTCACTGGGAATTAAGGAAGACAGATGCATTTTACTGTGGTCAGAAATTAATAAATGATGTTCTTGCAGATGGAACCAGAGCCTCTGAACACACTCTTGTAGACTAGACTGTCTGCAACTTAAGACCTGAAGCATATTCAGTTTTTATGAGAAAAGCTTTCTGTATTCATGGTCAATAAGAAGTCTCAGGCTAGTGAAAAATGCATCTACCTGGAATGTATATCATCAGTATTCCTTTGAGAACTCAGAAGTTTAGCCTGGTCTTGGTGCTTAAATCCACTGATCCTTTAGACAGTCCATTTAACAGATCTTGTCTTTAAACTTTATTGCTTTTCTACTTTCATCAGTTTCCAAGAAGTACAATTATTCATGAATTATTGTACTTAGAACTCTTTGATAGCAATACTTTTAGTATTATCTTCCATACTTAGCTTCTAGCACACTGTATTTTTAGCATGTTTGTTGAGGTGAAATGGATGCAGGCTAGAATATATGCTAAAAAGAAACATTCCATAATGAATTGCTTAAGTAGAAAATATGGAAATTGTCTTTCACAAATGCTTTTCTGTTGTTACTACATGCATAAAATGAAGGCACACTTTACTAATTTGGGCTGTGTTCTCATTCTCTTTCCCCTCAATGTCCATATGTGTTACTAAACTAAATCACCTTATGGCTAAGGTAGATACTATTAGCATACTCAATTCAGAGGAATCCAAGCTTATTCTGTCCCCAAAGAAAAAGGAACCTGATTGTACTCAATGGCATGATTTCTATTTTTGGCTTACTATGCTGCTAAGAAAGCTGAGAGAGAAAGAGAGAGATAAAGAAAGAGAGGGGGGAAACATAATAGATCCATTCTGTAAATAATGTCTCTTAATTCACTTCCTCATGGTCTTTAATGAACCTGTTAACCTCGCGGTAGCAAGAGCTTGCCATTGCACATTAAATGAAAGTAATGGCCCTGTGTAAATAATTTTGGCAAGTTCTATATCTGAATTAAGACAAGATAGGAGGAACACAAAGGTATCAATTGAGATCCAACAGCTTCAAATTAACAAAAATTTCCCACTGCCATATAAATTCTAGTCCTGATATTAACCTGAAGCTAAGAGCAAGGAATTGCTGGATATTTAGCCCTCCCTCCAACCCATAGTTCTAACATATAAAATTCCACTTCCCTGATCCCTTTCAGAATCCAAGCAGTAGCTCAGCAGTCAGTGTGACCTCTAGACAGTTCATGATGGAAAAGTCCACAAGGAAGATTTCATCCAGCTTTTTGTCTTTTGAAGGAAAGACAGTTGAAGTTGGAGGTAAACTAGAATCTATTAATTGTACAGGATTATATGTTTTATTACTATGCTGGCTAGTTTTATAATAACTTGACTCAAGCAATAGTCATTTGGGAAGCATGGACATCAATTAAGAAAAGTTGCTCCACCAAACTGTCCTGTAGGCAAGCCTGTGGGGCATTTTCCTGACTGATGATTGACCTTAGGAGGGCTCAGCTCATTGTAGGCAGTGCCATGTCCGGTCTCGTGATCTCGAGTGATGTATGAAAGCAGTCTGAGCAAACCCCGGAGAACAAGCTAGTAAGCAGCACTCTACCATTGCTTCTGCTTCAGTTCCTGCCTCCAGGTTCCTTTCTTGCCCGAGTTCCTGTACTGTGGAATGTGACCTGAAGGTTTTAAGCAGAAACCAATTGTTTCCTCCCCAAGTAGTTTTTGGTCATGATGTTTCCTTAATCACAGCAATAGAAACCTAACTAAGGCAATTACTTTGTGTTAGATTTTCATATTCTATTTTATAGAATTACATAGGCCACTTTCATAGAATTGTATAATGTTCCTTGAGGATACTCTGCCTATTTTGATCCATTTTTGTCTTTCTTGCTAGGTTTCTCTTATTAAATATTTTTCTTTGAAAATCATTCTGTACTAACTACGTTAACTAGAGAGAGAGAGAAAGACAGACACACACACACACACACACACACACACAGAGAGAGAGAGAGAGAGAGAGAGAGAGAGACAGAGAGAGAGAGAGATATTATAATTACAAAGGATTATCAGCAGTTCATATTCAGTTCAAAGTTGTCTTATAGATATTTTGGTGCTTTAAGATTCTGAAGTTTTATACCATTAGTAAACATTTGGACAAAAAACACATCTTGGTTGGTAAGTATCTGTTCCTACCTGAGAACCAGAAGTCTATATACATACATGTGTAATATTTGAATGTTTACATTTCTATACATTTAAAAGCAGAAATACATTTTTTTCTTTACTATTTTTGAAAGAGGGTCTTACTATGTATTCAAATTTGCCAGGTATTCACTCCATAGCTTTCACTGGCCTCAAGCCCATTGCAATCTTCCTTCCATTGTCTCCTGAATGTTGAGAATAAAAGCATGCACTACCTACATGTATTTTTAAACAATATTAATTTAACAAAAATTACTTGTTTTATTAAGAATCCACCTGTCAGATAAAGAAAATATTGTGTTTGTGTCACAGTGGGACAGAAAATGTTCCTTTCCTTTGGTAAAAACAGAACTTGTAAGGGCAGGTGAAGTAGACCAGTGAGTAAAGGCAACTGCTTCCAAGACTGTGGATCTGAATTCAATTCCTGGGATCCACATGGAAGGAGAGAACTAACTTCCTCAAGTTATTCCCTGACCTCCACACACACAGTGATATATATGTCAACACACATACACACACACACACACACACACACGCACACACACGCAAACATACACTCACACACACACACTCACACACACACACATTCTCACACACACACTCACACGCACTCACACACACACACATGTTTTTCTTTTGATAATTTTTACTGATGATTTTTTTTTTTGCTAATAGTCTGCTTTGAGTACAAATAAATGCTTTGTCTTTATGAAGAGAGCTTATAACAAAGTGATACCAAGGAAGATGGAAGTACGTATAAAGGGCAGGTTTCATATGAAGACCATGATTTAGGAATTAAGAGAGTAGAAGGACTACCATTTTAAAGATTTGTAGTATTATGCTTCTTCAGCTTATTTTGCACCAGGACAGAAGTGGCAAAAACCATGCTCAGTTCACATTTCAAAAGCTGCACTCCTACTAATTGCTAGAGTCATGAACTGCAACGTTGCATGATTTTCTTTCTCTACTATACTAATTCCCTACGAGAGATCGCTGAGGAGCTTAGAAATATTCAGTTTTAAACATTAAAAATGCACAGGAACTTTCACTCATGCCTCAGATTTGTGTAAAGCAAGGAGAATGGATTAAAAAAAATAAATGGCGGGAAGTATTGAAATAAACTCAGAATGAATTTCTTGTCTGTGATAGACACGTTGGACTATGTCTTATTTAGGTTTCCTATTGCTATAATAAAACATCATGATAAAATTTACTTCCATCAGGAAAGTGTTTATTTTAGCTTATGGTTCCATATCATAATCCAGAACTGAAGGACGTCCGGACAGAAACTCAAGCAGAGCAAGGACCTTGAGGCAGGAGCTGATGTAAAGGTCAAGAAGCAGTGCTGCTTACTGGTCACTCCCCATGGCTTGTTCAGCTTGCTTTGTTATAACATTCAAGACTGTCATTGTAATGATCCCTCCCATATCAATCACAAATTAGGTAATTCACTACAGATTTGACTACAGGTAATCTTATGGAGGCATATTCTCAAATAAAGTACCTCTTCACAAGTAACTGACTTGTGTCAGGTTGACAATAAACTATACAGGACAGAATGCTTTAATAAAAATACCAACAATGCTGATTTTCTTGTCAACATCTTTGTAACACAAAGAACTCACTCTTAAGAAAATAACAGGCCAAGTACTGATCATTGTCTTTTCCAGAATTCCAACATCATTTTTAATGGCAAATATTTAATTCCTTTGTATTTCACTATTGATAGACAGCTGTCATATTATCACAGCTGGTCATTCATTTCAAAATTTCAAATTTCAACTATTAGCCTTTGAAAACTTTGCAGTTACAGTAAGTAGTTGTGATTTTATTTACTAAGGAAATGCACACAGTCTAGTCATTTATGCTTTTGGTCCCCCACACTCAATGAACTTGTGTCTCAACCATTTCTTCACTGCCTGTGATACCTGGATTTTCTAAAGCATGATTCCAGTATCTTCTATCTCACTACCAGGAAAACAGAAGTCTTAAATCCAGCATACAAAGGTCCTATTTGAACCTCAACATTTTCCTACCTCAATGTTATTTCTGAACAATAGAGGTGATTTATCATCTGTCTTTGTGTTCTCACTTGGAAAATGTCAATGATAGATGAATAACATTGTCAGCCCCAGGTAAAATACTCTATGCAAAATAAGGACATCATTGCAAAACTGAGCTTTCAGGAAGAACTAAGATTGGGAAGTCAAAGCACCTGGCTTGAATTCCTGCTTAGGCTTATCTTTAAAGTAATGCAGGACAGTTGCTTTAACCATCTTTACAATATTAACTTGAATAAATTAAAATAATATAACAGATTCATAAAACCATGCAATACATTCTAAGCCTTTAAAATACCAAAACTACTCAATAATATTGAGGTATTATTAATCAACTTTAATTTTTCATGATTTAACATACTTTTAAATTCTGAATAGAGTTATAAAATCAAGATTATATTTTACCACAGCAGAGTGTTTCATTTATCAAACTACTTTTAGATAATTTGTAGTGAACATTTAATTTAGTCAAAAGAGAATAGATAAGTTGATTGATTTCCTGGATTTTAAGATCATATGTGTGTTTCACAGACATGAAAAATGAACTTCTTACAGTTCTTGATATCACAAAGAACCTCAGTTCACTACACAAAAACTGATCAGTTTAAATTACTTATTATTGATATTCTTCCCAGTCTATTCCTTTAAGCAGTTCAATAAAATGTAAATAGTTTCGCTGTCTTGGATTCTTAAGTGTCCTCTGAGAAAAGATATTGAATAAAATGATTTTGAAAGGCCAAAATTCCTGGCTTCCCCTCGACCTTAAGAGCAAACTGGTGGTGTTATTTTATTCAGTCAAGCGCCTAATGCTTATCATTTCCATTTTCATCAGCTACTATGGCGACCTCTCAGCAGTGTCTTTCAATGGTCCCAGGGGAGCTGATTGTCAGTGTCTCCAGGTGGCTCTCTGCCAGTTCCCAGCGTGCTGCCTAGAGTAACCGAAGCACTTCATGCACTGCCCAATCAAAGAGATTCATCTCTTGCATACCTTGTGTTCCTAACCAGCTCCAAGGAAAACAGTACAGAATAGTCTAGAAAAAAGTGTCAGACTGGAGAGAGAGCTAGAGCAGGAGGGAGGGATGGAGGGAGAGAGAGAAAAAAAATGTAGTAAATTTAGGGTATTTTCTAGGTTACTATGCAGGAGCATTACTCATTTCGGAAAAGAAAGGTTTTTTTTTAATTTTTTTTAAACATTATTGCCAACTTGCAGAAATTCCTCTCCTAAAAGCTGGACCAAAATTCTCAATTTTCCCTAATTAAGCTACTGGTTTAGGGGAATGTGCTTTTCCTGCTTATATTTAAACTAAACATTAAAAAGTGTTAAATCAATTTAAATAGTCTTTCAATTGATTCTGTTTGTATAGGTTGTGAGTTTTGTTTTGTTTTTCCCCTGCCTGAGGAGGAAAACTCAACGCATGTGTATAATAACAGAAGGAATTAGAAACTGGCTTTCCTCCAACAAGTATTTAGAACTTTGTATTTAGATGAGAAACATTATAAGCTATATTAGTTGCAGAATGCTAAATGAGACACACAGTCTATGAATTACTAAGTGAAAGAACACCTGAAAAAAATTCTAGAGATTGAAATTTTCCCAAAATAAACTGCTAGTTCAATGATAGGCCTGGCATTTGGACTGGTTCTTGGGGAAACACCTTCACACTTAACAACTGCAGGAGTGATCTGCATAAAATATATGTTATTCTATTCTGTTGGTTGTAAATAGACAGTGAAAGGGAAGACTCCTTATCAGTTTGAAAATTATACTGGATCTGTAACACAAATTTAGCTTCTTCAAAATCTCTTAGAAATTTTGATTAAGAGCAGGATGTGTATAAAATGTCTTAGAAAATAGTGGTATGGTGCAGACTTTCTTTCTTACAGTTATGTGAACATATAATACCCAGTTAGAAAATTAAGTAAAGGATTTAAAAAGTTAAAGAAAGAAAATTAGATTCATTTATCTTACTGTTGCTACTAACTTTCTTGTCTCAACATATCTTAGCCTGCCATCAAAGATTGTCCCTAGACCTGTTACTGTATGACATACAGAAGAAAGTCACAGAAATATTCTTGATGAGAAAATTTAAATGACACTCTGAGATTTCTATTTTAATAATCTTACTTCAAAGCATTTCCTCTGAGATTCAATGTTGTGTGATTCGAATATATTTTCTTCATAGGTATTTGTTCTTCTACTAGTTGGAGCCTTAATCATTTTTCATTTTGAATTAAAAAATACAAATCTTTTTCAATTATCGTCAATTTGCTCTTTAAAAAATCTTAATATACCTATTCATTCCTCTCTCTCTCTCTCTCTCTGTCTCTCTCTCAGTGTGTGTGTGTGTGTGTGTGTGTGTGTGTGTGTGTGTGTGTGTGTGTGTGAGTACCATGGCCAGAGTGTGGGAGTCAGAGGATAAACTGGGGTGGCTTGCTCTCTCCACCGAATAACTCCTATGGATCCATCTCAAATCCTCAGGTTTGGTAATTGTGATGGTATGATAGAGAATGAGTAATTCATCCCCGGATAGGAGAACTGTTTGAGGAAGATGAGGAAGTCTAGACCCGTGCAGTCACTGGGTGTGACTCTGGAGGGCAGGCTGTGAGGCTTCATGAGAGTCACCCAATTCCCAGCATGCTCTTTCTTCCTCTTCCTCATGGTTGTGGATCATGATGTGAGCTCTCATAAGTTTCTTCTTTCTGCTGTCCTGTACTCTAACACTGTAAACCTGTAAGCCATACTAAATCCTTTATTTTAAAAGTAGCCTTGGCCATGGCATTTTACCATCTCAACAGAAAAATACCTAAGACCATACCTTTAACTTCTGAGCCATCCTGCTAGCCTTAATGTTACTTTCTTAATTGAAAGAATTTTATTAGTCCTGACATTTTTGTATGAAAAGGAGAACATGTCATGACTGTTTGATAGGATGTTCTTGTATTTCCTTCTAGATTCACTGTGGGAAGTATAGAGATTGTTGGTATATTATTCCTTACATAATTAATCTATCAAACATTCAGATGGGAGTTTTAGTTACCAGAAGTCTTCTCTAGTTAGGCTCACTGTTTTAACTTCTGTCTGGTGTGTCTTTTACTGATTCACATTTTGAGCACTTGCTCTACAGTTGGTGGTGTTATTTGAGATGGGGGAACCTCCAGAAAAAGGGGCTTGCTTGGTAGAAAGAGGTCACCAGGGCTGGCCTGTTTTCTGTGTCGAGACCCAGCCATGTTCTCTGCATTATGGTTCTCAATGTGAGCTGCTTTGAACGCATATGTTCACAGACAGGAATAGTGCTAACCCACCCTGTCTTCTCTTTCATGACTGACAGAAACCCTCTAAAACTATGAACTAAAATAAACCTCATCTCTTTTAAAATGTTTCTATCCAGTACTGTGGCCTTTTCATGTGAAGGTAACAAATAATTGCTGATCCTTCATGTAGCTCTTGATTAAGAAAACAACCTGGATTTTATTTCCCTTACCAGAGCAAATTTCATAAACATATACTTTTTATTGTAACAAATAACAATTTGAGATATCACAGCATCTGCTCACACTAGGAACTTCAGGAGAGAAGAGATTATAGTTATCTACCTTGAGTATGACAGGTGTTGATGCTGAGAGTAGAAAGGGAATATCAGCTTCAAGCAGTGGTGTAAATAGAGTAGTGAAGTCATGCTGACTATAAACACAGAAGGAAAGAACTGGGCTAAAACGTTTGCTCCGACACTTCCAAATAATTCTTCCTGTCTATTCCTATTAGCCTCCATCACAGTGGCCTCAAACCATTTTGACCTGTCTGTCATCTGTATTCTTAGAAACACTTCCAAATATTTGTACTGACTGGCCTTGTTTTGACATAAGTTTAATCTGCTGTCTACCTAATATCACTTTACATTCATCCTCTAAAAATCACCTTTATTTCCTGGACCTAATCTTAGTCCAGGCTCAGCATTTTCTTGAAATCTTCTCAAGACATAGACATCATCATATACATTCTGAAAATTATCAGTTGGTGGCTTTCTATATGTTCTGGCTAGCTAACTACATTTGATTATCTCTAAATTCTTTCTGTTATATTTCTGATATTCTTATTTGCATAGTATCTGTGTAAACTCTAAACACTCACTAAAAAATCAAGCAATTTATGTAATTTTAGAACAGTTTTGTTATGTTCGTTATTGATTTTTAATAGTTAAATATTATTCATCAGCTAAGGTGTCTTTATAAATTTGAGGATCAATTGTTGCATATTTACTAAGAAAAATAAGTTAAATTGATGGTGGAGCCCAGACACTTACTGTCTTATATATTTGATAGCAAAGGATGTGCCAGCTTTACTTACTTTGTGAAGTTCAAAAACTAATTCTGAAAGAAATTTCAGAATTTTCAAGGGTAGCATTGTTATAATAATCAATTGACCAGATTATATTCATTATTTATGTGTTATCTAAATGTATTTACATATCACACTCCCATCCAACAATATGTAAGTTACTTATAGAGAAAGCCAAGGGAAAATAGTAAACTTGCAGAGATCTAATCACAGAGGTGACATCTACTGATGTGTGATGGGAGCTTTTTGCCTGACATTGGTCAGAAACTACAGTTCTCACAAATATAATGATTTAGCTTTACCATAAGCCTAGACATGCAGGAATGGCAGAAGAAGGCTGAAGTGGAGAATAGAGAGAATAATACTTCTTGATGTTCAAGACATCCCATTGTCACTCTTAATTCCAGTATGGCTCCTGCTATCATGTCCAAATAGATTAGATAGGACTGCATTTTAAATTGGGGAAAATATGTTAGAATCTGTCTTGAAGCAAAAAGCTCAAATCTTGCCTTTTGATATGCAATAAAATTGAGAGGTTGTCGATACACAAGTGTTGGATCAAAAACATTTGAGTGAAGAATACTGCATTCACTTAGTAATATGATAAGGAATGGAAGGATTGATGTGATATGTAATTAATTACGGACTTCTAAATGTACAAAAACTTACATGAAATATAAAACTAATTTCACTTATTTGACACCCAAAACTTTCCAATATGGAGACATCAGATAATGAGACTTCTCAGCAACAATTATAAAGAGATAGAGCTGACCAAACTACCACCATACCTCAAGCCATGTTTAAAACCAAGATTGAGCCAGGCAGTGGTGATGAATGCCTTTAATACCAGCATTCAGGAGGCAGAGTCAGGCAGATCTGTGAATTCAAGGTCAGTATGGTCTACAGAGTGAGTTCCACAACAGCCAGTGTTACAACAGAGTAACTCCATCTAGAAAAATGAACAAGTAAATAAAAACCAAAGAAACAAAAAGAATTTGTCAGGTAGAATCAATTGTGCTTCCACAATGGAGTTACATGAACTTGAGATGTTTACCTGTAACTCAGTATAATGTGAAGCTTATGGTAAAGGTGTCTTCAACAATGGACAGTCTTACAGAATCAAGGAAAAGCTTTCTGAACATTTGGAAGTAATAATACTTCTTGCATTTGGAAAACAATGTAGGAATCCATTTTTTTATTGTTGTAACTGGTTTTTAAAAAAGAAGTGATTCCCTCAGAAAATAAATACAAATTATAATTTATAATCCAATAGAACTAAATACTGAGTATTTACTTGGTAATTTTTCCTTTCCTATCTCCTTTATTTTGTTTGATATGTTGCTAGGAATCAGAGCCCAAGCCTCCCACGTTGCAGAGAAGCACTCTAGCACTGAGTTGTACTCTCATCCCCTGCTCTAAGACTTCACACTTTAACATATTCTCATGCTTTCTTTCATGTTGGTTATTTTGAGCAGTTCTGCAAGAGAATTCAGAAAATACCTTAAAAATTCTCAAATGTGGTAGAAATATAACCTAATAACTTATTTACTTTCAGTATAAAAGAGAATATTTTAGGAGAGTCAAGCCAAACAATGTTCAAGGCTATCTTTCACGTTCGAAGCATCTTGCATCTCTCTGATCATTGCAAACAGACTCTAGATATGTCTGCTCAGATATTGGAAGGATCTTGAAATTAAATGAGAAACTTCTTCATATAAATGCTGGGTGACAAATTTAAACAGTAAGTGTAGTGACTATGTCACATTTTATTGATGTTAAAAATAGAAGCATTTGACTAAAGAATAAATGTTGACTATTATACTACTTATAAACTAACTTTAAACTTATAACCTTCCTGTTGTTTCAGTTTTTGACTTGGTAAGACAAAATTCTCTACTGGTTGCACTTTCACGAAATCAGATGTCAAGATTATCTCTTCCATTATGTTTTCCTCCTTTCATTTTACCACCCTTGCACCTGACTACCTTCACCAGCTTCCAGATCACTGGCCAAAACTTTGTGAATTGAGATTCTTTTTGTCATATTTCTAGGCTAGATACATGATTCTTGTTTCTTTACTTCTTTGACATTTTCCTCCTTTAAAAGTTTTCACTGAACTTTTCATGTCAAGCAAGTGTTCTAACATTAAGCAACATCTCTAGCCTTACCTTCTTCTGAATATGGCAGATCCCTCTAGTACTAATCCTGTTATAGTTTCTAAACTTGTCTTTAATCTCAGAGTTTATATTTACTGCATTGATAACCATTAAATCACACTGAATTTCCAGGCACGACTCCTAAAATTTTAGAGGCTATTCAAAAGGTATACATTCATTAGTGGTACCTTATCTAATGTCTGAGTAGTTACCAAGATGCATTTTAAATTTGTGCTGAAGAAAACATTTTAGACAAAAGATTATTCATGAAGTGAACTCTCAGATGTGACTAAGAGTGTTGATTCTTTATTTTGATGAATGTTTCACATTATTAGATTTGTTTTTGAGATTACAATATGATTCAATCGTATATCCACTCCCTTTCTTCTCTTTATATCCTCTCATAGTTTAAACTATCTTTATTTTTGAATCTTATTCTGCCTCTATATTTAAATACACTGTAATCTCTATTCAGAACACATAAATGAAGAAACTTAGGTTGTTTGTTATTATATCTCATTTCTTATCTTAGGTAAATTTTTCTACATATTTTTCAATAACATAAAGCAAAACAACAATCAAATTATTATGTATATATATTCTATTGTGAAATAATTTATAAAATAACAAAAATAACGAATATATTCCTATATGTTATATATGTTAAAATCTGCAGAAAACAAATTGGGTGCTTAAGATAATTGGCATTATAAAAGATCAATAATTAAACTCTTCAAACAGGCAACCAAAGAAAACTGAATAACATTAATTGGAAACCATGATATATTTTATAAATCAAAGAGGAAAAAATCAATACTAAGGTTAAAGGTGTGTCTTTGGTGATTTGTCTTGGTTGCATCTTCCTGACAGTTGACCACATGATATTGATTGTGCAGCTCCTTATAGTGAATAGATACTATGAACAGATGTCTGGTGTATTCAATGCTTATAACCACAAAGAGCACCTTGTACTTAATGAGTTAGTCTGAGTAAATGCATATAACTACATAAATAATAAGAAACACTCATATTGGTAAATTAAATGATTACTATATGTAGGGTGTTATAAAATTGAAAATAAAAGACCATAGCACAATTCATAGATTCAGTAAGATAAAAGTACCTTGGAAACCAAACTTTATGGCACATATGTGTAATTTTACCATTTGACAGGAGAGGCAAGTAGATATTGAACTGAGAGTAGCCTGAACTACACAGAAAGATTCTTTCTCATGGACACCAGTTGCCTAGTGTAGAATGCGAATCCCTCTGCCTTATTGACAATGCCATGAAAATTAATATCTAATTACACACTCTCATTGTATAGATATGGAAAGATAGACATAAGATCAATGTTATGCTCAAGCCTACATCAGAGGCAGAATCTGAATCTAAAGCTGGACAATACTGTCTTTTTCTAATGTGTATTTGTAATGTTTATGAACTGACTCTGTATTTATATAAATCACTACTGTAATTCATATGAAAATGTATTTTTCTGAGTTGATTTCCTGGGATCTGCTTCCAGTTTTCCCAGAAATAAAATTTTAGGTGGATCTCCAGAGAGTTATATAAACTTTCATGGCAAAACCCATTTTTTTCTTTTGTTGCAAAGATGAGGATTGAATAATTATGATTTCTGTAGTTCTAAGATGAGAACGTTGAAATGTAAAGTGTTTATTACAAATTCAAGTAATAATGAGGAATACATTTTTCTAATGCATTTTAAAGGTAACATTCTATAAAATGTGTCTATATTTATTACCACAATTTCAAATTTAGTAAATATGAGGTAGAGATTGGAGCTATGATTTTAGAAAAATAGTTGACCTAATTAAATGCTAGATTTGTTAACCATTTCACTGTAAAATGTATACTTCTAGATTTGTAGCATTATACACGGGATTTTTTAATGACCATAAAGCAAGTGTTTTCTTTGATTTTGGAATCTACATGAGTTATTTACTTTAATTGTCAATGAATTCAAGGTTTTATAATTACCCTCTAAACACATTATAAATCACAATAGTGAATTTTACATTTCTAATTACTGTTAAATCATCTGGAAATCTAACTGTTATTATTAGTATAAATGATTGTATACAATCTATATACAATTGTATATCTATATGATATATGACTGTATAGATCTTCAGAAATTGATTTTGACTGTATCACTTGTGCAATGCTTTTTAAAACAAATCATATTGGTGGCGTGAAATACTCACTTATTTATCTCATGATGTCATAGTTTATCAATTATGGTCACCTTCCTCTGGATGGTTTATTTATTGTTAATCAATATCAACCATTATTTAAAATGTCCATGAATTTGAAAGAGAGCAAGTTGAAGTCTGTAGGAGTGTTTGCAGGGGTTTGGAGGGAGGAAATAGAAAGGAGAAATTTAATTATATTATTATCTCAAAAGATAAAAGAAATAAAGAATCAGTACAGGTAAAATCAATAGCCAATATTAAGATAATATAATGCTGTTTTTTGTGTTGAAGACCTGAAAGTACAATGATATTTAACAAATATACAAACAAGAACAATAAAAATACCTACAGAATGCTGATACAGACCTAATCACAAAAAATATTATTTTGAAATAATTAAGTATAATCTTTTAGTCTGAACTTTACAAAGTTACCGAAATGTGTCTGCATGAAGCCTATACAAGCAAAACTTCCTTTAACTGAGATATTTAGTTTCAGTTCCTTTCAAAACTTGGTAATCTGACAAAATTTTATTTACTAGTCTCAAACTAACTCACTGATTCTCTTACCAGTATTGGTTGACAGGTATAAATTCACTTTTATAATATTCTCCTAACAATAAATCTTGGCCATTCCATTTCCAAATCTATAATCCATCTGCAAAAAGTTTCATAATAACTTGATAATGTTACCAAAACAAAGGGATAAGAAGCTCATGCATGCAAAGAAAAGATAAAATGAAGAAAATAGTGCTGGTACTTGAATTGAAGATCTTAAAAAATCACACCACAAGGAAATAAATTCAGGATGGAAAAATATTTGCCAATTTTACAACATAGCACTTGTTGGGTAGCTCCTGCCTGAGCAGCTGCCTGAATACAGTGACACAAATGGAAATAATTTCAACTTAGTCTCAAACTTTGTCAGTATGAAGGAGAGTTTCAAGCCAAGACATGCTTGATGTCAAGGCTATTGGGCTAATTTTACTGCAGATCTTAATGAAATAATTTTACACCTCAGCCTATGTAATCTGTGTATTAAGCCAGGGCCTTACACATGCAAGGGGAGCACTGTTACACTAGAGTAGTTGTAATTTCCAAGTCCCGTACCTATGATATATTTCCCATAAAGTAATCTGATGACTATGTTAAGTTAATACTAAATAAAACTAATTTTGCTAATGAATACATGTCAATGACTTGTTATCTTACAAAGACAATACAATTTCAAACTCCTCGTCCTAACACTAAACCATTCCACAATGTCATCTTCCTTGTTCTGCTTCCCAGATTAGCACTGTTATTTTTGCATTAGTTTGAGTTACTGATGCCCTGATAAAAACAGTGACCAAAGCTGCCATAGAGGAGCAGGGTTTATTTGGTTTTTGGGGTATAGTCAGACTATTGGCTTGCTTTTACTGACTCTGGATCAGCTACTATTCTTATACTGCTCAGATCCACCTGTCCAGGATTGACACAGTGCATATTAGGCTTGGCCTTCCTATCAATTAGTAATCAAGAAAATGCCCCCCACATGAATAGGCCATCTTGTAAAGTTGGGAAACTAATTACGACACTAGCCTTTCCAGGATTTACTATGCTCAAACCACACTGACTTCTTTATTTTTTCTTTAATACATTTGATTTCTTCTTCTTAAAGAGTGGTGCAATATCCATGGGACTGGAACATCACAAAGAATGGCAATTTAATCTTTGGGATAGTTTGAATATTTGGATTTTTCATTGTGAGACTTCGTTGTCATCTTTGCAATACAAAGACTTTTTCAGAATGGCAAGGATTCTCCTATCATCCTTTTCAATGCAATTTAATACATGAATATGAAGAATAAGAGCCAGAAAAGTGATATCAAAATAGTCCATACCTATATTTTAACTAATCTTAAAAATTAATTTACTTTTATAGCATACTTTACACATTGGGAAACCAATTGGTAGTATAGTCATGGTCTTAATCACAGCTACATTCTTAATGAAGGCTCATGTTTGACATAATACTTGTTAAATTCTAAGATAATTTGACCCAGAATTGGAAAAGTTCTGAGAAATGTCATGGGATACTTTATCTCTTGACAGAATTTAATAATAAGACAAAGTTTGGTGATTCCAAACTTCATCCTCTTGGGATTTTTTGAAGCCCTATATTATTACAATACACAGCTCTAACAGGATAAAAATTTATATCTGTAGGATATACAAGGAATGTACAACAGTCCAGAAAAGACTGCATTACTCAAGGGGAGAGAGTAGTCTTCATTTGAAGCTCTTTTACATAAACATACAAGTTATTAATGCCATATCTATACAAGGTAGGAGAGGGGCTTATGATATAGAATGAGGAAAGTACAAGATTTGAATTGTGAATAAATATAAATATCAAGACAGAATCCATCAGGAAAACTATGAATCTGGTGACATAGAAGACAAATGTCATTATCCTGCTTTGATTATTCTTGTTTTCTTCTAACTAAGAGTGATGAAGTGTTACAAGCAATTAACAAGTGCTTACAGAAGGAGAATTAGACCTCTCCAGAGACTGGCCTCCTGGTGTTTATTCAATACCAAGTATAGACAGCACTGAATTGACTCTGAAGGTTATATACACATATTTATTCAATTATGTGTATATGCAAAAACAATGGTTAAAAATAGGGAAGCCTTGAGTTTAGGAAGACTCATGAGGTGGATACAAGAGAGATATAGAAAGGAGACTGTATTATGTCATTATATTTTAATGTTATTTCTTTATATCTATCTATCATCTACCTTTCTGTAATCTATCTATCTTGTCTTGAGCTTTTTTTGTCATGCCTGATTGAACATTCAGACAGCTTTGTTTTAGATGATTTATGAATATTTTTTGTCACAGATTGTATAGAGGATTTCAATCCCCAGTAGAGTAAGTGTTCTTGACAGCAGAGTTATAGCTAGAAGGACTGGTAAGCACAGGGTTGTGGAGACAAAGAAATGTGACCTAGTTATAAAGGTAGGCATGCCAAATACTTCAATCTTTTAATTATCTAGGGAATTGATGGTGAAAATACATCTTTTACACTGCAAAGTATACATCTGCCCATTGGGGTGTTCATATTTTTTAATATTGTTTGTGTGTTGTCACAAAAATTGCATAATTGAGAATGTTTACACCAAATCATAGGTATTTCCAGAATATTTGTGGTGTTGAAAAGTGTCTAAAAGGAGGTTTGTTTATTTTAGATTTTGACTAGAAGAGTCAAATATACGTATTCCTTAGTTGAATTATCAGTTGAGAAACACAGATCCTTTCTGTACCTATTACTTTCTTTGTACTATGTTCAAATACCTGCACTCCCCGAAAAAAACAGAACACAATAAGAAGGCAAATTTCATTCTGACTCACAGTATGAAAAGAATCAGGCAAATTATGGTAGGCATCAGACAGTGGGAGTGTAAGGTGATCACAGTGTGTCCACAGTAAAGAAACAGAGAGTGATGAATACTGGTGTCCAGATCGCTTTCTCCTTTTTATTCAAGCGAGGACATTAAGTCTATGGGTTGGGACATTAAGTCCAGGGTTTACATTAGTCAGTTAATCTTCTCTGCAAACATACTCACAGACACATGCAAGTCATGTCTCAGTAGTACCCTAAGTATTTATTACTGCAACTATGTTAGAAAAAAAATCAGTCACCACAGATTTACACAATTACTATGCACTCTATATAGATATATTTGTATATTTTATAATTTTATTTTGAACTTTCTTTCAGAGTAGTAACCTTCCTGATTCCAGAATCATTTCAAATATTTTCAGAACTACATCTATAAAGCAGTTAATTAAAGTCTGTTGTGGCTGCAATCCCAACACTTGGAATCTAAGGTAAAAGGATTCCTCTGATTTTAAAGCCATCTTTCTCTACTTAATGAGTTCAAGGCCAGTCTGGACTATGGAGTGAAAGTTTCTCGCAAAATAGTGAAATAAAAGCAAAACAAAGAAAGAAAAACACAATCAAGACTTTGTTTTTCAAATAATATTTAAATGTAGTACTGTTCAATTTTCATATCTTTGGACTCCTGAACATTATTGCTATTAGAAAATACGAATATCTAAGCAGATTTGTAATATTTAAAATCCACATTACTTATTCTATCCAAAGATAAGCTTACTAATATCTGTTGTATATCAGGAATTAAATAGATATCTATGAGAATGTAAAATTAAGAACTCAATGCTGTTTTTGAAAATACTTAAATACATTTTTTCTTCCTTCCTCCCCCCTCCCTCCCTCTCTACCTCCTTCCTTCCTTATTTTCTTTCTTTCTTCCTTCCTTCCTTCCTTCCTTCCTTCCTTCCTCTTCCTTCCTTCCTTCCTTCCTTCCTTCTTTCTTTCTTTCTTTCTTTCTTTCTTTCTTTCTTTCTTTCTTTCTTTCTTTCTTTCTTTCTTTCTTTCTTTCTTTCTTCCCTTCTTTCCAGTGGAGAATGGCTTTTATCAGGAGTGAGGAAAACCACACACATCAAGTCACACAGAACAGCCTGAAAGCTGGGGGATTTCAAGGTCTCTGAGGGGTCTTCATCACTTAATTTAAAGTTGGGCAATTTGGACAGAGTGGAGGAAGTTGAAAGGCCCACAATTCTTGAGTAAGCAAGTCATACTTTGGTCTTTAACTTGTCAGTACTAGCAGAAAGGCCTGATATGCTAGAGAAATCACTCATGAATCTATAAAACGTTAGATGGTAAATACTATGTGAAACTCGGTTCTATTAAGGAATACATTTGGGGCTATGTAAAGTACATTCTAAAGAAGGTTTATCATGAAATGCAAAATTTTGTATGATTTAAAGAAAACCAGAATATAATGAAGATTTGAGGAAACACAAAAATAAAAGTGCAATGTACAAATGGTCCTTCACCAGAATGTGACATCTCCAGCAATTTGTGTTGAAGGGTGATGTTAGGTGTTGCACACAGTGAGCTGGACAGATCTTTGCTAGTAATGCTGTTTGCTTATACAGCCTCTCTTCTAGTTGGGAGGGTTTACCATTAAATATCTGTGCAAGTTTCACCTCTAATTTTAAGTGCATAATTTAGAATATGAAGATATCTCTAGCATTTCTGGCTTTTAATACAGTTATGAGACAAAAAATGTAAATAGAAGAAACTCAGTGCAGGAAGTTAGAGTGAGATGTATATGATTGTGCGTCATAAAGTTGGGGAGTTAGCAACTGACAAACAAGGCAACCTATCTCACCTTAACTGCCTTGGACCATACAAACCCTTGTACAAACCCTCCAGGAAAATCCAATCAAATTCTGGAACTGCAACCCAGTAAAGGATTCCCACAAGGCACAGTGAGTGAGTATTAATGGAAAATACTGATTGCAGTGAAAGTTAAGTATTCATCTAATTTCATTAATGTGCTTAACAAATATAATCTAGAGTTTATGTGAGTAAATTTTATGAACATAAATTATATCTCATTGGTGTTTCACAAAGTTTAGGGATGGGGAAAGACATACTGCTTAAAGACTAGTTAATAGTGGGATAATTGTATTTTTTATGAGAGAAATGAGTTTCAGAACAATATTATAAGATTAAGCTGATTGAAAATGATGTGATGAAATAATCAAAAGTATATAAAATATGTGTGCATTTAACCTATAACAGAGTTCCAAAATAGATTAGGTAAAAATGATAAGACTTAAGCAAGATATATATCAACAATTAGAGTTGGAAACTACAATACTGTTCTCAGTAATTGATCAAGGAGACACAAAATCAGTAAGACATAGAGGATGTTGAAAATATTATCAACCACTTTGATCTAATATATTATGAGCACTTCCTGCAAGAGCAGCAGCAACCATTCTTTTCAAATGAATATGTACAAAGAACCAAGAAGGATTATATGCAGGATCATAATAAATTTAAGACAAACTGCAATTAAACTTGTATACGTTTAGAAGACAATGTTATTACGCTAGAAGTCAATGATAAAGAGTACTAAAACCAGGTGTGTTGGTGTATGTATGTAATCCGAGCATTGGAAAAACTAGGCCAGAAAATTACTGCAAGTTCAATGATAGCCTGGGTAATTATAAGATTTTTCTCAAAAGAAAAATCCATAATATACACTAGGAAACTAAACATCACACTTCTGAATATTCATCATCTAGAGAAATAATGCAAAAGGAAATTAAAATATGGTACTAATTGTATAAATATAAAAAATAAACCTATCATATAAAACTTGTACTATGCAGAAAAAGAACAGACTATGTTAAAATTCACAATATTTAACATTAATATTACAAAGAAGTTTAGAGTAAATAATTTAATTTCTACTATATGAAACTGGAGACTGAAGAGGAAATTAAACTCCAAATAGGAAGAAAGAAAACAAAAAAGAAAAAAGAAATTAGAATTTGAAGGCAGAAAGACAACACAGAAAATCACGAAAACCTAAATTTGATTTCTTGAACAGATTAATGGAATTAATAAATTTCTCACTAAGATGTCTTAAGAAGACAGTAGAGACCCAGTTTAATAACACTGTGAATGAAAGAGTGGGTATTACATAGATAACATACAGTAATTACAAAGATTAGAAGGGGAACATTCTCAACAATGTCGGGGTCATACATTATTGTATAAAGTAAAGAGGACAGAATTTAAAAACACATATACCAAAACTAATTTAAGATGCATTATATATAATGCATTATATAAATAAAATGTATATATGTATATATACGTGTGTGTGTGTGTGTGTGTGTGTGTGTGTGTGTGTGTGTGTCCCAATTAGTTTTTATGTTAGCTCATACAAGCTAAAGTCATCAGAAAGGAGGGTGCCTCAGTTGTGAAAATGCCTCCTTAAACCTGGCTGTAGGCAAGCTTAAGCTGATTTTTCTTAATTAGTGATTGATGTTGGCTTCTTCAGCCCATTGTAACTGGTGCCACCTCTGAGATGATGGTCCTGAGTTCTTTAATGAGCCATGAAGAGCAAGCCTGTAAGCATAACCACTCCATGTACTCTGCATTGCCTCTAGATTCCTGCCCTGTTTGAATTATTGTTCTGAGTTCCTTCAATGATGGAATACAGTATGTCAGAGTAAGCCAAATAAATCATTTTCTCTTCAATGTGTTTTTGTTATGGTGTATACATTTATATAGTCTTAAATATACATATACATAAAAATCTCAAATATATATATATACATACACACATAGTCTCAATTCTAAATGTTTGCACAGGAGAACATTACTTTTGATTTAAAATGAGAAATTCTAATATAAAAACTTTTCAAGCAATTGAGTCAGAATAAAATTAATACAATAGTTTAGATAAAATATTACAAGAACTATTAGTTGACACTTTTCATAAACAAAGACAATTAAATCATCAATGAAAAATGTTCTGTACAAGTGTATATCATATACAACTATGCTTTATTGCTGGAAAATAAAGCTGTTTTAGCATTCTCATCAATTATTATTGTTTAGGAGTATAGCTCAGTAGTACTGTTCTTGCCACAAAAGCTTACTACTCTTAGTTTATTTACAGCACAGATAAAAATCAATATATTTTTTAAAATTTAGAAAAGAAAAAAATATGCTAATAACTAATACAGAACTTGTTTTGCGAATTCAATATCTATTCATGTTGGATGAATTTAATATAGGAATACAATCACCATAAGATACAGTGATTTTTACCCCTAGAAATAATCGACTTTGTTTAACTCTTAAGATCACTGTACATCTGTCATTTTTACCTAAGACAAAATTCAAGGACCCACAATCTCATTATCTAGTATTTATTCAGTGCTATTTCAAATTTAAAACTCTTCTGACACATTTAGAGCCAATCTTTTTGTTCATGATTTTTACTGATCCTTTAACCAGTCTTATTTAATCTTAGGGCCAACAGACCACTTCAAATCATTCTGGAAATTTATACCATAATTTTCCAGAAGACATGATTTGTCTTTTAAAAATCATTTAAAAATCTTTTTAAAAATTTATTTTTAATTTGGAGGCTAAGTATACAAAGGTGCCTTTAGGGTTGTACCTTTACATCTCTCAAACACTTAATGTTTGCCAGACTACCTTTTCTGGCATCCATATGCTTTGGTTTTATCAGCACATCGATGACAGTATTGTAACTTACTTAAAACGGCAAGACTGAGCAAAATTTACAGCAAAGGCATGCTTTAGCATGACAAAGGTATTCAATTATAATATCCTATTCAATGGTGACAATGATGATGTTTCCTTAATCATGAAAACAAGAAAGAATACACACTGATTCTATTCAACATTGGGTTATTCTAATAGAATACACAACATTCTATTCAGAGGCAGTAGCTACTGCAATTAGGCCGGAAAATAATAAAGGCATGAAGATTAGAAAGAAAGAAACAAATCAAGTCTGTGGGCCTTTAATACAATTGCCTATGTAGAAAATACCCATATGTAAAAATATAAAAATATCCAAGAAGTAATTGATGATTTCAATAAGGTTATAGAATCTAAATTTATAGAATTTAATCAATGATAACCAGTTTTGGAGAGCAGCATAGACAGGATACAACACAGGTTTTGATACACACACACAAATGCCTTGTCATTGAAGTGGTATACTGGCCTGGGCACAGTTTAATCTAATAAAAACAAAATAACAACAAACTCTCATTTGAGGGATTTCAAAATAGGTCACTCAATCATCTTCTAAAGTATTAACTTCATGAAAGTCAATGAAGGATGTGAACAGTTTTTAGGTCTAAGAAGACATGAAACTAAAGAGAATGACAACTAAATGTGGAGTCTTTCAAAAATACAGAAAAAATCCAATATTATTAGTCCCCTGGGAACATAAAGTTTATAGTTTGTGACCAATACTGCATTAGGGCTTTTTTTTTCTTGTTCGATTTCCATATAGGGTGCCACATAATGTAAAGGTCTCAGTATTAATTTATAACTCTTATTGAAAATTAATTATATCAAAAGAAAGATGTGGTGAAAGTCTCTAAGCAGAATTGCAAAGTATAATAGTAATATTATTTCATACATAAAAGTGAAAAGAGAATTAAATTAATCCCCATATTTTGTTGCTTAAAATCTCCCAGAGAAATGTGTCTCTTACTCTACTTTCCCAGAAGTGTGTGTGCATGTATGGATGTGTTGATTCTTCCTTATCTGGTCACTAATGGTTGGATAGTGATCTGGGTTGAAATAAACAGAAAGCCCTTTTTTGAAAATAAGAGTAACATGTCATTTCTATAACAGTAGGATATTCTAGACTCTCTCTTTTTCTCTCTGCTCCTTTCCCTCACCTCACATTATTCTTTTCTAGTCCATCATTGACTTTTTCATTTCTCTATCCTTTCTGAATCCTCCTCCATCTCCACGTTTCCCTATACTCCCACTTTCATTCACTTCACCAAGTGGCTCAATCACAAGTCAGATCATACCGGCTCCATTAGTGATAATGTCTGAGAGGAATAAATTCATGATTGGTTGAAAAAAACCTTTAAATAAAAGATATTTTAAGGTGTCAGAGATCATACGAAGGCCAGACAACAAGTTAATACCTTCATAAATAATCAAAACACATTTATTTTCTATTTTTAAATATTTCTAAGGTTAATTATTTTATTCATGTGTCTTTATGAGTGCATGACACATGTGTGTAGAATCCAGAGGAGGATGTTAGACACTTGAAGCTAGAGGTACAGGTGAATGTGAGGCACCCGACCTGAACACACTGCTGGAAACTAAACTTTGGTTCATCGCAAGAGCAGCAAACACTTCAAAATCTCCATGGAATAATTTTATATTATATTAGTGTTGATTTAAATAAATATTTATATAGTAAAGCAAACTATGTCTCAACTGAAAATAAAAATGTATCTGTTCTAGAATGATAATTAAGCAAGATCTTTTCCCTTATGTTGATGTACTGTTTCTCTGTGTTGTTATTTACAGAGTCCAAATACATGGTACTGTATATGCTATGTTATGCTTATTACCCTAGACCGATTTGAATCAAGAGATTTTGGTACAAGTGTAGCAAAAATTATTCTAAATGTTTGTCACTACACATTTTATTATTAGAACACTGAATATTCTTTTAAAAGATTTTTTTCTAAATGTTCTGAAACTATTAATAAGTGAAGTTGTTCTAATGGCAACAAAACAGCAAAGAAAGGTATAAGAAAAATAAAGAACAACTTTGAATTTAATTTGTGATTCTACTAATTAAAGCAACATGATCCTTTACTCATTGGTATCTGAATCTTCATTTTCCCATGCTTTAATTGGTAATAAAAAGGCTTGCTTTATTAATTTGACTTGATTCTTATTGATATCAACTGGGGTGCTATAATAAGAAAGTGACAACAGAAAGAAACCCAAAATCCAGATTAACACCCCGAGAGTCTCAGCCAGTGAAGTTCTTGGAATCTCTTAAGCTGCAACTGGAATTATTTGGCAGTGAGAAGTACTTACTATCCCCAAAGAAAGCAGTTCTGAGCAGGGCACAAGAATTGTCTGTGAACTCTACCCTCGATAATTGTCTTCCTGAAGATCCAGGAGGAACATTCCACTTGGTTCTTTCCGTTAAGATACCTACAGAAGCAATGTGCAGGAATGTAACAGATGGAATTGATTAATTACTTTGTTCTTATTTTTTATCATTAGCAGAACCCATGCAAATATTTAATGATTCGCATATCAATTATACCCCAGGCTTCATGGACCAACTCTGCTGTGGTAACCATCTATTTCTTGCCACTCACGAAGCCATATGTGTTAGTTTAATGGAAACTCTGTGGGAGAAACAATAGAAAGGTTATAGATGGAGTGCGGGTGAAATTATATTTCTCCACGAGATGATAATTTTGTCCTGTGTAAATACAATCTTTTTCCTTTTTAATGCTCCTTTTATCTCACAAGTCAATTCTCATGAATTCTTGGCTAACTAGTCTACTATTAACTGTGTAATCATTCTCATATCTTCTAATTCAATTTCAAATTGTTCCTTCTGAATTGCCTTATCTCTCTGATATACAGCTCTTGAAGACAGTATGTCACACGAGTGTGCTAACACCATAAATAGAAGTAACTGATGTTGCTCTGATAACCGCTTAGTCACTTTTTTAGTAAAGTGTATAGTAAGATTTGTCTCTTCTCTTGGAGAACAAGTTTTGCATAGTATCATCCTGACATTTTGGATATATGGATACATAACGTGAATTGTGAAATAGTTTTTTCAAGATGACCTCATTTTGTGTTAGATGTAAGCATAAACTGATATTATCTCACCAGTTTTTTCCTGATTTTCAATCATCATCACCATTGTTACTTTCTCTTATTTCAAATCATGGAAGGAGATAATGTGTTTATTTTCTTATAGACAGTGGTCTTCTATATAGATCACAAAAAAAGATACAGTATGAAGAGAAATCCATGCTAAAGAGATAATTTTATTTGGGAACATAATTATTTGAATGCAATCTATTGTCAAAGATATTTGCATTAGAAGCATCTATTATTACTTGTCTCATTGTTAATGAGTGTGACAATTGACCTGTCAGCAACTGCGAGAGGAAATTTTTATTTTCCTCATGTTCTAGAGACTGCAGTCTATCACAATGGAGAATGCATGGCAGCTAGGATGGGTCACATCAGATCCTGGTGGAACCATAGGAAGAAGGGTATGTGAAAACAGACGTTAAGATGGGCTAATATCCTTCTCAAAGGTTATACTTCTTACTAGAACAGTTTCACAAGAGCATTACTAAGGGAGACTAAGTGTTCAGACACTTGAACCTGCAGAGTCTTTTCAAATTCAAGCCATAACAGGATATTAATAAAATTTCTGGTCAGAAACTTTGTAGCTTCTCCCTCCTAAAATAGCTCAACTAAAGTCCTGGTAAACTTGATTTATTCATCTTATATATCACAGAGAAGTTCTATCTCCATGAAAGGTTTTATCAGGTCACAGAATTGCCTAAACACTTGAGAATGCTAATGCAGAGGCATGTGAAGACAAATACCACATTCAGGTGTGACAGAATCCACATAGCATCATAAAAAGCATATGCTAGTTATAATTCATGTATATAACCATAATAGCACAGGAGTATCCATATATTTTTTTCACTTTGAATATCAATATCTACCTGAAATACCAAGAGGAAAAACTTAATTTTACCCCCCAAAACATTCTTGTCTGAATGTGGCATTGCTTTCTCACTTTACATTTATGTAAAATGTTAATCTTATCCCGGCTCATATACTCTGGAAAAATAATTTCTCATTTGGGATTTAGGACTGTGCTCAGCTTGATTGTTAGTCTCCACTAGTCACTGTTGCAGTTTGTGTTGTACTTAAGATACTCAATGATTTATAACCTCCTAGTCATTCTATTTATAGAGTGTTATAGTATTAGCTTGCTGACATAGATGGTCATGTGTAACTACTCCCATCCATTCCTGTCTCCTTAGGAACCAAGAAAAACCTTCAAAGTAATTACATACATCTCAGCATCAGATAATATGTCTTCACTTTTTGAAATTTTAGTGTAGAATAATATTATTTATTTCCTGTTTTTAAAGTCTATTTTATGCAGTGTTCATCTTTTTTTTTTTTCCCACCAGACAAAACAGCATTGCTCTATCTTATAAATAAATACACATGGAGTTCCATTTGGTGGACATTTCCTAATAGCAAAGAAAAACATCACCACAGATTACAGCATGAATGTAATCATAGTGCATTACATATGAGTATATTGTTGTTACAATTATTTTTGATTAAAGAAAAATACATGTCTCAAAAGTGACATAGATTACTATGCATTCATCATATGCCAATAGTTCTCAAATGATCCTTTCACAGAGGACACTTCAGACTACCTGAATATCAGATTTTTACATTACAAAACATCACATGGCAAAATAAAAGTTATGAAGTAGCAATGATAATAACTTTATCATTGAATGGTCACCACAACATGATTGTATTAAGGGTTCATAAAATTAGGAAGGCAAAATCCACTGTCATATGGGATTGGTTTCAGGATGCAAATTCAAGCCTTACAAGCACCCATGAGTGTTTGGCCTTTCACAAAACTAACTGTATACTTTCTTTAAAGTGTTTAATTGGGAAATAATTGTTTGGGAATCTATTCATGCAGAATCTTCACATGAAAGCTAATCCTTCTACAAAATTCTTATTTGCTCGAAATTCCAATTAGCTTTCCTGTACATCACCTACCAATCTTGTGAGAATAGACACTTTCACTAGTTCTAGTGGCTATATTTTATTATACTGTAGACTGTTTTTAATTTTTGTTGTTTATAAAAATATGTCTGTCTTTTTTTGTGTGATGTAAGCATTCTTGTTCTGTTCTCTTTTCTTTCACTATGTTCTTATTATTGCTTTTGTATTTGTAATGTTAGAAAAGGTGACACAAGCAGAAATAGTATTCAGTTTACTTCAATTTTATAACATATTCACTACAAAGCTCAGTTTTCAATGTTGATTACATTGGTATTCCTGACATTTTCATGTTTCATTGGCGTGAGTATTTTCTAATGCCAGTTTTCTTTTTTTGAGTCACCTTCACAGTTTCAAATAATCTCAAACTTTACAAAGATTGATTTTCTAGTTTTTTATTGAATGGAAGTTATTATAAGGTTTGATTCCAAGTAATGACTTTACATATCCATCCAGGATGATTTCCAGTATGTTTATTTTTAGTTAGTCAGTCAGTTAGTTAGTTAGTTGACTAACTAGTTAGTTGTTTTATTAGATAGTTAATTAATTAGCTGTTTATTTTGCCAGAGCAAATGACTTCTGTGGTTTCAACCAAGCCCTCGCTAAAGAATTTGCTGGGAATGATTTTTTTGATATCTTACATGTTTGTAAACAGTGAGATTCTGTTTATATATGTTTAATAGTTTGAGTGTGAGTAGAATTCTAATGTAAAAACAATTTCTCTTCAGAGTTGGGAGAGAAATTCTGTCCTGCTCGCTGGCATTCAAAGTAACTATTGTGAGCTATGCTCTTCTGTTCAGCTCCTTGTACCTGTTACTCAATGTCTGCTTTGTCTAATGTATACTCTTTTTCCTAATTCATATTATTGTAATTAGGTGTGTATTTCCCCAACTCAATATGTTGAATGAGCCTTTTCATTATAGAGTCATATCTTAATGCAAAAACGCTTTCTACACGTATTTAATTTCTTCTCTGATTCAGCTGTTCTGGGCTTCTCCAATAGTCTTTGACATTAAATTTTGCTTTTAAAATATGAATTATTCTTGCCTCCTTTGTTCCTGAAGTTATGCATTTATCTATGTCTCTTTTACTTAGAGGAATCTCCTAAATATAACCTGAGTCCTATCTTCACATTTAAGATTGAGTGATTAAATAATTACTTGGCAAGTCTGCTGGTGGGAGGGTACTCATGATCAGGAACAGGTACTTTAAGCTTTGCCTTTAATTCTGAAGGGTGGGGGGATGATGCTTCACATGGGATATTTGAATTGACAGATTGAATAGGATGAATATACCAAAGACAATGATGCTTTTTGGAATTTCCATGCTAAATGAGGGCTATACTTGTGTAGTGTTCTGCACATAAGCAGAAACACCCATATCAAGATTATATATATATGTATATATGTATTATATCAGGATGGAGAAATGGCTCTATCATTAATATGTTTCCCTTACATTTATGAGGACAGAATTCAGTTTCCAAGAACCCATATAAAAAAATCAGGCATGGTGAAGTCTGTTGTAATTCTCAGTGCTAGATAAGTTGATACAGATTGAAACTCAGAGTTTGGTTATAAGCCAGCTTTATCTTACTTGGTGAACTCCAGTCCATTAAGAAATCCATTCTCAGAAACCAAGATGGATATGAACCAAGGAATAATGACTGAAGTTATCCTCTGACTACTCATACTTGTGCATATACACCACAGCATACATACAAACATGACACAAATATGCATATATACACAGTTACATATCACCACCACGTACAAAGACACATACATATATCATATTCAATATATATTTGTCTATATAATCATGGGGATGGTTGGTACTTTTGTATTAGCTCATTTTCATGGTGTTATTTAGTTTTCCTTTTCTCCTGTCCACTGTGATTTTAAAATTAGGTATATTAAGGGTATATCAGGCTGAGTTATGTCCTCTCTTATTAGTTTTAATGATTTATTATTAGATTTGGCTTCATGCAGCAGGAATCTTCAGTTATTTCCCACCTCTGCCTTTTATTTCTCCCCTAATCTCCCTCTTCCATGTTCATGTCTTGTATTCCTCAACTTCAAGTTTAGTTTGATTGCATTAGGTAGACCAAACAAAAGTGCATAATTTATGTGCTGAAAATCCTATCTCATCCCTTGGGTTTCATAGCTATTTGGCAACCTGGCAAAAGTCCTAAATATTCATTTCCAGATGACATAAGGTTCAGAATTTCCTGAACTGTGTTACTGGCTGTATAACCTGCAGGCTCATTTGTGCTAGGATGTTATTTAATCTTCATGATGATCAGTTTCTAACCTTCACATTTGAAGAGTTACCTAATCATTATTGGTCTTGACAGATGATAATAAAGAGCTGGGATAACTCTTGCTAATACATGAAGATATTTATAAAACTTTAGTCTAACACACTATGAATATGGATACCTCAGGATGATTGCACATCAATTAATAGTAATAATTTATCTCCATGTTACTTAGACATAAATTGAAATCACTAGCATCTCATATGAAAACTAAAACCATCTACATACTGACTTGAACAAGAGTAAATGATTTAGTGCTCCAATGTAGAGCTAGCAATGTCTTCATAAGATTGCTGTTTAAATTAAACAAACAAACAAATAAATGGATGAGTAAAGAAATAAATGAAAGTGTGTCTATGAGAGAGAAACTGTTCTGTGTGAGTTATCAAGAGAATTGTTCTTTTTATTGTTGCTTGCTTGCTTTCTGTTGACTATGTACTTTTCTAAGCATTTACCTTACATTATATCTGACTCACTCTTTACACTATTGCACGATTTCCATTGTCTTTGTGTGTGTGTGTGTGTGTGTGTGTGTGTGTGTGTGTGTGTGTGTGTGTGTGTTGGTGGTGAGGATCCCTGAATGCTCTACAGCCAACAGTGAAATAATCCATAGAAAATCAAGAAGAAATTTAGTTCATCATAACTTAACCAGGATGGTTCAGACCTCTGGAGTCTGACTTTGAGTGGTTTATTTTTTAAATATTATAATACATTAAAAATTCAGAAAAGTGCTTCCTCATGGCATAACTACATTGAAACTCCCTTAGAAAGTATATATCTCTTGCAAAGCAACTGTGACCTCCCTGATAAGAATGAGCTCTATTGACTGAGAAACAATTCTCAGGATAAGGCTCTAGGGGAGAAAGATTTGTGATAAGCGTAATAGCAAAAACTTTTGAAAATTACCTGAGACTTGTTTCATAAGAATGGTTTATTTAGATAGGGTCTGGCCCAAGAATTGTAAAGGTTACCAGGATATTGAAGAATATCTATGCAGACTTCTGGACAGAACAGGCTTGTAAATCCCTTCCACTGAAGAGAAAAACCTGCATGTTTAACAATTCTGTTTTTTCTATTTCTATTTGCATAGACATGGACCTTGTGTCCTCTACATATCTTCATTTTAAAGCTAAAGATCTGAGGTAGGAAGGATGTATTTGTATAGCTAAGAGGTGAAGGAAGCAGAGCTTGGAATAGATAGTTTGTTGTTAGGACCAATGTCCAATCACAAAACCAAACATTTTGATCAATAAAACACAAATCTCATTAGAATAATGAAAAATATTACTATGAGTAGTAATTGGCCCCAGTATGACTCAAATTGCTATAGAAAGAAATGATTGGGAGGCTGCCATGTAGCATTAGTATCTCAAAAACCTTCTTCTCATAATTACAACAGCACAATAAATTCATCTATTTGAAGATAATAGCTTAAAGGTGTTTTGCATAAAGAGAGCTATGTTAATTAAAAAAAATCTTTCCACATTATTTATAGGAATATTCCAAAAATTGACTGCTGAAAAATCTGTTATGCATTATTACTTATTTAAGGCTTTCAAAAATTATTTAATTTTTTGTGAAATAAGCAATGTAATAAGATGTTGCTTACTGCACTTCACAGTTAGAAACTCTGAAATATAGCAGCTATAATGCTTCCAGGATAACCTGGAGGTCCTCACATTGTGAGCAAGGTGTGGGTCTTGTTTTTTAAACTGCTTGCTATTTCTTTCTTTCCCTTCTGTATTGCTTGAGTTATTACATATTTAACATTAAAATCCATGCATTATGCATATTCCTGGTATAGCTAACTACAAATCTGTCTACGTCATCTAGAGTGACTTAAAGAAAGATTTAAGTCTGCACTGTGAGAGGATATTGGGTTATACGGTAGGAATGCTACTGATTTTGCCAAGCCCCACTCTAGATCTTTATGTCATATATAGATGCCATCTCTATAAAAATCAAAGTGATGATGTCTTCCACAAATTATTAGCACCAATTATATTAATTCCCTGGCATACAGGTCCAATCTTCTACAGAAAGTAGAATCTCAGAAGGCTTAAACACATTAAGAAAATTCAATTGATAACATGGTCAAGCAAGAAAAACAAACAATTATTGCTTACAAATGTTTTAATTTTTTCCATTGTAGATCATCTGTAGAAGGAAAAAACCTGTGTAGGTGCCAAGACTCCCAGTATCATATTAACTAACCAAAATTCATTTATAATAGTTTTCCACCACAGTCATAAATTATGTGGTAGCAAATCCATCTCTCACAAACATGGTGTAGTTTTTATGAAAAATTCAGGGAGAGCTTACAGACTGGATTCATAAAACAAGAACTTATTGAGTTAAAGAAAGGAATGATGAAGATAAATTGAAAAATGTCTAAATGAAATTTAAAGAAAATTATTGCTTTGTGAGAATTCTGAGAGTTGATGACTGTATGTAGTACATGATATCCACTTAATAGCATTAGGAATTAAAGGTATGCTACTGATGAAGACTGATTTCTCACTTTTGTGGAAACAATTTGGACAGTTTAGAATAAATACTGTAATAATTGATCTTTCTGTATGAGGTGCAAGTGCTAAATGACACTTGATTTATGGCTGTGTTCTCCTGACGTTGGCTATGATAGATTTTCTTTGCATTTTTTTCTAATAAAAACGTGGTCAAAACTTCAATTACCAATAATAAGATGCTGCAAATCAAGCAGAATAGGATTGGGTGGGAGACTGCCACAGTTTGGATATTGGCCTCAACTAAAACCGTTTCTGTCAGGTATGCTGATAATAGGAAAAAGATCACTTCTGATTAATGAGACTGGAATGCTCAGTCACAGTAGTAGAATGGGGGCAAGGAAACCCCTTTTATATTAGCTGCCCAGTTACCTCAATAGGGCTGAGGAAGCTCCCAAAAGATTATTGAAAGATATCTTGACATTATGATCCAAAGTGAATTCATTTTTAAATCAGTGTTAGAAATAATTTGATACATAAAAATGCCTACTTGCTTCTGACCAGTGCATACAAATAAACATTTCATTAATAATGTTATTGTCTATAGCCAGGCACATTTATGAAAAATGAACCTTGGCTATGTGTGTTGTTTCAAATATATAAGTCTAAGTTTTAGGAATTATTATGACTCTTAGGCTGTTTGGTTAAAAAACTGAAGTTCACTATTTAAGTAAAACAGAAAGAGTGGCTAATTACCCTTTTGCTTGTGTTCAGATTTGCTAAAAACCACCATACTATTTTTCGTAAAAATAGTGTGTTTCATTTATATCTATTATTTGAAAATGTCATATCATATATAATGTACTTTATTCACACTCTCCCTCAGATCCCTCTAGTCCTAGACACCCAAGAGCATTCCTGCTTCCCATCTTTTTTTTCCATTTATTTGTTTACTTGTTATTTTATTTTTCCTGTATAGTTGCATTTATCCTTTTTTATTAATTATTTGAGAATTGTATACAATGTACCCTGATCACAGCCTATTCCTAGTCCTTCCAGGTCCACCCACCTATCCCTGTGCCCTCCTTTAAAAAAGAAAAGAAATGAAAGAAAAATACACAAGTCGAATTTGTCTTGCTCATTTTCTCATCTATTTTTCTCATTGGAGCATGGTCAAACTCTCAGTTCTTGCTGCCCAGGGGCAGTACTCAGGTCTCTTGCTCTCCTTCCTCGCAGCAGGACAAGTAATGAGAGCTGCGGCAGCAGCAAGTGCAGTTCTATGCTGTGGTCAGGGTTTGCTAGCCAAGCAGTTGCACAGCCTAGTGGGCTCCTTTCTCAGCCTCAGAGCAGTCCAGACACCTCTAGCTCTGCTGTGCATGCCAGTTCTTTCTGCCATCTTTCCTTTCTCTTCCAACATACATATTTCTAGACATAATTTAAAACATATATTTGCTTTAGTACACTGCTGCTGGGGCAGCTCACCACTTTTCATAGGTGGAAACTGCCAGGCCCAACAGAGGGAACCACCATACTGGACAGCACCTAACTGGACAGTGGAACCTCAAGCCTCTGAGCTCGTGTGTTTTTATTCTTTCAAAAATCCTTAGGAATTCTACTGATAGAACACACAGATCATTCTCAAACATCCTCACAGAAATCCAACACCTGCAGACAATACAAAATGACAAGGCCTGTCCTTTTTTCCAACACTACCCCAAAACAATTATTTTAAACACAATTAAAAATAAGCGTCCAGAACATATAATCTTCTAGTAAGCTGTTTAATTATTGTTCAAAATTTAATTTATTATTTTATGAATTATCATTCTTATTTAATAAATATTTAATTATTCCTAGTATGGAAGATTGATTCATAGATTAATAAACCTCATAACAAAGTATTTATTTAGAAAAGGAATTCTGAGTTGTGAAAATAGAAACACAACCCAACTCTGTAAATATAGCCGTATCTAGACATAGATTCAGGGTGAAAGAAAGTTTATTCCTTGGCTAATTCAATTGCTAGTCCTTAGGGAGTTTTAGCTTCCATACAATCTAATTTTCAAGATACAAGCTTAGACCTAGAAGGCTTCAGCCTCAACCTCTGAGACCTACTCACTCTGGCCAGCTACTTCTGTACTCAAACTATACTGAACTTAACTGACTTTTCTGATTGGCTGATTCAACTCATTGGCTGTTCTGGTACAAGCTCTTCTCCAAGCACCTGATTAATACTAAACTTCTGATCCAGCTGACTGTTTCCGACTGAACTCTTCTGACTTTTGCTGACTCTGGCTGACTCCTGAAAATTCTCTGATTGAACTGCTCTGGTTGGCTTCAAACTGACTCTTTCTTCCAGTGGGATATTGACTCCTTCTGCTGAACTGCCTCTGTGTCTCTGCCTAAGACTGTCTCAGTCTGCCTCTGTGTCTCTCTAAACTGCCTGTAAACTGAGAGCCTCCTTTTATATCATATGAGTTGGGTGTGTCCTCACTCTGATTCAGTCTCAGAGTTGAGAATAAAGGCATGTGCTCATTCTGTAACCAGGAACTGTGAGCCGTGACCTACTTGTGAACTGACTTCTTCCTTTTAGAACCCTAGTGCTTGGATTTAAGGTGTATGCTAGGTTTCCTTGACCACAGAAACCCCTTTCACCTAGCATTAGCACAAACAGAGGATAGGATTAGTCTGACTAACATTCTTTCTGCACTCCATCTAGATCACACAGGCCTCTCTATGTGATCATTTAATATAAGCCCTTAGATTTGATCCCTTCCTAGCTATTACACAGGCCTTTCAATGTGAATAAAGGTTAAATGCTCTTCTACCCAAGTTTCTGTGGATATTTTTTCTTTGACATCTGATTAATTTAAACAACTTCACATTGTTGTACATTTTGCATTTTCTCTGTTCCATCTCATTAATGACAATGTTCCAGTGTGAAGAGGTCTTTAATGAATTTTAACCTAACCTACTAAGTGAATATTTGCTTTCACTATTCATGATACATACAAATTTATATTACAGACAGCACTAAAGAAACTTGATTTCTTGTGTTCTACCTGTGTTCTCTGAAGTCTTTCTATAACAAATATAAATATTGGTAATATATTTTACTAGTAGTTTTGTCAAATATAAAGTGTGTGTGTGTGTGTGTAATGTATATGTATGTATCTGAGTATGTGTATGTGAGCAAGTGTTAATATGCCCACAGAGCCTAGAAGAGGGTTTCAGTTCTCTTGGAGCTGGAATTAGAGACAAATGTGTGTTGCCTGTCCTGGGTGGTGGTAACCAAACTTCGGTCTTCTATAAGAACAACAAGCTTTATTAACTATTCACCCATCTTTCCAGATCTAAAGATTTTGTAATTTCTTCAAGCAAAGCATTTTTACATGATTTAGTCATGAACTCAGCAATTTTATGCTAAAAAAAGTCAAAGGGTAGAGGATCTCTGAATTCAAGGCCAGCCTGGTCTACAGAGTTGGTTCCAGGAGATCCAAGCTTAGGCAGTGAAGAAAGTCATCAAAACCAGGAAGTGGGTGCAAGTGTAATTAAAGGAGGGGGCAATGTTCCAGCCCTAGCCAGCAGCAGACTTTGGCAAACTTGGTCATATGGTTCTGGATTTAGAGTCAAGGTTAGAAGAAATGGGTTATGGAATCTTCCTTTTAAGGAAAAAAACTAAATAAAACCTCTGAGGCCAGGTACTCTCTGGGGTGTCCATGAATGGAGGTCCAGACAGTCAATTGAGTAAACCTGTGAATGTGAAGCTTGGATTGCCTTGGAGACCCCAAAATGTTTGAGGTTACAGGGCTATGGGATACCGGCTGAGGAAAGGTATTCACAAGGAATAGAACCAGCACAAGAGAGAGAAGTGCTTTGCTGAAGAGCATTGGAGATCTGAAGTGCATTTTGATATCAGATATGGAATTGCAGTATTTAGAATTTTCCCTGCTGGTTTTTGGTTTTATTATGGTCTAGTATTTCTGCACTATGCTCCATTTCCTCCCACTAGGAACAATTGCGTGTATCCTGTGCCATTATATATTGGAATTATGTGATCTGTTTTTTTTTTATTTTACAGGAGGTTACAATTAAGAGATTTTAATAATTTCTAGAAGAGACTTTGGACTTTGGACATTTAAACATTGTTGAGACTGCTGTAGACTAAGGAGACTTTTGAAGATGGACTAAATGCATTTTGCATTATGATATGACTACAATTCTATGGGTGGCAGAGAGTAAAATGTAGTGATTTGAATGAAAAAGACCCCCATAGACTCAGTAATGGCACTATTGGGCGATGTCGCTTTGTTGGAGGAAATATGTCCTTGTTGGAGGAAGTGTGACATTGGGGAGGGGTTTTGAGGTTTCAGAAGATCAACTTTGACTCAGTGGCTCTCACTTGGCTTCCTGATGCCTGCTGATTGCTCCCTGCTGATCCAGATGTAGGACTCTTGCCTTCCTTTTCAGCACCATGTCTGTCTGGATACATGTTCCCCACCATACTGACAAGGGAGTAGACTCTGTTCCATAAGCCCACCCCAATTAAATGCTTTCCTTATGAGTTGCTGTGGTCATGGTGTCCCTTCACAGCAATAGAAACCTTAACTAAAACAAGAACTACCACCGCCACTACCACCACCATCATGGTAAAAAATACTACCACCACCAACAACACCACGACTACCACAGGCCAGCAAACAGTAATAGCAATTGCACCACTATATACTGATATGAGAAATAAGTATCCATTTAAAAAAAAGTCCTTTTGTTGTAAATATTTTAGGAATGATTGTTTTAACATAAATACTGGAAATCATATTTATTCTTATAAATATATGATAATGGAAGATAGAAGTAAGTGTTTTTGCTTGAAAATTGTCATATTTATTTTCTATTTGCTGAAGTTGCAGCCATATATATAATACATAATATATTTTTATATATCAAATATCATATTTTATATATTATATATTACATACTATATATTATATATCACACATCACACTATATATTATAATATAAAATGCTATATTTAAACATATTATAAATTATTATATATCATATAATACTACTACATAATATCAATATAATATATATAATATATAACATATAATATAACACATAATATACAGTATAATACATATTCATTATATATGACATGCAATATAGAAAATATAGTATATAATATATAACATAAAATATACAATATGTAGTTTATGATATGTGATATATGATATATAATATACAGTAATATTATATATTAAGTTATATATATTAGTATTATGTGTTATATAATGCTAATATATAACATATATTATTATATATTTATATTAGATAATATATAATATAATATTATATATAATTTAAAACAATTTTTAATTAAAATTTAATTTGATCATATTCTTCCCTACCCCCAAGCCCATCTCTATCTGCTCCCCCTCCCTATTTACCCAACTTTAAGTTCTTTCTCCAAACCCAAACCAAAAACCCAATGTATCAACAAAAAATTCTTCAAACCTAAAAACCAAAATACAATACCCAAAACAAAACAAAACCACTAAACTGTAACCATATAAAAACTCACACACACACATGCACACACACACATAAATGAAAATCAAAACCACCACCACCAAAAACAACAACAAAAAATCCTATGGAGTTGATTATTTGTTGGTCAACTACTATTGGTCAGAAGCCTGCTCCAGAGTGACTGATACATCCAGTGTTATTCCACTGGAGAAAACTAATTTTCCCTCTTTCAGCAGGTATAAATGGCAGTTTTATTGTTAATCATTACCTTAGTGGCTAGTTTTACATTCATTCATTCATTCATATTTTTAAGAATATACAACTATTAAATAAAATATAATAATGTAAAAATCTATCACATTGTTGGAGGTAGAAAAGACCAACCAACAGAAGTAAAAGAGCCCAAGATAAGGCAGAAGAGTCAGAGACTTACTCACTTACACACTCAGGAGTACCATAAAAACATTAAACTGGAAAGCATAATATAGGCACAGAGGACTTTGTCCTAGCCCATGCAGGACCTGTGCATGCTGCTTCAGTCTCTGTGTGTTCATATGTGCTTTATTCTTGTTGAATTAGAGGACCTTGTTTTCTTGACGTCCTCCAGTTGTTCTGGCTCTTGCCTCATTCCTGCCTCTTCTTCCACGGTGTTCTCTGAGCCCTGAGGTGAGGGATTTGAGGAGACATCCATTTAGAGCTGAATGTTCCAAGGTCTCTCACTCTCCGCATAATGCTTGGCTGTGGGTTTCTGTACTTGTTCCTATCTGCTGCAGGAGGAAGTTTTTTTGATGATGGCTGAGCAAGGAACTGATTTATGAGAGTAGCAGAATATCATTAACAGTCATTTTATCTTTCTTTTCTTTCTTTTCTTCTCTTTCTTTCTTCTTTTTCTTAGAGCAGTATCATTTGATTTTGTTCTATATCTCTAGAATATCTAATTGCAAGTTATTGGCTACACATGCAGTTTCAGCTATGGGTTCTGTCTAATGGAGTGGACCTTAAATAAGGTCAGTTATTGGTTGGTTATTCCCACAAGGTTTATGCCACCATTGCCTCAGTATATCTTTCAGACTGTGCATTAAAATACAAACTATTCTGTCTTTTCTTCCTTTTCATCTTTCTTAATTTATTTTTTTCTGGTATAAATAGTACATTTCGTTAATCAATATCTCAGACTTCAGAGAAATACTAAGCTTGATTTGTAGTCTATGATCTTGTTATTAGCATGGCACCCTACATTATTAAACACTTTCTAACTCAATGTCCTCATGTGTGAGGTAAGGTAGTAGATACTCACTTTAAATGATAGTTAAGAGGACTCAATTAAATAATATATGCAAAAAATAGACATCTCATTTTTAATGAATGAAACACATGAATAATTAAACTTTTAAAATTGTTAATAGAACCATGTCAACTGTACTTGTAAATGTCCATAAAAATGGTTGTATAAAGTATAGGCAGGGATGCATGTGGTCTGAGAATGCTATAAAAGTATAACAGAAGAATATGCCTTTGCCTGAAGAGAAAGATATCAAACATTTATAATATGTAACTTAGTTAAATTACATTTTATTTTCCATGTCAATGTACTCTGTCTGTAATAAACTCTATAACATTTACATTAAGCCACTCAGAGGGAACACTGTGTGGCACATGCTTCAGAGTTCATTGAAGAATTTTGTACTGTTGCAATCTATGCAGCAAAGGTATTCTACTGTGTCAGATGACTTGAAGATCTGAAAGTACGGACGATAAAAATGTTCACACCAATCATGCTAAATCAACATGCCAAGAAAATAAAACAATTTTGTGTGCTTTTTCCCTTAGTAAATCTACATTAAAATACTCATTACTGAGCTGGAGAGATGGCTGTGTTTAAGAGCACTGAATGTTCGCACTGAATGTTCTGCCAAAGAATATGGGTTCAATTTCAGTGTACACATTGCAGCTCTCAATTGTCTCTAAGTTCTGCCTCAGACAATCTGACCTCACAAATGGATTAGGGTATTATAAAAGAATGCTTGAATAGATGGCTACCTTATTTCACATTGTGAAGTTCAGTGGGAGTGCAGCCTCTAAGAGGAAGGAAATTTTCACTGGACACCACTGCTGACTTGAATTTGAATTTCTCAATTAATAATTTAAAGAAATAAATTTCTGTTCCTTGAAAGTGTACTCGGTCTAAGAAATTTGGTCACACAATCCAAATAAAATAATACAACCTACAATTTTATTTACTATAGTAATGATTATTTGTTTCAACTGAATGAGAATTTGTCTTAATTAATTTAAGGCCCTGATACCTAGAAGATATCCAGGTGACTACATTGTGTCTGGGTGCCTGAGGGATGACCAGGTGCCTGCAGAATGTTTGGGTACATGTGATGAGTCTGGGTGTCTGAGGGGTGTCCTAATGCCTGCAGGAAACTCAGGCAGCTGCTGGATTCCTTGGAGCCTGCAGAGTGTCCTGGTGCCCACAGGAGGTCCTGGTGCCTCCAGAAGACATTGGTGCCCATGAGACATCCAAGTGTCTGAGGCATGAAAGGTTCCTGAGACATGCCCAGGTGCATGTGGGATGTCAGGACACTGGTGGGATGCTCTGGAGCTTGTGGGGTGCCTAGATGCTTGAGTAGTGTCAGGGTGCCTGCATGATGTCTAGTTAGGTTGGGTTGACCCAAGGCTTGTATGATGTTGGGGCATCTGTGGTATGCTCCCAAGTCTGTGGGATGTTCAGGGGTGTTTGCAGGTTTGGGCAATGAGGTCCAACTTTGGGTCAAACTTTGTAGTGGTTGGCCTTGGCTAGTATGCCTGATGGATATCTGTGATCAGAGTAGCCTTCTGCTTTCAAAGACCATGGTGATACCTATGATCCATGCTCCTGCTGGATCTTAAATTTTTTTATTTGTTTTTAAATTTGTTTTTGTTTTTGTTTGAGGGCATAGGGATGGGAGGGTGGAACAGAGAGAAATGGGAAGTGGGTGTCATAGAGATACATTGTAACAAATTATTGATAAAATATGAAAATTTTAGTCATGAAGAGTGGTTGGAGATGTGTAAGCTTGTTCATGATGCAGAAATGTTTCAGCATTTAGGATCCGCCTAGGTAACAAGTACTTGCACAGTGGAACCATGGGTTTGTTCACCATTCCAAAAAGAAAAATGCTTATAAGAATTACATATATTAGAATTTATATGAGTAGATGCAAACATTGTAAGGAGAAAATGACAAATGAAACATGTTTTTCACAAGAAAAAAAAATGATGTAGGAGGGACTATCTCCATATGAATAGTGCTTCCTCTGGGTAGGTAGTACTGGAGTGTATAAGAAAATAGGCTAAGAAAATCATGAAGCAAGGCAGTAAGCAATGTTCCTCCATAGTCTCTGCCTTGGTTCCTGTTTTGAGGTTACTGTTTTGAGTTCCCATGATGATAGTCTGTGAGGTAGATTTGCTTTGTGGTCTTATCACAGCAACCCTAGTTAAAATACTGCGAATAGACTATAAATAAATAAATAAATTAACTAATAGTTTAAATTAGTTATATAAATAAATAATTACATATACAGTTAAATAAACAGTTTAAATTCAATAAATTAATGAATATACTTAAAATGCGTGAACAGTTTAGAATAACACTTATTATTTATTCATCCATTTTTCTTATTTATCAATAAATTCCATGAGAAAGAATTAATCAATTAAAAGGTACCACTTAACTGAAATATAAATAACATAAATTTTACTCATATATCAAGGAATATTTGATAAAATACCAGTAAAAATTCACGTTACATCTTTTATTGGAAAAACTGAAATAAAAGTTGCATATACTTTAGATGTAGATTCAAGGCAAAATGCCTTTTATTCTTTGGCTAATTCTATCCACATCCTCCAGGGTTTTAGCCTCCTCTGTACTTACTGATGACTGACTCACTCTGACTAGTTCCTTTTAAACACAGAGTTCTACTGAACTCAACTGACTCTTCTGGTTGGCTAACTCAACTCACTTGCTGTTCTGGCTCAAACTCTTCTCCAAGCTGACTAATTCAAACTGACCTGAGCCAGCTGACTTTTTCTAACTGATCTCTTCTGAGTCTGGTTGACTCTGGCTGAAGGCTTCCAACTGGCTCTCTCCATTATCTGACTCTTTATCCCAAACTCCCTCTCTCCTTCTGCTGAACTTCCTCTGTGTCCTATCTGACTGATTCTTTAACTGACTGCCTCCTTTTGCTCCCAAGAGCTGGTTGTATGCCACCACTTCCTTCTGAACTGGGTTACTAAAAACCCTGTGCTGCATTCAGCTGGATCACACATGTATTGAATGTGATCCTTTCCTAGAGCAGCCATTCTGCTGGGTTGAAAGATTAAATATTCCTCTACAGCGTACCATCATTGGGTTTAAAGTTTTGAGAAAGAAAATCAGAATAGCCACAGTCCTAAAAAAGGTTAGTTAGAGTTATGTAGGAAATGGAGTACAACATTCAAAATTGTCTCAGAATAATCAGTACTTCAGAGGACTTGAGGCTATAGGAGCTGATAAGCTGTGCATGGAGGCAGTTGTTGTTGCCTGTTCCCTGTTCCCACCTCCTGGGACGCTTACTTCTCTAGGATTACATGATACTGCCTTAATTGGATATTGCACACACATCAGCATCCATTACTGATGATTAATCATTAGTGCAGAGTGTATTTCTGATGTAACAGTCCTCTTGATGTTGGAAACAGATTTCTGTTCCTCATGTTTCCCAGTGTCTCTTTAGTTGTTCTAATTTAAATGCTCCAGTTCTTGATATAATCGTACATGTTAATAGTTCTCAAGACTATCTCTTAGTTTTTCATTATCTGTCAACCCTTTTATGAATCTCTATGAATCAATTCAGAACCTTGTTTCTAATCTGAAACTCTGTAATCTACTCTCTTCCAATCACCACAACTGATGATACTTCTGAAGCTTTAAAAAGACAAAACATTGTTCCCTGGCAGAAATTCTTGCAAGTTATTCCTATTGCATCAAGAATAAAGTTGATCTCAAATTGAGTGTCTTCTTCAAGAAAATGCTGAAAAATTTACCTGTCTAAACATATACCTAAACACAGGGTAAATGTATTTTAAACAATAAGTTCACTCAATTGCCTTAGCGAAGTGGTAAAACAAATGATGGCGATAAAAACAGTGATGAAACAAAGTCCTGATAAGAATTTTGACCTGAGGCTATCTTCATGCAGTGCAGTGTAGCCCACAACTCCTCCAGAATAAGGTGATGCTTTGAGGCGACAATATTTCCTTAAATTCTGAACTCTAGTGAGTACCATGTGATGTATTTTATAATAGTTTCAGGTGATTTTTAGAAACTTAATTATGTAGAACTGATATTTATTGCCACCTTGGTTAATGACATTGTCTTGGAAGAATAAATAAAATCTATATATCTCAGGTAAAGCATTGACAGATCAAAGAAAAAAAATCCATCCAAGCCTATCTTGCTGATCAAATAAATCCACTGTAATTTCTTTTAGCAACAGCATTGATGGGATATTTCTTACAGGAACATGGATATATAGTAACTTCACTTCTCATTGCTGCAACAAAATACTTGACAAGAAAAATTAAGGAAGGGACTGTTTGTTTTTCCAAACAGCATAAAAGTATATTTCATCATGGTAGAGGTCATGGATGCAGCAGCTTTAGAATCTGGTCACATTGTAGCTACAGTCAAGGAGCAGAAACAGTCAGAATGGGATGACACCACTGCTCAGCTCTGCTTCTCCTTTTTATTTAGTATGGGACCCCAGTCCATGGAACAGTGCCACTCACAATTGGGGAACTCTTCCTTTCCTGAAATAATCAAATATATATTAGATCATATATACTATATATTATTATATATTAATATATAATATATTAACTAATAAATTAATTAATATATTAATTACTATATCAATTAATAAGATAACTGATATATAATTGTATATTAATGAATAATTATATATTATTTAATAAATTAATTTATATATAATTACTATATTAATTAATAGAATATATAAAATAAAATATATATATCACCAAGGGAAACTCTTCTTCCTGAGGTCAATGGTCATATTATGCCTGGAGGTTATACTCATACCACAACATAACCTCACAGGTCATTCAGTGTAGGATCTGATTGAGATTGGTTGCTAGAGGCAACCAGATTGCCCAGAAGGCTTCTTTTTTTCCTTTCCCAGAATTTCCTTCCAAACAGTTTCTGTCCTAAAATAATGGCAATGCAATATGAAAATTTATATTACTGTTGACTCATTAGTACAAGCTAATGATGTTAATTTTAGCTTTCCAACTATTTACTGTGTAGGAGTCGAATGTAATTTATAGCAATATTCCATTTTAGGTAACTTTGGTAGATCTCTCTGAGGGATACAGACTAAACTGTTAGCATTATCCTACCACACGTGGTAACATATGATATGGTAACAGTTGGTGATTGGGGAATTTAGAAGATCTTTCTTTGATTGCCATTCTATGCCCCTGTGTCACAGCAGGCTTTTGCCTCCCTGTTGTATTTGCGATGTGTAACACAGCTTTGTTATGCAAAGCACTCTGGGATGCTAGGCTTTAACCTCTTAGTGCCATTTTTTCTAATCATCATTTGATGGACTTGACCATGGCTGATCTCCCTTACCCATCTAATAGGATTCCTAATTGTGATCTATGCTCTTAGTTACAGCAACCTTTATTGCCTAACAGGCATTGCACAATTAAAGAGCTCCAACTTGAAAGGAATGTAAACATATTTGTGGAGATCTAAGTTAAGACCCCAGTCAAAATCTGCTTATCTGGTCTCACACTATTTCTAACTTCATTTCATTTATCAGATGTCATAACCTCTTCTGGGGGAACCCAAGGACAGCCTCTTTCTGGGTATTTTTGGAAAAATTACAAACTTTAATCTTTCCTTTACCACCTGTTTAAATTCTAAATTCTGTATCAAATATTTTGGAACTTTTGTCTATCCTCTCTTCCCTACATAATAGACAGAATAAATAGCTTGGCACTCATCTTTTCCAAATCACATTTTATAGCAACTGTAAATATTATGTGTGTTTCTGGACAAAATTGAGAAAGGTCTGAACTTATGTCTTTTCCAATAGCTCTTGACTTTCTCCTCATTTATAGGTACACGAATAGTAGAGGATTATGATCTTCTATAACTTCCTAAAGGTTATCTTTATAATCTACAAGCTAAGTAGCAATGTCAACACAAGAGGATTCAACAAGAAAGGAACAGTAGAATTGACTTGCACCATTTGTTCTTCAGACCTGGCTTGCCCTCAATTTATTGGGCACTGTTCAAAGTGGAACCTGCATCATGATAAAGAAAAAGGAATATTCTTTTGATTTTTACATATCTAGGTATATACAACATAACCCCAAATTACCATGAGATGTGACAAGTATTTTAAGGACATAAGGCAAAAATGATTTTGAGTGTTTTGATTTTAAAAATAAGTATTTGGTCTTGGTCATCCTGTTTGCTCTCCTTTCTGAAACCACCCTGTTGACATGTAATTTTGTTTTTGTTTTTACATATATATTCAATGACTAATTTTCTAACCTAGATGGCAGCTTTCCTTTTTCTAGGGCTCAGCAGCTCCGCATTTAGAGTATGCTTTGACAGGGCTTCCGATCTCTACCATCAGCAGTCCCATTAAGGATCCTAGAACAGTTTGTATAGAACTTCTATCAAAGTCACTCTTAATTATCTTCATGACAGCTCATGATGTCCCTGCCAGAATAACAAAGGATATGTAGCAGGTAACATCTGTGTGTCACTCATGCTCAGGTCACAGCAAATGCTGAATAATAGACCTCCAACTAACTTCTGCAGATCAAGTTTGTTGCTCAGTTATGGAAACATGAGGAGAAAAGTCCAAGATTGATTAGCCTAGGAAGGGGAAAGTTCCCTGTCAGGGAAGCTTCACAACATAAACTTTGTTGAGGAAGTATCACAAACAGCACCATAAAAGAAAACAGTATTCCTTTTTGGTCAAACTTTGAGTAGTAGAATGACATAACTGATTGCTGTCAATCAAAATCAACCAGGGCTCTGTAACCACAGAGCCATTACCCTATAAACCTTGCTCAGAGTCAAATATTATTTATGTGTTTGGAATTGCATGGTGAGAACCTTATCTAAAAAAAAGATATCTAAGGATATCTACTCAATGAAAACCTTCCTACCCCATGTCCTATGGAGGTAGGTCTTCTGTTACCACTTATGTCTGCAGCTTCCTTGTAATATACTCAACAAAATTGCTTCTTCTGCTCTTATCTGAATTGGTGGAACCTTTGTATCATGTTCCAGTTTCCCATCAAAGTAACCTCACTTAACACAGTAACATACATATGATGCGTGGACTCAGTTATAACTTGCTCTGAAACCTTGTTTTTAGAAATAAAATAGTATTCTATGACTGAAATCATAGTATTTTTGCCTGTTACTAAGCTTAATTTCTAAACAGAAATGAGTATATAAATAGAGCCAGTTTATATTTTATAATATGATGGTATTATTTTTCAAAATATGTGATACACATTTAGACTGCAATAGAATTTATTCACCCATTCTGTGCTTCGAATTTAAGGTGTAAAATAGTTATGACACTGTTTTTATTTTGAATTACTATGGTCTTATTATAGAAATATTTTATTTGCATATTATTTGAATAGCTAATATTATTCATAAGAAATTATTGATTATTTTCATTGATTTGTATTGATTTATACAAGTAGGGTTTGTACTGTATGTACTCATAATGATTTTGAATATGTGTTTGTTTATATCCTAATAGTTTTGGCTAACTACCTTAAATACAAGCACAATGAGAAAACTTTCTTGGTCAGTGATGCTGTCCAAGGATCATTCTACACTATTTTATTAGAATATATTTTTTATTCCTTATTTAGGTGTCTGTTTTTCCAAATTTTAATTCTTATTGTAACCTTTTATCATTCTATATCTTTATACTTTCTTTGGAAATAGTAAACATATGTATCTTCATCTTACATATGTAAGATGTATATGTGGATGTACTTATGCCATGATATACATATTGGTTCTATAATTGTCTCTTTAGATCTTTGTATTTTTGAGCTGTTAATTACTAGCAGGGTATTCATGCCACTAGCACAAACTTTGAAAAGAAAAAAAAAGCAAGGAGGGATATGTGGGAGGGTTTGGAAGGGTAAAAGCAAAGTGAACAAATGATTAATTATATTGTAAACTCAAAAAATAATTTAAAATAGTTTTGAAAGCTGTAGCAATTAGGAATTGTGCTGACAGTATGGTGGCCTTTGTAGGTTCTCCTCCAAAGATTGATGACCTCACTGATCCTAGGTAGTTGGCTAGGTGTCATGGAAGCTATAACTATGAAGTCTTAATGAAATGGCTGCCTAAGACAGAGCTGAACAAGACAATACCCTGAGACACAGATGGAGGAAATCTTAGGACCATAGCCCTAGATAAAGAATCATAGGCAACTAAAGAATGTTGATAGCAGGAGAAATAGTCTTCCCCTGGGAAGAGACGAAGGTTCTAGGATGGATTTTTCATACCAAGTTGTGAGCACTGCAATGAGGCAAACACATATGCATGCGCACAGACATACATACACATACAGCCACACACACACATCACATACAAATGCTTGTCAGTATATATCTCCATCTATCTATCATTTATTGTCCATCTCAACAATTAAAGTTTTTAAAGAGAACAAGTGGCAGACAGGAGGCATCAGGGGGAGGAAAGAGAAGGGAGAAGATAATGTAGGTATATTTTAACTTCAAAATGTTACAAAGTATAGTTATCATAAATACTTGATTTTGAGTGGCATCAATTTCTCTTTAATGATGAGATAGATGAAATTAAAATTAAAGGTTCATATTCCCTTCCATATCTCCATTGTCTTACTGAAGGAGTCAATAGATTTGATCATAGACAAATTCTATTCATTGGCAACTTTAATTGCTGTAGTGCTAGCAGGAATAGCAATAAGATTATAATTCCTAGAAAGACTTTGTTACAAAAAGATTCTTCTTCCCACACTCTCAGCCTATTCAGCCTTTTTCAATTTTGGTAAATGGAGCTGTGAATATGAGGTGTGGGAAGTTGGTGATATTCTCTCTCTCTCTCTCTCTCTCTCTCTCTCTCTCTCTCTCTCTCTCTCTTTCTCTCTCTCTCTCTCTCTCTCTTTTCTCTCTCTCTGTCTTTCACACACACACATTTGTTTTCATTTTATGGAAATATATAGACTGTTGCTAACTTTTTTGTTATAACAAGCAATTCTGAGCACATAGCCCCATGTGAACATGCATGCATTTACCTCTCTAGGGAGAAATTGTTGGGTCTTAGAAAACATATTGTCAAATTTCTAGATACTGTCAAATTACCCTTCAAATTGTTGCAGCCATTTAAATTCCCACTAGTGGGCTATAAAAAATGTATTTGCTCCATATCTTTGTCAAAACATGTTTCTGTCAGGCCTTAATGCTGTCAGTTTCTGAATGTAAATGATTTCTGACTAGTTTTAATTTTGCTGTCCTCTTATTACCGGTGAGATTAACAAATTTCACACACACAACACAGATGTCTTTCTCTCAATCTCCTGTTACTATGTTTTATTCCTTTTATTGTATTGATTTTACATTTGCCTCTCTCCTCCCTCTTTTTTTCTCTTTGCTTTTCTCTATCTCTTTCTCTCTCTATTTTTTTTTTTAGACATTTGTTCCTGGAGCAGAATGAGATCGAGGCCTGGGACCAGAATGGGAAATAACTATCTCACCAAGCAAGCCAATTGAAGTTCACCTGTCACAGTTTACAATAGCAAATCTTTCTCATTGAAAGCTCTGTTCTTCTTTACAAATTTTTGTTAAATTATCTCCCCATTGCTATCAATAACAGATGCTTGATGACTGCTGTTCTACTACAGACAATCTACAACATTAATTAGCTAATGATTATCTCCTATGTTCCATAAAAGTTTTAAGTTGGCTATTATCTGTTTTTTGACTACCTTGACAACTAAATATTTAAAAAATGACATGTTTGCTGGTTGTTTTATATACCTTTGCAGGATAGAGTTTCAATTTATTGTGAGAAATTTAGTAGTTTTCCACACTACAATTTTTTACTTGGTTTAAAGCTAGATGAAAATTTCCAGGTCACACAGGTTTAAATTTATTTGAAGAAAGATATTAATTTCACTTTGTCATTTCTTTATATCTCAGTAATATCTCCTAAAGTAAGGTTAAATGTCATGTTTCTTAGAGTCTAGGATAAAGGATGCTCAGTTTACTGGTAAAGCTTTATTACCAAATGTCTATAGGAGATTGTTTACTGTTTCTTTTTATATTTAATAGCTGAGTATAATTTCAAACCTTTTTAATTTTTACATTTAAACCAATACATAATTATTGATTTTTCTTCATTATTTTGAATGGTTATCTGCTTATTTACTAATTGTGTTCATGGATTTTCTTCCTTCTATCTTAGATACATCCTTAAGAATTAAATTTCCTTTCCTTTCTGGGATTTGAGTACTACTTATGAAATGTCTTCATTCTATTATTTTTATGAAAATATTGTGGCCATGTATAAAATTATAAGTTTTCATTTCCTATTGTTATTATAGCTTGAAAGGTATTATTTACCCACTTCTGAAAATACCTGTCCAAAGTCTGTCATTGTTCCTGGTCATCTTTCCTTTCTTTCTGTCTGTGGCTGAGATCTCCTTTACATCTTCTGTATTTTATAATTTTAGTACCACATGTTTTGTATAGGACTTTATGTTTCATTCTTCAGCTTTAAAAATATTTGCAGTTCCTCCTCCAATGAAATTGCTTTAATGTTTTCCAATTCAGTTACACGTTGAAACCATTTGTAGTTTGTCTTACTGAACTCATCTTGGTGCTTTTAATAAGAATGTGTGAAGAATAATGAACTTTTGTTATTGCCATAAACTATTGTTTTACTATAAAGTTTAAGTTTAGAAATATTTTGCTTTATAAAGCATGCATAAAAAGCTGTGATAAAGGTATGTAAGGAAAGGTATGTTATAAAAATGAATGCAGAGAGATGCAGTTAGAGATCTACAACAGATGGAAGAGAAATCAAGTACTTTGTAAGTTCTGTAAAAAGACAAGACACCTACATGGATATTAAACACATCAGAAATATAATGACATTTCACTTCTCTTTCTTTGAAAGATATGGAAATGCATTAATGTGTCTTTTCAAATGAATATTATAAGCACTGATTATCATATAGCATAGATTTATGTCCACAATATTAATTATCAACCTCTAAATTGAAAATGAAAACAGAATTACCTCTCCTGATAGATAAAGAAAAGTCATTTGGTAACAAAACCTTGGAGCTGATACAAAACACCTCTCTTGTCAATTCTTTAATATCTGCCATGTATTTTCCTAAGTTACTTCAAATTTCATTATTTATAATGCTCATAAAACCCCAAAGAAAAACATTTAAGGATATTTGAATTACTTCACCAAATTAGTTCCCATTTCTTCATTCAGGAAGTTCCTCAGTTGTAGTATTTGGAGAACATTATGTCCTTTCTGATTCCTCTTGATGCATGATGCTGATACACACATGTAAAAAGAAAGTAATACACCAGGATGTGTCAGCATCCAAGAAGGAAGAGAGACAATATTCTTAAAAAAATATATTGTGGAATTTTTTCCCACTTTGAAATCCATTGTTTTTTTTTTTTTTTTTTTGCAATGTAAATCATCTAAAAAAATGTATGTCAAATATCTAGCTAAAGAACATATACTTGAAGACAGAACAGACTAATTTTACTTAAAATATGTACATTTGATCAGCACATTTTGGGAAACCGATGTCATCATGTTTTTAATGTTTTTATAATTTTTAAGAATATGCCAAAACTTTAATTTCAAAACTGACTTATTTATGCAATATTATGAAATATTATGTTAAATTATTTTAAGTGACTTCATCAGCATCTTGTAAGTGCTCATATTAATAATGTAATATTATTTGTGTAAAGAGAATAGCATTGAGCATGCAATTTGAATTTGCATTGTCAAATTATGAAACTCAGAATAATTAATGATGAAAGATTGGAGTATAATGATGTAAAAGAACTAAGCCATCACCCCTCATTGCTGACTATTGTTGAAATGTCAACATATACTATTTAAATGATCTATCATTTAATGAATGTAAACCTTAAAACATTTTAAGACTTTATTTTTATTTATCGGTATAGGTGAGTCTGAGTGCATATGCCCTTGTGTGCAGTGCCCGCTGAGGCCATAAGAGGATGACAGATCTCCTTGAACTGAAGTTTTAGGCACTTGTGAGCCATCTGCTGTGCATGATGGGAACTGAACTGTGTTTTCTGTAACTCCAGCAAACGCTCTTAACTGCTGTCACCTTCCAATCTCTGAATATAATTCTTAGTCTAGCTGCATGATTTTCATATTACGAATACAGTGTGAAACAAACAAAGCATGACACATGAAAATCAAATAATTTTTTCTCTAAGTAGAGACATGATAGGTGCAGATGTCACAATATCACATATACATCTTTCCTTAGCTCTTCTGCAAACCACATTCAACATACTAAGGAGTTCAATCAATTGAAAATAACAAGCTGATAGTCAAACTAAACATACATGACAGGCTTTATTAGGTTTTTTATTTGTACGTTTTTATTTACTTTTTTTCTTCTCTTGTTTAGCATATCCTGAGCCCTATCCTTCTGTCCCTCCATTCTTCCCCACTGCCATCTGCCATATCCCCCGAATCCATTCCCCTGCCAACTCCATGCTTCTCCTCAGAAAAGAACAGTCCTTCTGGTCCTCCCAGAGTTACCATTCCAACAGGACATAATAAGATGGTACAAGACAGAAATCTGGAGGCAGGAGCGGATACAGAAGTCATGGAGGAGTGGTGCTTACCAGCTTGCTTCCTATGCCTCGCTCAGTCTGCTTTCTTAGAGAAACCAGAACCCTCAGCTCAGGAATGGCACCACCCTCAATAGTCTGGGCCCTCTCCCACCAAATTCTAACTAATAAAATGTCTTAAAGCCTGACCTTACAGCAGTATTTTCTCAATTAAGTTTCCTTCCTTTGAGATAATTGTAGCTTGTGTGTCAAGCTGACTTAATATTAGCCAGCACACTCAGACTGCAAAAAGCAGTGTTTTGTCTTGTTTTTGCAGGTAGGTTTTTAGTTCAGTAGAACAAAAGCATAGAATTTGAAGCCATCCCCACTGCAATAGCATAGGAAAGTTGTTTTTTTTTTTTCATAAATATTCTATAGAGGAATACAGGTGAACACAGATGTGAGAAGTCGTCAAGAGAAGCAGTGTGTCCCATTCTCATAATCTAGAAATGTGAAAGGGAAAGAGCCCAGCTACTTGCTCGTCATCCCCCCACCCTCTTTTTCAGATTTTGTTTGTATCCCTGTTTAAATCATGGGCTTTTTAAACTTGAAAATGTGAGACTGTGGTTGTGCATTTCACACTTTTATTTTTATTCTGACATTTTAAACGTTCTCCTACAGCAAGATTGGGAATTGATCTTAAACAAAACTTAAAAATAGGTAGCTCCAAAAAAAATCAGTGGTAAATGCTGAGGGACCTAAAGTTTTCCTGTGCCTATATAAAATTTTCAGCCTCAACTATGTCTTCCTACTACATTTGATTTCTGGTGCTAAGAATAAAACCATGGCTTTGTTCATGTTACACAGATATCCTCACACTGAGATATACCCCAGCTCAAACTGTACTCAATTTCAAACACCCAAACTGGTAATGAATTAAGCCGGCAACTCAAACTTGCTCTCTAACTCTGAGACAACTATTTGGGCATATCTTCTTTCAGTTTATACATGCTGTGATTTTTTTTTTTTAAATAATCATTTTTATACTTACTTATTCAATTGTGTAGGCCATGGGCCTATAGAATAGGTAATATTGCAATATCACAGAATGCGTATTATTTCCCTCAAAATAAAATATTATCTATATTATTACCTTAATAATCACAAACTGTATTATAGCAAACACCAGATTTTAGCACATGTGTCATTTCACAGCTTCTGTTATCAGAGACCTGATACATCTCTGATAGTTTTCTCCTGTTTAAGATTCCTCACAAGTCTTTAATCAGGAGTTGAGTTTTCACAGTGATATCCAGTGGATGGGGACAAAATTCGCTTCCAAATTCTCTGGGGTAGTTGATCAGATTCATGTCTCAATGGCAGAATGAAGGCTTTAATTCTTTGGTGGCTGTTGATGGATGTTGCCTTCAGTTCCTTGCCATTTGGGCCTCTGCACAGGACATTTCAAAGCACAGCAGCTGGCTTCAGCAGAATCAGTGAGAGCAGATCCAAGACTAAAAGCCAAATGCACTATAATCAAATACTGGAAATGGCATCAAATCATTCTTGTCATATTGTGTCCATTAGAAGAAGGTCAGATAGGTCCATCCCAAACACACAAAACGACTTATGTGTGCAAATACCCATAGACAAGGGTTACTGAAAGTCATACAAGAAGGAAGATATTATGATATATATATATATAATATATATTTGATTATTCCTTTTATAATTACTTATGGAATTATGTGTAACAACAGAACAGATAATATTGTAATATCAGAGAATGCATATTATTTTCATCAACATAAAATATTATTTTATTAATAACAAATTCATTATAGCAAACTGCATATATAGGTATCATTATATCCTATAGTTATGGCATAATCACTGATTTTTCTATTTATCATCTGTTGTCCCGGCCATCTAGTTCATCACAGCTCACCAGGAACTCATGGACATCTTCAAGCATCTTCCTCCATCAGTTATCTAACCTCCTGGTATCTGAAGTATCAAATTCATTTGACAGTCTCAAAGCTTGCATATGACTTAATTTAAACAATCTTCATCCAGAAAATTCGTATTCAATGAGGCAATACAGTTGGACACTAATCCAGTTGATGTACTTACAAGAAAAGATTATGAAGATCTTGTGCTTCCGCAATCTGTCTTTTTTTCTTCCTCCATCATCTTTTCAATGTGAAGATATAGCTAGAATATGGTCATGTGTAAGCCATGAAGAGATTCATTATCAAAATTTGAATTGGCTCGTAAGTTAATTTTGGACTTTCAAATATTCAACATTTTAAGAAAATATTTTTGTTATTTAAATCACTCAGGCTATGATATTTGGTGAAGGTATGCGTTGATGACTAATAAAGCTGTCATTTCACTTAGCTTATGTGGGCTCATTCAGTTTAACTTGGGTAACAAGAACTTTTCTTGGTGCTCTGTTATTTTTGTCTGTCTTTCCATACATGTGTGAGGATCTTATACTGGAGTTTGTCCTTTTCTGACTGATATCTATTTGTCTACCCCCTGCTGTCATTATAACTTGATTATAGGTGTCCCAAAGATTGCTGTGAGAGTGGACTATACTTATATGCCAAAAGACAGCGTTTGTATTCTGAAGTTGTATATCCAGCCATCTTTCACACTGTATAACTATTCTGTTTTTAATTCATATTCCTTGTAACTTTTTTGTGATAAACTGGGGCATTCTTCAAAGAAGACATTAATGTTTTCCAAACAAACGTGGTCCTTGGAAATACTAGATCTCTGACTATGGTTCCAATAGTATCATTTCTTACTTTTACTTCATTGTTGATTTCTACCTAATTCCAGGGTAGAAATTAATTTATTCTCTTTGCTAAAAGATGTAATTTACAGATATTTGCGAGTGATTCTTTAGAAAATACTCAGATACCTTTTATAAATATAAGAAAAAGTCCAAAAAGTATCATATCATACTCTCTGTTTCAAAATAAAATATGAGGGATATATATTCAGGTTTGTTTGATTTATCTGGAAAACTCACATAGTAGCAAATGGATAAAAGTAATGATGTTAAGTAAGTGGATTTTAAGAAACACCTCCAAGTTGTACTTCATTATTATTGATATTTGAGTATGGACACCAATAAAATTAAGTTTAACAAAGTGACAGGAAAGTGAAAAGTGAAGGCATGTAAATTAACTAGCTAACTTAAAAATTCAGAATTTATTTAGGCACTGAGGCGCCGGTGCAGGATATGAAAGATGCATAATTAAAGGCAGGGTGGATGGGACACTTGGAGGCTTCTAGACAACCATATTAGTCCAACCTAGTTATCACTAAGTCCAAGAATTTGTCCAAAAAGAAAAGGATTGATGGAGTGAAATCATATTGTTGGTGCCTAGCCCTAATGCCTTGCAGCATATGAAACTAAGGTTTACTAGGTCCATTTGATGATGGTGAACATGGCGTTTACTCAGGGTAGTTAAGAAATGAGACAGGTCTAACCAGTGTTGATCACCATGGGTCAGGCCCTCATACAACATTTGATCTTGGACAGAGTTACTGATCAACCACTCTAGAAGCTCTCTCTATGTTATACTTATTATTCATCTTGACTATCAAACTTGTCCAAGGCATTCTTGACATCAATCTTGTGTTCAGCAGACATGGTAGGTTCTTTATGAATTTGTATCAGAGTCCTCCTTTGTAGTAGGATATTTAATTGTCTTTGTACCTGAGAATGATAAGTCACATCTTAGGTTTGAGGAAATCTTTGTAAATATTCTCTGATTATTTAGTGAGTGCTTCCTGACATCTAGTTGTTGCAAAATGTAGATGGAGTCTTGGATATCTCATGTGAACACCTATTTGAAATCACTTGCTGTTGAAATACCTTGGGCTGAGAAGATCTCTGTAAAGGGAGGATTTTTATGGCCTTTGTGGATCTCAATAAACAAGATGTTCCTGTCACACTAGGAAGTCATGGTTTGTTGAGAGAAGTCAACAGTTCTTAACAAATGGCTGAGACTGCAGGGAAGATTATTTTTCTTCAGGAAACAAACTTTATGTCTAGAGTTCTGATATGTAAAGTTTAATAGTCTCTGTTGTGGCACCCAAAAAGTACTTCTGAGAGGGCATTGTGGTATGGTTGAGACTGTTAGCCCTCTTCATTCATTAGAAGCTATGCATCTTAGAGTGGTCCTCTGATTCTTCAGTGTTCCCACACATGTGAGTTAGTTTACCAGCATTCCATTAACTGAGCAAAAATGGTAGAACCAAACAGTGAGAAATAGCATCACTGGGAAAGAAGCCACAGTGAAACAGTTTTGACTTTACCCTTCACAATCTTAGCCTGAGTTACTTGCTCCACTGACTTTCTATTTAAGTCAGCTCATTTGCATACTCCTGTGCTTCTGAAGTTCTCTAGGTCTACTTCTATTATTGAACAGATGTAGGTCTTTGGAATTTTGAGATAGGAAGTAGTTGTACTGCATTGGCTGCAGCTCCTAGCAAAGTGGTTTAATGGTAGAGTTTCCCTTGGATTTATAAATCAGAACACAGTTAAGACTGATACAACTTATACACATGCTAATATCCAATAATCTAATTTAAACTCTAGACTTTGACAACACAAATTATGCTTATTCATGTCTATGTTTCTAGTGGGCCTTAGTTTAACAGTTTAAAAATAAATAATAGCTGATTGGTCATCAGTCAAAGATATCTTGACAGCTTATTTCAGTTGTCTATATTAAATAGTGTCCTAATGCCTTGAATATCTTAGTAAAATCATTTAATAATCAAGAATCTTTATTAAAAGCTAATTAATAGCTTTATCACCAAAATTTAAATATTCTTAGGATAGAACTTTTACAACCAGGCAAATATTATATTTTAAGATGAATTTCTATTTTTATCGTTCATATTTTAAAATGTCCTAATGAACTTAATATATTTGTATAATGTAAGGGTTGACAAAGTTTTTTTTTTAATCATTATGACTCATAATGATCTTATTAAGATAAAGGCATGATTGCATTATATTGTGACATACTTGAGTAACACTTTTCATCCATTGTTCTGAATTTTAAGCTTTGGTAATCTTAATGTCATGTCTGAATCATCTTTTCTGCAGTTTAATGCAACATCAAATAGAGGACATAATGAGTAGAAATGTGTTTTACTGTGCAAATAAGCCTTGAAATTATTATTCCTTTTTATGACATTTAGTGGTTAAAATCCACTGCAATTAAACTCCTTTGAGATATATGCTTATAATAAGAAGGCTGAATATTAAAAATCAGTCCAGGTCAGAAGCTGTATTGTAATAAAAGCTTAGTTGCATAAGAAAAGTTAGAGCACATCTCATAGAAGTGTATTCTGCCTACAACACAGTTGATAGGTGACATTAAGTCTGCATATTCATCCTTTTTAAACTAGTCCTAAATGGTATGCTAAAGTACTTAATGTCATAATTTTAAGAGGAGCACATTTACACAGCAGTTTTAAGAACATAAATATAAATACAGTTAAGAGATTTTGTCAAGTTAAAAACTTTTCTCAGCTTAGACTTCATTTGTGCACATGCATAGCTTCTTCTTGAATCAGCATTTGCTACATATGGAAAGAATAGAACCAGTTTTTAGGATGAGGTGTTTTATTTTTCTGGAAACATGACTGAATAAGATAAAGGTTAGGCTTGTCTATGAATTTTAGGTAAGTGCTGAAAGGTGCATCTACCAGAATGAATTCTAAGAAGTTTGTTTAAGTAGTCATAGATGAGGATGCAGATGTTGATGTGGATTCATCCAGATGTTGACATTGGTTAGGGTAAAGGTGTTTATTCTTCTTGTCTAAATCATTGTTTCTTGCTTGGAGTCCTTGAGCCCTTGAGAATTTTGACCTCTTTACAAGCTATTTTTAAGCCTTGAACTGTAAGGCTTCAACCTTCATAGGATCTAGAACAGTTAACCTGATAGCCTGCACCTATAAGGCTTTAGCTTTAGCCTCCTGAGACCTACTGCTAACTTGGTCACCCTGACTAGAATCTTCCGAACTCTGATTTTTCTGGTTCAACTCATGTTCTGTTCTGGGCTAATTCTGCCTAGATCTGCTGTGTCTCAGTTTCTATCCCTGAGCTCTCATTGCTCCAACCTGCCTCTGTAACTGACTGCTTCAACTGACTTCAGTAACTCCTCTGTAACTCTCTTCAACCTCAGCTTCTGTAACTCTCTGTAACTGACCCTTCAATTTACTGTTAATTGCTCCTCAACTGACTCTTCTGTCTGCTTTTCAACTGCTTTTCAGCTTACGTCTCAGTTGACTTCTCTTACCGATTGCTTTAATTGACTTCTTCAACTGACTCCTATGTAACTCTCTTTAACCTCCTTTTCTCATGAGAGTTGGACATGTCCTTACTCTGTTAACTCTTCCTCTGATTAGTCACTTTGACTGCCATTCACTCGTATATATCTCAGATGTCACTTACTGTATGACACTGACTCCTTCTGAGTTCTACTTCCATAGTTTTTTTCTAGGGATTAAAGGTGTGAACTACCACCACTTACTGAATACTGGGATTAATGATGTGTCTATATTCCATCCAGTTCTTACAAGTCTCTGAATGTAGACCAACCTCTAGAATGTAGACCCCTTCCTATGTTTCACATAGGCCTATTTCTCTACACAAAATAGATGGAATCAATGTGAATTCTCAGCATCATCATGTGCCTGACAGAAAATAAAGTACTGTGCTCACCCTTGTAGAGTTAATGTTGGGTTGAGAGACAGATCTCTAAGGAAGAAACATATGTATACTATGCCCAATTATGCTGAGTGTTGTCAGGAATGAGGCACTGTGAAAATGGAGTACAATGACATAAGGATGGTATCATATGCATTATACTATTGGAAGGCATCTCAAACACGAGGTTGTTTAGGCAGAAATATAATACAGTGGAAGACAAGGGCCATGGGAAGCCAAAACACAACAGATAAGAAAGAGAAAGTGTAAGTATCCATAGGTACTAGTATCTGTGGGAAACTGTGAAAAAAGATAAGGATGGCATTGCAGTCAGAGAGAAGAAAACACTTGAAGCTGCAGTGTGTGAGCTTTATAATCCATGTGAAGACTGATATTTTTTTTCCGAACAAGAAAGGCAGTTATTGGAAAACTGAGAATACATGAGTTAAATTAAGTCATTATTATGTATAATTTCAAAATTCTAACTGTATTAATTATGTTAAATATATGCCATACAAGTATAATGTTATATAAGACCATATATTAAATGTGTTTTTAACTTTAAATATGTATTAGACTTTGAATACCCTAGTAGTTACTTTTTTTTCAAATTGTTTTTGTCTTCATAGAAGCTATGCTCCCTGCTGCTACACATAAACTCACTGTGCACTTCAGTGTGTCTCAAGGTAAGAAGTACTTGAAAAAGTGAAATCTGGAGAGATGATTCTACCTTCTCTGTCCCAAGTATAAATATGACAAAATGAAGAGATGAAAACATGTAACCCTTAAATTTAAGTTGTCTATGTTTTATTGATATGACAGATACTTCAAAATGTGAAATTTTATAGTATAGTTTGAAGAAAAAACAAATTAACTGCATGTAAGTTCTAGGAGAGATCTAAATATTAGCAGATTGGCAAATACCTTACATAGCAAACACATGCTGGGAGATTTCCTACAGATGTGATGGCTGAGTTATTCTGAAGACAGAAAGAGAGCATTAGCAGTGAACAAATTGATCAGTGCTTGAAAGTAGAAGGAAAAGCCTGTGCAAGTATATTGATGTCTCATCTGGAGACATTTACACAGCTGGATTCACACATTCAGCTTTCTTTCTTATCTAGTAGGCAGGATGAAGCTTTTGAACACAACAATCAAGATTAGAGGAGTATGTATTTAACTGGAGAATTGATGCCCACCGTAAATGAGAACAGGTACATCTGTAAATATTTACTTATCTTAGAAATATAACCAAAACAAAATGCAAGTTCAGATCAGATTTATAGATTTGGGATTTTGAAGAACAGTTTACTTGTAAAATTGTAGAAAGGAAATAGTTAATAATAGATTAGTAGTCAATTGAAGTTGACTTACTATAATAAATCAATAGACAATGGTTCACTTATGAATGCAGTAATATGAGATTATGGGATAGTGTCATCTTGGGAGGCTTAAATGATAGGAATTTCTGAGTAATAATATCAGACAAGATGATCAGTGGCATTTAAGGTACATGAAGTATAAATATTTGAGTACATGAAACATGTATAGATTTGGAAGCATTAATAGGTGATTTCGATAGCAGAAGAAAAGAGTCAGAGTCAGACAGAGAAAGTCATTGTCCTTTACATGCTTCCATAATTCTTAGCTGTCTTTCTACCTCTTCAACTACCACAGCTGTTTTGGGGAAATTTCATAATATCATACTACATGTGGCATCGTAACTGTATAAGACATAACACTGATTACTTTCTACATTCTCAAAGTAAGTAAGGTTGAAAATATGATTTGGTACATTATTACTTCTTAAAAGTAATATTTTTTGTTTAAGATTTTTGATATTATCAACTCTCTACAGAACATTACATGTAAATATAGCCTTGGAAATAATAAAAATCTACATATGAGCATTTGCTTCATTTCCATGGAAATCAAAATACAAAAAAGTCACTTGATTTGCCCAAGCTGGCCCAGCCGACCTATATCAACATAATATATTTTAAACATCAATAATAATAAGTACTAATTAAAACAAAAACTAACCTAATGATTTTATTGGTAGTAACTTAAGAACATAGAAGTTGATGGCATAAGATAGGCAGAAATTTTCTTTTGGAAGTTACATTGTTTTCAATATGATTGATAAGTAATCTATTGCTTATCATAGACCCAAATGCAATCTGAACATTCACTCACATTATGGGTATTTTCTTTTTCTAATAGGCCCAAAGACTGCTTGTTCTTAATTTAGGAAACATATCCACACACATAGCTTGCATTATACAAATCTCATTTACAACAGAACTTTATTTTTTGATAAATGGGAAAGAGAGAAGAAAGGAATTAGATAAACTCATTTTCTCTTTCGAGTTTGAAACAGTGCTGATTACAGACATTACAGACATGCACTGGGGTTATGGAAACTGTGTTCTGAGTGACATTTGCTGAGCACAATTGCATTGCAGCTGATCAGGGCAGAGCAGACCATCCTATGCCTCTTGTAGTTGTAATAAATCTGCATTTATGAATTCGACTTTTTCTTCATGTGAGACAGTTAACTGACATTCTGTGTGTTTGTGAATTCTACTACACAGGCACTCATCGGATTAACTTCTGCTAATTACCACGGAAATGGTAGGTTTTCTGAATAAACTGTTTAATGATCCTTCAGAGAATAGAATGAAAATGACATTGGAGCATTAGTTCTTGCCAACCCTTTGGTTCTATGGTACCTCATTCAGAATCTTTGTAATTTAATTTCCTACTTTGAAATGCCGTTTGCCAAATAAAAGTTTGAGTCCCATTAAATTTCACCCAAAACTCTGTCATAAATGTCATAGACAGTACAGAATAGATCGTTCGGACTTTTCTGTTGAAATTTTCAGGGGTAAAATGTTGACTTTGTTTTCTATGAAAATGTTCACATGTCTTATACAGTATTTCTGTTTCCAGACTAAGCATCCAAATCCACAGGCCTGTCATTTTAATATTTACAGATGATACATGTTAGCTTCCACATAGCTGAACAATCTTCCATTTAAATTATATCGTGGTTGAAATTTGACCTAAATCATATCCTGGTTTTGACAGTGAACACTGTCACAAACTATTGGAAAATTAATTTATTTTTCTTTAAAAAGAATTTACTTCTAGATCTTTCCAGGGCTCTGATTTCTTTGGGAAGTAAATAACACTATAAAGTAAGACCTTTTCAGAGGTCAATTGCTACTCTCTAAAGAGTGACTTTAGGTTATTTAAACCTCCAGGAGTCTTGAAATAGATTGTAGTACAAAATGTTTCAGAGATACAGCTTTCTATCAAGAAAATGCTACTCTAAAAGTAAGTACAAAAATGCAAAATCTTAGTGGTTTTGTGAATTAGTAAAGTGTTCCCATCACACTGTTGAATCTATGCCATTCCAAAGACTCTTGGATCAAGTTTTTCAGCTTTCACCTTGTCTGAGTCTTCATTCTTTCAGAGCTGAGTTGATTTATAAAGGGTGATTTGTATGTATGCAATGTTATGCGAATCTCAACATCCTACTGTGCTTGAATTAGACTCCAATTTTATGTCATTCTTTAAAATTGTCATTATCTGAACTCTATTTAGTTACAATAAAACAGTCCTTCATTTGGAACCATCTTGTCTCTCTTCTCATGATTAGTCCCCTAAATCCATCTGTGGATGATTTCTTACATCTATAATATGCTACAGTTTTCCTTTGGTGATTGTATATATAAATATATAAATATGTCTTCAAAGCTTCAAAATATTCGATGTTTACTAAAGCTCAGTTTAGCTTTTTGACTTCACATACTGAAGCAACATCATGCAAAAAGAAATGCCCTTGTAAGTTATGCCATGTGTTAGAGAGCTAGAAAGTAAATAGCTTTATCTCATTTAAAATTATTCTCAAATTGATCCCAGCACTGATCTACTGTATCTAAACACTTTTGATACATGACATTTTAGTGTCATAGTCCAATTAATTCACTCAATGCCATGATATCAGAAAGGATAAGTGAATTACTCTTCTCAAGTTCTTGGTTTTCAGTGTTTTCTTTTACTATGGTTTTTAAATTTGATTGCTACTTTATTAAACATGATATTAGGTTTGATAATTAATAGAGTGATTAGATAGACATGCATCTACCTTTTGACTTCTTTCCAAGCAAATGTTCCTTCAGTTAAAAGACTATACAAATTAATACAATATTGTGGCTAAAAAAGTACATCTTGCAAAGAATATGTAATATATTTTCAAGCACCATTTTTTTTTATTAACTACCATAACCATTTCATGTTTTAGGAGTTACAGTTTATATGTTTATATTTCAAGGAAATATTCTAGATGTGTAATTGATTTGGAAAACTGCTATTTCTTATAACATCTAAAAAAATCTCTCTTATTCATCTTCCTTATTAGTAAATTGATGATAATGTATATATCTTGCTTGATACCCTTGATTCTATTTTGAAACAAATAAATAAACCTATGTGAAATATTTTCAAAATCATCAAATATAATGTAAATAAAAAATGTTATTATTATGTAAAAAGTTTTTCATGAACTATAATATAAATCATAAAAATAAAAAACATGCTGTGATGTTGACTTCTTTCCAGTGTTCTAATGAAGCTCTGAAAAATCAAATCTTAACCTGAGTTCTTTGACTTAGAATGAACATCGTGTATTTCTTTCCTGATTTTGTCTAGTGGTTAACTAGTGGTTTAGGGTCTCTTATATATGTTCACATCAAAGGATTGGAGTATTGAATGTATGGCTAAAAATGAGTATTAATATTCCAGGAAGCCTAAGTATGTCACAGTGGTGAAATATTACTGGCCTGATTATGGCCATAAGGAGATAAGAGAGGACCTATAATGTAAGTTTCAAAGACCCTGGGGTGCTTGGTGCCATTTAGAAGTTTTCATTCTTGCTAGCATTTGCTTCAGGAGTGAGGTGAAGTCAGTTCTATGTTACATGGGTAGCTGATTTTCAAGGGAAGCAACTGGGTGTTGGAAACTGTGTTGTGATGTCAGAGTTGATGGGATATGTTTATTTGGATATATCAAAAAATCATGATTTTTTCATTTATTCTTTTCCAGTCTAGGAGTAAATTACATTTTCTACATTTTATATTACTATGGGGACTATATAATTTACTCTTGTAACTCTAAAACTTTAAAGTACATATTGTTTTATTTCTTTTTTGCCTTAGTTTCTCCTATCTGGTTAAACATAATTTTTAGCTGTAATTTGAAAAAGCTGGGAGGAAGAAACTATATATCTAATAATATGGAACACTATAGATGAAATTTGTACCATGTCTGTCTTTTAAAATGTGCATTTAACTGTTAGGATTTTGCTTAAACTTCTCATTTAGCCAAAATCAAGAAAAAGACCAATTAATACTTAATTTGGAGGAATTCAACATGTTTTCCATTCCAATGCTTACTAAACTCCATATGCATAAAATTTACCTGTAAATTTTCACCTATTTAGACTCACTTGAGGTTCTTATTCTACAACTTGTAAGTAAGACTCAAGAGACAGGATTTCTAATAAGTGCCCAGAGCTATCTGATGAAAAAACCCTGGAGGCTCCACTTTCCAAGCTCTCCAAACTCTTCCCTATTTTATTTCATAAAGGAGAAAACACATGTTAAGAAAGAAAGCTAACGTCTCTATAAAGGAGTAGAACTATGTGTTTCAAACTCCTCCAGACTCACTTTAATTGTGTGTGATTCTTTTTCATTTGTCTATGCATCCTTTCTACTTTCCCTGATCACATATTAACTTGTGCTATAAGCTCTGAGATGGTAAGGCTTGTTTCCAATGGTCCTTTGTTCCTTTAGATTGATATAACTGTCAATGTGAAGATATCTCCACATAACCCTCCATATCCCAGGCATCCAACATAGTGTGTAATCACTACATCACATTTGGTAAACTTTTTGTTTTTTTTTTTTTTTTTTTTTACATCTTGGGAAACTTGCCATGCTGCTGTTGAAATTCCATTTGTGGTACTCTGATAGAATTACAGGGCATAATGCAGTCACACAGTTTTAAAATATCAAGATTTAGAAGTTCAAATGTGGGCACAGGGGTTTGCTGCTTAATGGTTTATACTTGACTAGAGTAGTCTGCAGCCTGCACAGCAGTAGACATTCATTAAAGAGAGAAATGGTCTGATTAAAAACTTTCAGTTATCAAAATAGGATTGATTTTGAATGGATGTACAAATGAAAGCAAAGACCACAAGTACAAAGTATTATTTACCATTTATCTGTCTTTATGTTCGCATGTGTATGCTTTTAGTCTCTAAAGCATAAATTTTAAAACTCAACTAACAAATGTAGAAAATATAAATTTACAAATAATTCAAGGGTCTGGACAGATGACTCAGCAGTTCAAAGCATATGATACTCAGCAGAGGACCCTGGTTCAGTTCCTGCCAAAGCATCTAACTGTTCAATTCTACCTGCGTCTCTAGTTCCAGGAGATCTGATACGCACTTCTGACCTCTATAGATTGGCACTCGAATAAGACACTCATTCATACGCACACGCACACACACACACACACACAAACACATACATTAAAATAAGTATTTTAAAATAAAAATAATTCTTTAAGATTTATATTTGTATAATATAAATTTGCATAATTCTATAACATTGCTGTATTATAGTTTATACATAGTCACCTTAAAATGCTAACTTTTCTGTAAATATATAATATTTGAAAATACAAAAAATCTTAAATATTGATCATAGTTTAAAATATAGATGATCAACTGGGCCATTTTCTAAAGAAAATTCTAAATATCTGTATAAAACTCTTGACCTCAATGGAGTGTGTTTGGCAACTTTAAGCAAGTGACAGAAGACCCTTTTATTTAGTTTTCTTATATTTGGGATGGGAATATATTAGGAAAAATGTTAATAATTTTATTTAAAGTAGTTAGCACAATAAATAAGCCTTTGGTAGTCAGTATGTAAAATCAGCTATTGTGATTCCAATTGTACAACACAATGAATTCCATGTAAAATGTAATATAAAGGTGATTTAAAATATTTTACCTGCATATGAAAGTAATAAATAACTCTGAGTGTGTTGATCAACTTTCACTTAATGTATCCAAATACTTGAGATGCTTATATTAAAAAAGAAAAAATATTTTTTCTAATACAGGGTTTTTCTGTGTAGCCCTAGCTATCCTGGGAATTCATCCATAGACTAGGCTGCCCTCAAACTCAGAAATTCTCCTTCCTCTGCCTCCAGAGTTCTGGGATTAAAGGTGTGTGCCAACACTGCCTATCCAAAAAAGATTATTTAATTCACGTTTCTGAAGATTTTAGTAAGTTGTTTAAATGGCCCTACTGCTATTTGATCTTTGCAGAGGAAACATCATGGGAGAACAATTAGTGAGCACAGCCATACCCTTCACAATCGCCAAGGATAGATGAAGATGACAGATAAATGATAAATGATAGATAGATAGATGATAGATAGATAGATAGATAGATAGATAGATAGATAGATAGATAGATAGACAGACAGATGAATAGATAGATGAATGACAGGACCTAGGTCCTGACAATACCCTCTGGTGAATTAATGCTCTGAAGCCATCTGCTATCTATGAAGACATCCATCACCTCCCAATACCACTGCATTCCAAATTGCTTACAAATGGAACTTGAGATATTTTACTCCCAAACTACAGCAAAGAGAGGTATTGTCATATTACTAGAAAACTATTCTTGTATGGTGCTAGTCTCTAAATACCAAGACAGGATTTAAGGTATAGTTCAGATGAATGAGTGTTCTCATTTGCAAGTGCAAAAGGTCTGGGTTCAATCACCAGAACCATAAAAAAGTAGAGAGAAAAAAGAAAAAAAGAAAAGCCCCAAAATATCTACCCTTACTTACTTTTTACCATTTTTTCTTTTTTCTTTACTTTTTAGCATCTATTGCTTTTGACTTACAGGATTCCACATGACTACTTATGTCTTATCTGTGTTTTAACACTTAATTGAAAAATGCATTAAATTTTATATCTGTATATTAGATGTTTTGCCCCATGAAGAGTGCTTAATGCTCTTTCCAGAGGACCTATGTTTGGTTCCTAGAATCCATGTTGGATAACTCATACCAATCTTAAATTCCAGCTCCAGGGGCATCTGACATCCTCCTGTTCCAGCCTCCATGGGCACTGCCCCCACACACACACCCCTGCTAGGCCTCACACACCCTAAAAGATACAAACATGCATACACATAATACAAGAAAAAGTAAGTCTTAAAAAAAGTCAGTTCTCTCTCTTGAAAATGTGAGAATTAGAAATAATCACAGAACACGAAAGAAGAAAGTTATTGATCCAAATATAAGTTGAAATTCTCATGACTATCAATATTAACTTAATTCAGGATAATATACATTTTAGTGAGTGATGATTCTAATTGTAAATGTACAATAATATTATAGGGACATAAAATGTCTAATGTTTAAGGACTAGTGTACTTGATAAATTATAACTCATGATTCCTCTTATTTCTCTTATAAGTGATCATTTAAAAGGAATTAAATATGCATAATCTGCAACTACTTGTCCTTTTCTGGAAGTGTTGGCACAACATATTGGCAACAATTCTATGCACAGAAAATAGCTCACTTAGGTTCACAGGAGCTTCCTGGGCAGCTACCATCTTGCCCAATATAAAGATTTTAATGAAGCAGAAAATCTAGTGGGGTTCACTGTTGGAGAAAAAAAATAAAAGCCACAGACTTGAGTGAATAGAATAAGTCCAATATTTAATTTTTACGGGTTACTCTCTACTCTTCCTTTAGTTTGGTTTGCACTATATTGTACATATCTTTGTTTATAAATAATGATGAGGTATTTGTCTTCAAAAAGCAAATACCTAAATATCTCTCACATTTTACATATTTTATTATTTTATGTGTATGTGTGTTCCTATGATCATGTATGTGCATCACATGCATGCAGTACCTGTGGAGAGCAACTGATGTTATCAGATCCCTTGGAACTAGTTACAGATGGTAGTGAAATTCCATGTGCATTTCAAATACTGTTCTAGTTTGAAGAAGACTGGGCCACATAAGCTCATATATTTGAGTGTCTGGTCCCTAGTTGGTAGAACTGGTTAGGAAGAATTAAGATGAATGGTCTTGTTGGAGAAGGTATGTAAGTACTTTGAGATTTAAAAAGTCCATGCCATTTCTCAGGTAGATCTCTCTCTCTCCCTCCCTTCCTGCATTCTCTTCCTCATTTCCTCTTTCTCTTATGAGTATAGATCTGTGTATAAAACTCTTAGCTATGGCTCCAGCACCATGCCTGTCTGCTTGCTGCCATGATCCTCACCATGATGGTCATGGACTAACCATCTGCAATTTAAGCCCTAAATTAAATGCTTTCATTTATAATTTGCCTTGATCATGATACATTTGTTAAAGCAATAGGAAAATAACTAGGACAGAAACTGAACCCAGTTCTTCTACAAGAGCAACAAGGTTCTTAACTACTGAGTTATCTCCTTAGCCCAGTTCTCACAGATTTGTTAATTTCTATATAATATGGAAGTGAAATTTTGCCTAACCTTCTATGAATATATAGCCAGGTAATGGTGACCTGCAAATGCACATTGTTCTGCACCTCAATCAAAACCAATGCAAATTATACAAAAACTAATACTGTAAAACACAGAAAATGTCCAAGTTACAAATTATGTGCACATGAAACAGAAAAAGAGATAAAATAAGCTCTACCCAATCCAATAAAAGACTTCCTATTCCACCAGAGGCTTGGCTGTGAGCAACATCAGCCTGGGGGAGAGGGTGTGGAAAAGTGGGATGTATTTAGTAAATGATAAACTGGCTTTAAACTACTATCTGAAAGGACATTTCATCATAACTGAAAATACCAAAAAGCTGAAAATACTGAGACAATAACTTAAGATGGTCCATTGTAACCATCACAATTTCTGAAAGACACCAAGGGCTATAAAATAAGGATGCTAGCTGCAGATGACTCAGAGGATATGAGCACATACTGTTTTCCCAGAGGACCTATCTGTATTTACTGTATTTACTGTATTCCCATCTGTATTTACTGCCTGTAATTCCAGCTTTAGAGGAATCCAACACCTCCAGCCTTAATGAGCACCTGTCTTCATGAGCACATGCTGACACACAGATATACATACACACAATTTTAAGAAATTAAAAAAGTAAATGTCTCATGGTTGTTATTGCTGTAATGAAACACCATGACCAAAAGAAATGAGGGCAGAAAGGCTTTATTTAACTTACACTTGCACATTAAAGGAAGTCAGGGCAGGAACTCATGCAGTATAGGAGCATGGAGGCAGGAGCTGATGCAAAAGCCATGGATGGGTGCCACTTACTAGCTAGCTCTCAACCTGCTTTTTTATAGAACTCAGGACCTCCAGTTCAGGGGTAGCACTATCCACAATGGGTAATTCATTTTCACATCAACCACTAATTAAGGAAATTCCCTACAGGCCTGCCTACAGCCTGATCTTATGAAGCCATTTCCTTAATTGAAGTTTTCTCCTCTCAGGTGACTTTAGCTTGTGTCAAGTTGACATAAAACTATCTATCACAATTCATCCCTTGTCAACATAGCAGAAACAAAATTTCTTTTCCTGTTCATCCTCAAGATAAAATACTAATATCAATACCACGATATAAAGCATGTTACAAACTTAAAAATCTCACAGTCTTTAAAATTCAAAACCTTAAAATTCAGTCTCTGTTAAATCCAAAAATGTCTTTAAAATTTTATTCTCTCCTTTCACCAATGTTTCAATCATCATTTTCAACGTCTATTGCTTGTGTCAGTGTTTTTGAGATACAGTCTCACTACTCTATAGTTTAGACTAGCCTGGAACTTGGATCCAACCTGCCTCTACTTCCCGAATGTTGGGATTGTAGGAATGTGCTTTATGGCCAGCTTATATCCATTCTTAAATATAATGCTGGGCATTAAGAAAATGGGATGCCCCCATGGAAAGGAGCACCTTGCCTTGCATGATAAGAATTGGAACCACAGTGTGTGATCAGATCCTTGGCTGAGGGCCCTGGTAGGGCGACTCATCTGGGCTCATATGGGAGAGGAAAGTCCTCACATTCATATTTCCTGAGTCAAAAGTCATCATGTTGGGTGTGTTCCCAATGTCCCTAGTAGGTTCCCACAACACTTAAAAATCAATATCATCTTCTTGGGATTTACAATCACCTAGGAGATACCATTATGACCATGAGGTATTATCTTGACTAGGTTAATTGAGGTAGGAAGACCCACCCAAAATATGGGCAGTACCATTCCCTTGGCTAGGGTCTTGAGTTGCATGAAAGGAGGAAGCTATGTCTGGATGCCTGTGGGGTATCTGGGTGCCTGCAAGATGTTTGGGTACCTATGAAATGTACATGTGCCTGTGTGTTTGAGCAGTGAGGCCCAACTTTGGGTTGGACTTGGTTATGCTTGATTAATTAAGGCTAATGTGAGCCAGGTGAATATCAATGATCAGAGCAGCATCCCAAAACCATGTTGTCTGTGATCTATACTACTGTCACGCAAGCTGGACTTAATTTTATTTCTTTATTTGTTTGCTTGTATGTTTATTTATTTATTTATTTATTTATTTATTTATTTTCTTGAGAAAACAGAGGTAGGAGGATGGACCAGGGAAGAATGGGAAGAGGGTATAACTGAGATACATTGTATGAAACTTAAGTAATTAATAAAAATATTATGCAAAAAAGGAAGGGGAAGCTATCTGAGTAGGAACAATCTTCTCTCTCTGCTTCCTGACTATGGATGCAATGTGATAGCTGCATCAAGTTCCTGCTACCAGGACTTCCTCACCCTGAAGGATTCCACACTCAAAATATAAAACAGAATAAACTCTTTCTTAAAAATATCTCTCAAGTGTGGCCTCTTGTAAAGTCAAAAATAGGTTAAATACTTCCTTTCTTCAAGAGGGAAGATCCAAGCTATGAAACCTCACTCTCTCTAGCCCTCTTTCTTCCTCTTCCCCCACTGCTCCTTCAAGAGAGAGAGAGAGAGAGAGAGAGAGAGAGAGAGAGAGAGAGAGAGAGAGAGAGAAAAATTGAGAGTTTTCTATTGACAGAACAGGGTACTTTTGATCCAGGGTTACTGTAACCCAAAGAGTGGGGGAAAGGGAAGTGAATGAAGATACAAGCCAAGAATATAAAGTAAAAATTAAAATGTCCCAGCTGGTGAAAATTTCTTTACTTGAGGGAGAAAAAAGTAAAGAAGACACTAAAATAATTTTCTCCAATGGAATGTTAATGGTATATCAACAACACTCTATGGCAGGCCCCACACCCATGAGTAGTTCACCAACACAAAGCTAACTCGCTTTTATGTCTACTTTTTGTTTTGATATTTTCATCTTATTAATTTTGTTTGTTTGTTAGTTTGTTTTCATCTTGTGTTTACTTTCTTGAAATAAAGAAAGAGAGAAAGAACGCAAATTTTATTGGGCAGTGATGATCTAGGAAGAATTGAGGGAGGGGAAATGAGATTAAAAATATAATACTATGTCACAATTTTAAAATAATAACTAAAAAAGGAAATAAATATAAAAACTATAAGACTTATGAGTAAAAAAATCAGAAATATATTTTAAATTAGGTAAAAAATTAAGAAATTTATTACTTATAAAACCATGGTGTGTGTGTGTGTGTGTGTGTGTGTGTGTGTGTGTGTGTGTGTGTGTTTTATGCAAGGGTAAAGGTCAGAAGACACTTTATAGGAAGTCATTTGTCTCTTTCTGCCATATTATTTGAAGGAGATCAAAGTCCCTTGTCAGACTTGGCAGCAAGAACTTTTTACCACTGATTCACCTTTCTATCCCCTTTTAAAATTAGAGATGATGACTGAACTTAGGAAAGAAATGCACAAAAAAGACAGTTATGTTTTTAAAGAAGCAGGATACCAATTTTAGAACTACTAGGACAGATATGAAAAATGTGTTTATTATGAGTCTGGAACTCTATATTGAGAAAGGCATGAAATGTGAAAAGGGGTGAAGACAGTAATGAATGAACCATATGAGAATCATGACACAACTGGGATTGGAGAATCAATCTGGACTCATATTTATTACTATGAAAAGATGGGTATGGCACTCATATACATACAATGTACATATACACATGAACATATTTCCCATCTGTCAGAATTCTGAGAAGTGGGGGTTAATTTCACACTTGAAATCCAATCTCTGTTTTTATGTATCATTGTTGACATAAAGGTACATGGTGTTCTGGTGGGAAAAATATTTAATGTTTAGAACATGGAATTAGATACACTTCAAATAATTCAAATAATTTATAGTGTGGGAAAGTACAGGCAAACCCCAAAATGATTTGGACATTTCAAAATAACACAAATCTAGGTAGAGGTCCCTCCTACTGGTCAAATGAGAAGAAACTTGGCCAATGAGAAATTCAATGATGAGAAAATACCATGCCAGATAAAACTACATAAGCATTCAAGATACAATACTGACATGAACAGGTGTCAGGTCACATTTGCTGTGTTTTGGCAAAAATGAATATTTTGCATCTAATACCTAAGAATTATTAGTCAAACACATAACGAAGTATAAGTGACATTCTACAAGATAATTGGCCTGGAGCACATAGTACTAGATGTGAGAGAAAAGAAAACTCAAGAGAACGTATTGTCATATGTAGACTCTAGAATAAGAAAAACGCATCAGAGCATAATGGTGAAATCTAAAGAAGATACTTAGATTAGATAATTCTACTGTGTCAGTGCTATATTCCTGCATTTGATAATTACATGGTACCTATAGAAAAGAATTTCTATTTTTAGAAATATTCTGAATAAACAATGATGCTTATTTAAATTTAAAACGGTGCTTAAATATGTAACATGAAACTCATTTTTAAAAAGATGAAAATCACAAAACACAGCGTGTTTTTGCATCTATAACAGAAGACCACAGACTGAGAAATTATCCAAAAAATAGAAATGTATTTCTTATGGTTTTAGAATTCAGGAAACCAAAACAGGTTTGGTGACTGATCAGGCCCTATCTGAATGGTGCATTCTCTGAGAGGAAAAGACACTGTTCAACAGGTGGAAGGGAGAACCCAGTGAGACAATTATTATAAAAGAATTTTTGTCAAGATTTTAAATCTTCTTTGTAGGCTATCAACCTCTTAAAGATCTCATCCTTCAATGATTGGTTATGTTTTGGAGGAGACAAACATTCAAACTATAATAACAAAATGGGATGAGTGGGTAGGTAGGTAGGAGTGTAGAGAGACAGATGGACAAATGAATGGACGGATGGATAAAATATAGAAAACAGATAGGAGATATAGAAAAATAAATGACTGATGGGTAGATATAAGAAAAGTAGAAAGACAGATTATAGAAAATATGTAGAAGATGATCCACAGATAATATAAAAATGCATGAATCTATAGATAGAGAAATGGTAGCTGTAGATACTGACACAGGAATTTGAAGAGTGTGTGCTGATATTTATATTTATTTATATTTATTTTTTTATTGAATTCAAATTCAATTTATTTTATATTTATATTTATTGATAGCTAATAAAATCTTCAAAATTAGAAAGCATATTCTAAGACAAATGTAGCATTTTACCCAAGCGTAGCTATATGATTCCTTAAATGACCATGGTCTCAGAGAGTGAAAGAAATTATGTAAGCTTTGGCAGTGTGTGATATCCATACATGCAGTAACAACTGTTGAAAATAGAAGCCATGAATTTGATGAAGGGCAGAAAGGTGTATATGGGCTGGTTTGGAAGGAGAAAAGGAAATGTTGTTATTATATTGCCATCTTAAAAATAAAAAGAAAACAAATTCCAAAACAAACAAACAAACAAACAAAAATAAACCAAAAACCAGTGGTCTCATGAAGGTGGTGAACTAAAGAGAGACTGGGAGATTTCTTCCATAGAATTTAAGTATTCTTCTTTCACAGGATCAGAAAATCTTCTTACTGGATTCTTTTCACATTCTTAGCTCTCAAATCAGAGGACTGACAAACTTAGTACACATTCTAAGACTCCTATCCAGGAATCATATACATGCTAGATTAGATAGGAGGATAGGAAATAGCTACTAAAAACAAGTAAAGGTAATTCAAACTACCTTTGACTTCTTGACCTGAAGTACTCTGTCTCTTTAAAATCATAATGTTCCAATCAGTAAAGACTGAAGAATCTGCAAGCTTTTGAAGAGTGTCAGAGTTTTTAGGAACTTGTTAGTTTATATATATGTGTGAGAATAGTGCTAACATATCAGCAGTTTTCTTATATATCCCTGTGGGGATCTCTGCAGAGTCAGGCAGATAAGTGAACCTAGCAGAGATAAGAATAAAACCTTGGTGTCAGAGAACCTCACATACACTCCAAGTTTTTATTCTTATTGCTTATCTGACTGACTTCTGCAAAGATCCCCACAGTGTCTGCCCTTGGGATCCACTCCCTCCAGCTGGGTTGCCTGGTCTGCCCTCCATGTGGGGACTGGTGCTGGCCTTGTCCCATTTTTTGTGCCCTGTTTGAGCAGTGATCCTGGGTGGACTTCTCTCTTCTACTGGGGAAAAACAGGGGTAGAGGGTATGGGGAGGTGGGGATGGGGAAGACATATAGTGGGAGGAGAGGCAGGATGGGAAGAGCAGGGAGGAATGGAGGGGAGTGGGAGGGGTGTTGATATTTATTACAGGAAAGAAGAAGAATAAATTTCAAAGAAATAACTATTCAAAATACAAAAGAATAAAAACTTGAGTCAGTTCCATCTTTGTGGGCTCTGGGTCAAGACCTCCTGGGACTGACCTTGTGGTTTATTTTCTCACACATTTAAGGAGTAGAACTTGTGACATATCACCTTTACAATAAGAATGATTTCTATTGGCCAATAAGCAGAGCTCAGGGCTAGAGTCTAGAGGAGGATCTCTGATAAACATAAGGATAGATTCCATTGGTGGAGGATGTAAAGTACATGGGGCCTCTCCCATAAGGTTGTGTTCTGTTCACTGCAGGATCAGGGCCTTAACAATTTTCAGAATATTGGAGGGTGGGGATTTAGTTGGAGGCTGGCTACTAGTGGAATAACAAAAGATGACCAGGTTATTGGATCACATCATTCTGGCATTCCAGGTGGTCAGATGTCATTTATTTCCTTCCACTGAAAAGAAAATGAATTGTGATCAATGATCCTGGTTTCTCCAGTGCCTTTTTAAAATGAGCCTACTACATATCCCCAAAATCTTGTTCTGCTTTATCTTAATTTGCAGCATATTTAAAGGGTATTTTCTTTAAGAGCTCATTACTATTGATGATGAAAAGCTTAAAAATTAGCTATTGTAAATCTTGTCTCCAGTATGTCATTCTTTCAGAGTCTCAGTATTATGAAGTTTCAGATACCCATCACATTGTAATTAGATCATTATATTTTAGTTAAAATTATTTTCATTTTTAAATTTAGGTTTATGTGATTTTTTCTGTGAATATATGCTATCTAACATGCTGGTGACTGCATAGTCCAGAGGAGGGTATTGTATCCACTAGAACAGAGCTACAGAGATGCTTCGTGTGGGTGCTGAAATATTGGCTCTCCAGAAGAGCAGGCAGCTCTTTACTGTAGTCAACTCTCAAGCCCAAATCATTGTGTTTACTCAAATGGGCTACAATAATAGGACAAACTTTTTTTAAATTGTTTTTTGGGGGTTTTGTATGTTTTGTGTTGTTTTGTAATTTATGTAGAGTATATAACCTAGAATCAGGGAAAGAGAGGACCACAAAGTCAGGTAAGAGAAAAGGGACAGCAAGGACATAGTTTCCTATCTGGTAAGGAAGAAAATGTCTTTGTGGATTATGTATATCACAGGCAAACGAAGGTTTCATTTATTGAATGGCTGTATCCATGCTTATAGTGCTTGTAATTGAGGATGATTATGGTTAATGACTCCAGAAATGTGTACTTTCAAACCAGCAGGACAATGCAATTTGTATCAACCTATTCAGTATCTCTTTAGGCAGTTTGCCTGATTTAATCTTAGCCCAGCACTAGCTGGAGAGGGAGTCTCTGGAAGCCTCAGAGCTGGCTCATATTAATTGGTGATATTTCCCACTACCCAACATTCCAGTGTGGTCACAGTTAAATAAAACCATCCTACTTTAGGTGGCTATCAGTTAGGTGGCTCAGGATACACTTAGTGATTAATGTGACATGACTGATATTTTTATAAAGTCCAAGAAATATGAGATTCCAAGGTACAGAGAGAAAGAAACATTTATCTACCTATGAGATTCTCTTATTAGGTGCTAGCCAACAGCTGCCAGACATTTTGTGCAAGGAAAATGTTTTACATTCCAGTACACTGTGAGGCACAGTAATGTGTGAAGAGTTCAAAAGATAAAGGTAATTAGTTAATACAAAGCATGCCCAGTTTCCATTTTGGGAACAGGAGGAACCTCCTTGTAACAAACAAACTTGTAGATTCAATGTAAAAAAAAATATTATCATTAAATGCCAGATAAATAGTCAAAAAGATTAAGAATCACAACCATGCATTGTTTCTATAATATTTCACTGACACAGGACTCTTGACAAATCTGAAAGCATGGTAGAGCAGAGACAAAAATGGAATGAAAAAGACAAAATATCAAAAGGGAAAATAAATGAGGTCCTAAGGTTCAAGATAATTACAATTTGGGAATAACAATTATGATTTGTTTCATTTCCCAGTTGTGTGTTTGTGCCCATGTGATAAGAGACAAATCCATCCATCTCATGAGTATGAAAAGCTCCATTTTAACCAAATTTTCATCAGTAATATCAGAGAGGTGAGGCTATAAGACAAGGTTAACTTGGCTTATGGTAGTTTCATTGCTAGGTAAATGATGCTGAGGATGCTTGACCAGTGTAAGGACCAACAATATTTAGGTGACATGTAGAAATATTTAATCCTTTAATCCAGCAGCATGGCTGCTCTAGAAAATAATCACATTGAAAAGCCCATGTGATAGTTAGTAAAGTATTACATCCAAGGGCCTGCATGAAGGGATCATGGAATGCAGAAAGAATGTTATTCATAATCTTGTCCTCTGTTGTTCAAATGCTAAATGAAAGGTTAAAGTACACCTTTAATCTCAACCCAGAAAGCAGTGGTAGCACATGCCATTAATCTGAAGACAGAAACAAGTGGAAGCAGAGGAGGAGGCAGAGACAGGAAACAGAGTTCAGAAGGAGTCAGTGTCAGATAGAAAGAGTGACAGCTGAAAATATTCAGAGTGATAAGCAGGAAAAATGATAAATCAGAGGAAGAATTAGCAGAGAGAGTCAGAGTGAGGACATGCCCAACTTTCAGAATACAAAAGCAGGCTCTCAGATCAGAGAGTCAGGCAATCAGAGAATCAGTCAGATAAGACACAGAGACAGTTTAGCAGAAAGAAGTGAGTTGGGAGACAGTAAGCTAACAACAGGAGTCAGTTTGAGCCTAGGAGAACAGTTCAGAGAGAAGAGAGAAGTTGTAGAATTCAGCCAGAGTCAGTAGAGTTTAGTCAGAAGATAAGGTCAAGTTGAACCATCAGCTTGGAGAAGAGTTTGAACCAGAACAGAGAGTGAGTTGAATCTGCCAACCAGAAGAGTCCGTTGAGTTCAGAAGGAGTTAGAGTGAGCTCAGTCAGCAGTAAGTCATGGAGGTTAAAACATTCTGTTTAGGCTTGAAGATTAGATTATATGGAGGCTGAAGCCTTCCATTCTAGGTTTGCAGCTTAAATTAGTGGAGGATGAAACCCTCTAAGGACCTGGAATTGAATTATCCAAAGAATAAACTTCCTTTATTTCTGAATCTATGTCTACAATATAGAAATATGTATCAGGGAAATGTGGATGTCTTAAGCTGATACTTTCTAGGAAGAGTCTTTCTAATTTTATTTTAAGTGCTTATGCATCAACAGTACTTTCTTGCAAATGTTTACCCAGATAGGATGCAGTTTCAAGTCTACGATCTCAACCTCCCAGCAAATTTTGGCCAGTGTTGGAACAATGACAACAAAACAAATCCAAGCAAGCAAATAAACACAATTGAACCAAAGCAAACTAAAACAACAACAGCAAGTAACAAAATATTTGAATTTTAAAATTAGGTTATTTGTTTGCAAATATTGGTTGCAAATATGGTTAATCATGAATATCATATTGGTTGGTTTGGGAACTAGAAGACTAATAAGTCACATCTCTGAATGTTTATGATTGAATTCCCAGAGTGGATGAATTAAGCATGGATGATCTGGCCTGAATGTGGGTGACATTATCCCACGGGTTGAATGTTCAGGAGAGGGAGGAGGAATCCATGGGGATTCCAAATCCAAGGGGAACTCTGTCTCTCTGTCTGTGTCCTAGCTTCCCATAATGAAAGGCTGCCTCAGTCCAACATACTCTCTTGACCATGATGGAGCCGAAATAAATACTTTCTTTTAAAAGTTGTTTTGTTCAGGTCTTGTGTTAATAGATATAAAAAAATTCCCAAAAAATATTGGCCATTTTTTAAATCAAATATGACCATGAGTTCTTTAAACTTCTGGAACTGGTTGAAGGGAGGAATTTGGAAACACTGGAGAATTGGGCTGCAAAAAATGTTAGAGTAACTACAAAAGGATATGTCTAGAAATTTGGGTGAATATTGAAATGAACATATTGTAGCAGGATTATGAACAATGAAGAGCAAGCTCATGAGACTTCAGGGTGAACTCTCCTGGGTTAGGGCAATCCCTGCTGGTTAGGGAAACACCAGCTAATGTTTTGCAGACAACCTGTATCTCTTTTTTTCCCAATAGATGGTTTTATGTGAATTTGAATTTAAAGGTAATGAACTTATTAATATTACAGAGGAAAAATTAAGGCAGCCTAGCATTCAGGCTCTTATCTGAATGTTGCAACACAAGATATAAGAAAGTGCAATCAAGGAAGGTGGACACTGAGGAGATTCCCCACTAAAACGAAACCAAATGCTTTGAACTAAGACAATAGGCAATATGTTTTGAGGCCATCTAGACAATTTGATTGATCTATTCTACCACATCCTCAACAGTTGAGCTAATTTGACAGACTTTGCACAGAGAGATCCATGTTGCTTTAATTACATGGGTTGTGTTTTTACTCACCCACACTGCTGCACCTATAGTGCAAGGGGGCTGCCTCCTGTGCATGTTAGCAGATGATTTCTGTATTATCTGTAGTCATGTATTATATATATTAAAGATATAAATGCTATATAAGTATATAATGTGTTTTATAATGTCATATAACTATAAAATAGTGTGCAAATATTAAATATATATTTATATTTTATTTATTATCTTGAAACTAAAGATGTTTTTGCAGACATACAAAATGTAAGATGTAGAAAGTCAGAGATGTTTCCACCTTGATGTTAAAAGAAGGGTTGGAAAGACCAGGAGACATATGATAGACTAGAATCCATGCAGGCACCCTCTAACATCATAAGGGAGAAGCCAAAGATGGAGTAGGGACTCCAGATCCTTAGGAATGCCAGTAGCATAAAACACCAATCAGAGAGGCCATAAGATATGAGCAGACTAAGCCTAGTCTCTTTCTCTCTGCTTCTTGAACATCATAATGAGGACTTGTGACTACCATATTATCCCCACCATGATGGACTAAAGCCACAGAAACGATGTGCTCAAACACATTATGCCTATCTTAAGTTGTTTTAGTCAGATATTTTGTCATATTAAATGAAAATGCATTAAAATAAATTGAGAATAATTTAATACATGTTTATTCACTCGGAAATGCTTTTATTTCTTGTGTGAAAAATAAGAAGAATGCACTTGGTAAAATGATTCATTGATCTCAGTATTTAGGTGTTCTACTAATTAGCTGAAAAATAATCTTTTATAGGCAGATAAAATGCTACTGTTCTTTTTCAATTTCCTTATACTATATTCTCAAAACAAGTAATTTTTAAAGGAAACATGAAACTAATGTGAAAGGACACTGTGTCGCTCATCTATCACCATGACACAAACAGTGTGGATTATAGTTTTGATAATTCTTTTCATAGTCTGCTGGCTCCACTTCTTGCTGATGACTGTGATAAACAAGAATTATGTAAAATATGCTGAACATAACTGCTTACAACATTACAAGCAAAGACAGCCAGAAGAGAGCAAGGCACACACTATTAGAAATTCTGAGAGACTGTGAACCAATTCAAAATATTTTTCATCAAATCCTATGAGGTTGGGTCAGGGAAGAATTGCACCAAATACTGGGGTGGGGGATGTTGAGAACTGTTTTAAAAAAGATATTAGAAAAATTAAAGTTGAATTTCAATGTTTTAAGTGCTGGTAAATCACAAATGGTATTACAATATCCAATAATTCTGTATTTCATTTTATAATCTATGGTGTGAATTTTCTGCTATGTCTTCCAAAGGATCATGGGGTAAAATCTTGAACCCCAGGGCAGCTGCATTTAGAGGTGATGGAAACTTTAAGAGGTGTGCTTAGAAGTATTTTGTGTCAATGACAAGTGCTTGGGAATTCCAAGCCAAGAAGAAAATAGGAGGAAGAAACATTCAAGAAATGTGTTCCTGGAGTCATCTTCTTTGCCTTTCCTCCCACAGCTGTGACACAGAACTGGCACTGGTGGATATTGGCTAGATTTCTGCTAAAAGAGACCTATAATGTGGTTGGATATTTTTGATTCTTCCTTGGATTTCTCTGAAGGTCTCTATCTGCAGCACAAAGATATTTCTTTGATATGAGATGAGAGCTACATTTACCTGCAGGTTTAAGAGTAAGTGTTTAAAATGAAGTCAGAAATTATACTGGTTCAGGATAGTGACAGTGGTAATTTGTCCTTTAAGATCTAGGACTTCAGCAGACATGCATAGTTAGATTTACAGTACCAGATGTGAATTCCAAAATAAGATTATTTTTTTCATCATCATAGACTTTTTTCTTCAGCCAGATGCAGTATTTCATTTTTAATCAATGGCAGTTTCACTATCCTTCTTGGTGATGGAAGAGAGGAGACTCTTTTGTTTTTGTACTTACTTTTTCTTCTTTATTCCTAGGCTTCTCGTTAATAATCATCTCCACTGAATACTCAGCTATACAGCTCAGTTCACAAGAACATCTGTATCAGAAATTTCTATTGTAATGTTATTAGGTGAAATGAGTCTCTTTCCATGAATGAATCAAAATGACAACAGTCTCATCACATTATCTGTTCTTCAGAGGACTGGTTGTCTTAAGGCCACTCAAATCACAAACAGATGTATTTCTGTCTCAGTCAATTGGGAGGAGAGTTCTAGGAATGTAATTTTGGGGTTTTGCACGCTAGGCAAGAGCCTAAACTGAACTGCACCCCCAGTCTTTGCTGAAAATTTCTCTGTTGAAATATAGTCTCCTGTGATGTTCAGGCTGGCCATGGACTCCCTGAGACAGGCCTGATTCTCCTGCTATTTTTTCAGATAGCTAACTCACAAATCTTGGCCAACATAATGAAAACAGTGAATTTTTCTTTAAAATATCATGTATTATAATATCTTTCTCTTGATCAATTTAATATTATCTCCCTTAGGCCAGTGTGGCCCTACTTCCCATGCTAGAGGAAAGAGAATGGAACACATATCTTCCTTCCTATCCTACTTCTCTCTGGATTCTATCCTGATCATGTTAATATTCCAATGTTCCTAGAAATTGTGTTTTAGAAAATTTATCAATATCTAGAGTTTCTTAAAGATACTTTAAATACAAATATATAGCTATGTTTTTTTTTTTTTTTTTTTCTGGTAGCGTTACACATTTTAAAAGCATTCTAATGTCCATCAAACATTGACCAGAAAAAAATATTATTACATATCTTCCAAAAGTATTCTGGATTGACCATTCTGTTTGAAATCCATAATCTATCACTACACAATCACTGCTTAATGTTATACTGATCTGGAGCCAAAACAACTGCTGCCTTGCTTTTAATTACTCCCCTTATGAAAAGTCATGGTGCGATTTCAAGATGACATAGTCACTTTCTACACATTCTTCTGTCCCTTTAAAACATTCTTGAGATGCCATTAGAAATAACAGACACATTTTGATAAAATCAAAAGCAAGTGTGATATGGTGGAATAGAGGCAGCCATCCTTGGTCTTTTCATTATTTATGGCACCCTGGGTGCTTGCAATAAAAAGAATTGAAATGTTAACTGCATTAATAACATTGTAAGAGAGGACATTTGTGATGTATGGGTCTGAGGAGGTCAACACACATCTATCAAGCTCCTAAGTAGACACTGACTCAACATAAAAGGTCAGAGCAGCTAGATGAAGCATGTATTTCCCAAGCATTTGGAACAACTCCTATTCTGTTCTGCATTGCATTTACAGAATGTATTGCTTTGTGTCATGTTGTGAAGATACATGAAGTTAGTAAATCAAACACCAGATGCTCTAGGAAGTTTCCAGTCTATTACCAGGAACCCAATAAACTGGGCATCCGTGTTGCTTTTCCGGATTTTTTTTTTATTTGTTTTGTTTTGTTTTCTTCCTGTAAAGATATAGAAAGGGAGAAAGAGTGAATGAAACACACACACACACACACACACATGCACACACACACACACACACACACACACACACACACAGAAACAGAGAGAGATAGAGGCAGAGAGACAGAAAGAGACAGACAGAAATAGATACAAACACAGAGACAAAGAAAGAGACAGAGAAATAGAGGCAGACACAGAGAGAAAAGGACACAGAAGGTAGGACTATAAATAGCAATTAAGTCCTACTACTTCAAACTGAAGTCCACTGAAATATCTTCCATAAAGAATGAGATTACATTGCCAAAACATACACTTCTCTTAGAAAATTACTCTTTTTCTCTATGGCGGCTGTGTGACACATTCAACAGGGTGTTTGTAAGAAATTGCTTTTTAATTGTTGCTCTAAAACCTACATTAAGTGCCCTGTTATAGTGATTGTTAATAATAAGAAACTTTTTTCTAGAAATATGGTTCTTCTTAGGGAATATAAGCAGTAGTCAGATTTGGCCATACTACATATGCATTAGAAAAATATGATTTTTGAGTGATGTCTATTTTAATGTATAGCTTGTAAATAATAGATCTTTCTCACTGCACTAATTCAGGCTAGATAATATATTCTGTAGATCACTAGGCAATAGATCAATGGCAATATTGTTGGCTGTTTTTCAATCACGAGACATAAACATTGGAATCTAAGGAGATGTTGGGCAATCAGAATTGGTCTGATATAGAAAAAGGGGAGACTTTTATCTTATAATTCTTGTTTTAAAATGTAATTGCATTTTTTGTTTGCTTTATTTTTAGAGATATAGTTTCTCTGCTGTAATTCTGGCTGCCCTGGAACTGACTCTGTAGACCAGGGTAGCCTTCAACTCACAGAGATCTGCCTGCCTCGCCTCTGAAGTGCTGGGACTAAAGGTGTGTGTCATCATCACCCAGATAGTAATTGAATTTTTTTAATCATCTCAGAAATAAGCATCAGTGATGAGAATGAATCAGAAACATATAGATCAATTGTTTTCTCTCTTTTTCTCTCTCTCACTTACAAGAAAGCCTGAAAAACTAGTGTTAGGAAAAGCTGAAATGGCATTTTTTTCAAAAAATTTGTAATTCATGTAATAAATGTATGACAAGCCTGGTCTATAATTCTTAAAGAGTACTTGAGTCAAGGGATCTCCAGTGAAACAAAACCAACTGTGTAAGACAAAGAGAAACAGTTTGAAGAACAGAAAGAAATGGAAGGTGAATCCATTGGAGACCAAAGTAGAATTGGTTTTTCTGCCAAAAATTAATCTAGGAGAAGAATTTCTCCTTTCTTGAATGACTATTTAGTTCCCTCCCTTTCTAGTTTCAGAAGGTCTCATCCTCAAAACCTATTAATTCAAATGTTTATCTCAATTGCAAACATTCAGTGACTAGAGAATAGATATCAGTGGTTAAGATCACTACCACACTAGTGGAAGAACAAGAATTCAGATACCAGCTCACACATACCAGTGGTATCCTGCACACCACACACATACACACACCACATCCATATACCTCACAGACATAGACACATACACTCACACACACCCCCCTGCATTTCTCACAGACATACAGACACATAAACTCACAAATACACCTGCTCATGAAGCTCATAAACACACACATGCATATATCTTACACAGAATTATAAACAAACACATGCACACCCACACACATACCACAATCATGTAATGTTTCACAAACCATGGGGAACAATGATTTGTGCAATCGATATATACATAACTAATATGCACATAGGCATAAAAATCTTCCCTCATCAACTTCTTCAAAGTGGACATGATTATCAAACTTAGGGTAATAAAACTTCCCTACCTATTCCTTCTCCACAATATTGTGAAAATTATATCATCCTAATGTCCTACTATTTCCAATACTCCCTCATCCATTTATTTTCTTTTTCTATTTTTTACATACAGGATATAAAAACAAGCATAAATGTTCTTTATTGATTTTTCAGAAGAAAAGAAATATATATTTCATGATTCACTCAACAATTATGAAACTCTGGATTCATCTGAGCATTAATTAAGAGAAAGCCATCTTACCTTCACCTACTGCTCTAGCCTCTTTAATATTAAGTTTTATTCACATAGGTGTGTGTGTGTGTGTGTGTGTGTGTGTGTGTGTGCACAAGTGTATTAGTGTGTGTAAGTGTATAATGTGTGTACATGTATGCACGTGTGTGTGTTTATCTTCAGATGAGATTAGTTTTTCAGTCTTATATCAAGCATAAAACATATTTCAAAGCTCAGAGTGTGTAAACTAATACTAATACACATAACTATCAAGGCAATATATGTAGACAGAACACTTGGCAGAGGTAAAAGCTAAGGAGATCAGTGTTTAGGACTCAAATTGATTGCTATACATCATAGTTATCTAAAGGGTAGATTGTAAAACTAGACTGGTGGCAATGTTCTAGCTTCTGCAAGGTCCATCAGTATCTGAAACAGAGATTGTTGGAAAAGTGGACCGCACCTAGTGAGTCCTCACATCCTCATCAGGTTCAGTCCTGTACTGAACCTGATGATCATGTATTTAAGCAGCTACTTAGATACATAAAAAGCCTCAAAAATGTTTTATATACTGTCCTGCTAAAAGAACTGTGTGTCTATAAGTACCATATTTTGAAATTAGTGACTGTCGATCATTTATTAATCCTGTACCAATTTTCAAATAACTGTGTCTTTTATCTTCCCAAACTGAAATGAACGCACAGTTATGAAGGTGCATTTCTGGGCAAGCGGCCAGAGGGGCCATAAAACAACCTCAGAAACACACTTTGTGATGATGTTTGACATCAACTTAACCTTTTTTTCTGCCTTTCTTTGTACTTTGTTCATTTGCTTTTCACTGCCTGACATTTATTACATTTTTCTCCCTGTCTATTCTGTCTATATTTAGCTGAAAACTTTCTTGAACAGGTCCTCCCGGGCCCTGGTAAACATAAACTTTTCCTATAGCCATGAAGTGAACTCCACCCCCAGCCATGAGATCATATTTTTGTCATGTAATTTCGTTTCCCAGGAGCCATGATGCTTTTGATTGAAACCATCTGCTAGTCTATCCTTCATATCTAAGTAATTCTCAAGCCAGAAGTCTTGGGAAGACGAATTGATGACAATGACAACACTCTTTCTGTTACCACTCTTTCATCTTCTGGGAGCTGTAAGCCTTAGAGAGTTGTTTATCTTAGATGGCTCAGTAGAAGTGCTTGTGGAACACTCTACATTGACATGTCTCTGGAAAGATGGCAACAGTCCTCCCCATCATTTGATACATTTAGTTACTTCAGTTATTATTGTAGAAGTGTATTTTTTAGTTGTGTTTAAGTGTCTATTTTGTGCATTGCTGGGTGAAGGGCTGCTTAGGCCTTGATATTTGTATTGTCTGCAGGTGTTGGCTTTATGTAAAAGGTGCTTGTTTACTCATGATCTCCACATGCTATAGAACACTTCAGATTAGGTATTAATAAAAATCCTAAAGCTGAGACACTAGTGTTCCACTGACCAGGGCGGCACTGGCTGTCCTAGTTTTTACCTCTGTTGATGTCAAGAAGGGTTTGCACCTATGAATGCCTCCATGTCTTCTTGGCTGAACCACCATAGTAGGTGTACTCTACAAATAATAGTGAGTAGAGACCAAACAATGTTCCTAACTTTTCTTCCACAGTACAAGTTCTTTTGAATTGCTTCATTCCTTGGCTTTCACTGTGACAGTTGTTTGTGAAAAATGATGCTGAGGTTCTTGGGAACCAAATTCCCAGTGTTTTAAAGCATAGTTCAACATATGCCAAAGTCTTTCAAACATTTCCTGATTCTTCATTTTTTCATAAATGAGTCTGTGTCATCTTATAAACTGTAATATAGAGAAGAGTACATCAAAATAGAACTGCATTGACCTGATTTCTAACTCTAACACTGCAAATAATCTTGTGATATTGAGTGTACATTTAACTGTCCAAAAAATTTTATCTCTTCTGGAAAACTAATATAACGCAGTGGTGATTATATAGCATTGGGGTGTCAGTTGACTTTTAAAGAGGAATTGATCTTTTATCATTCGTGTAAATAGGACATGAAATAGCATTTGGAAAAGATGTTCACTGAGTTATAAAAAGAACACACTGTTTTCTGTTTACTTTGTCATTTAAGAAGACAGCATTTCACAATGATGTTAAACGAAATTGCATGTTCTCCATAAAAACTGTAGAGCTTGCAATAATGTTACTCATTGGAAACCCTTCAAGAGCTATGGTGTGGGTGATATTTAAACATCATTGTTCTAAAGTCATAACATAGAAAATGCTACTGTGCCATCAACATCCTGTAGTGGTGACAAGGATAATGGTATGTAATTGCTTATAAGATGCACAGACATAAATAGAAATTTATTTATCAAATCTGTACTGTGCAAACGCTTATGTAAATTAACTATTTCTCTTGGATGGTCTTTTTGTTGTAAATATATTATACTTACAAGAAGGCTTGCTAATTTTACAGGTCTCTGGTTTCACTATTTTCCTCATTAAGAAAGTTAAAATTAACCATTTCCTCATTGTACTAACACTAAATCAACCCATTTTATAGAGGACTTGAGATATTAGTGGAAATTCTTGGGAAATTTTGTTTTTTGGATAAATTATATGGTATAAATGTAATGAATTTTAGATAACACACTTTTGCTGGGATATAATTTATTTTGTTTTCTTTCATTTTAAAATTTTAAACTTATTATTTAACAAATGACCACAAATTTAAAAAAAATTGCACTCTGAAATTAAAAGGATAGAAAGACTTTACAACTCAATAAACTTCCATGTAGTTTAAGAAGTAACTAAGAGCAGAGTATGTGGAGCTTAACATTGAATTTTTCAGTTTTACTATTCAGTGCATTTTGATAAACAAATCCACCACCAAAAAACAAAAATCAATGACAGAACTAGAAAAACAACTAACTTTCTGACTTTTTTTCATTACCTTATTCATTTCCTTCACTTAGTCCTTCCTTCACAATGCTAAGCCTTGCTAGTTCTCTTTCCTACATCTTATACTGCACCTATATGTTATTTTGTTTCTATATATACATATATTATGGGGTCGATCCTGTATATAAGAGTAAACTTTCTGAGATTCTGCAACTCTGTGTAATAGAATACATTCTAAATACCCATTTTTCTGGAAATATTGTGATTTCCTTGTTCTTTAGAACTGAACAATACACACACACACACACACACACACACACACACACACAAAACACACACCTACAGTTTTCCATTTTCCATTTATTTGTTTATTGGCTACTAGATTGATTCCAATTCTGTGTATAGTGAATATAGAAGCAACAAATATGAAAATGTAACTATTTCTATGGTAAGCCATGGAGTTGTCTGGAAATATGTCCTGTCGTGAAATAGGGTCATATGTTAGTTTATTTTTAGTTTCGGGATAAATCTCTCAACTGGTTTTCTATATTGGTTGTATGGTTTTCTATTCCCACTAACAGTGAATGAGAGTTCCTTTCACCAAAGCATTCTATTTAACATACATTTTCAGATTTATTGATGATTGTCATTCTAAATGGGGTCTATTCCATTCATTTGCTGATTTATTGATAGGCAGTTTTGTTTTCTTAACATTCAACTTCTGCAATTCTTTGGTAGTTTTAGAAATTAGGCTGTTGTCTGAAATGTAGTTGGCAAAAGTTCTCACCCATTCTGTAGACTATATTCTTTGCTGATTGTTTCCTTTGCTGTGCAAAAACTTCTTACTTTTATATAACCCTGTCTGTTGATATTGTGCCACTGGTGTTCTATTCATAAAGTTCTCTGCCTAGCTCAGTGTCATGAAGAATACTCCCTGTGTTTTCTTTTAGAAATTTTAGCTTATCAGGCATTAAGCTCTTTGATGCATTTTAAATTGATTTATGTATAAGATGAAAGAAAAGAATCCAATTTTATTCTTCTGAAGGTCAAAATCCAATCTGTCAAGCAACGTTTTCCAAATGGTCTATTTTTTGGCAATGCATAATTTTGCTTCCTTTGTAAAAAAAAGAAAATAAGTGCATCAGGCATTATTGCAAAAGAGAGTTGGAATGATTGCACGATTCAGAAGATCAAGTGTTAATTGTGAGATTTTTGACTCCTAGTAATGTCAGAAGGCTACACTCATAAAGCCTCATAACCTGACTGTTTAAGCATGAATTAAGCAAGAACAGCAATAGACATGCTATGAGGAAATACCAAGAGGTCTCAACCATGACCAAAAACGTTACAGGCAACTAAGAAATGCCGAAAGCCAGGATTTTGTTGAGGACTTTTGCATGTATGCAAAAGAAATTATAGAAATTGGTCTATAACTTTCTTTTCTGGAAATTTCTTTACCTGATTTTGATATTAGTATACTACTGACTTCATAAATTGATCCTATTTGTCTGCCATCATTTTCTATTAGGTAGAAACGAGGAAGAATTGGTATGGGATCTTCCTTTAAAGTTGTTAGAATTCAGCAGTGCATCCATTTAATCCTGGACTTTTCTTTGAGGGAAAGATTTTAATAAGTATTATAATCTCAGGGTTGCAATGGGTCTATTTATTACTTTGGGGCTTAGTATTGGTAGATGCTATACATTTAGAAATTCTTCTATTTCTTCTAACTTACTTAGATTTTCAGATTGTAAGTAATTTCTTTTAATTTCCTTGGCCTTGGATTGTAATGACACCATCTTGTTTTCTACTTTTATTGATTTTTTCTTCTCCTTCTTAACTCAGGGTTTGATGATCTAATTAACATTTTCATAGAACCATCTTTGTTTGATTTTTCTCCAGTGTTCTTTTAATCTCTATTTCACTGATTCCTTCCCTATTCTTTATTATTATTATTATTATTATTATTATTATTATTATTATTATTATTAGTCTTCTATACTTGAGATTGGCTATTTGTTGTTTTTCAAGTGCTTTGAGGCATGTTATTATCTTGCTTATTTCATCTCCCAGCTTTTTAGATTTGAGCACTTACTGCTATAAACTTTTCTTCTAAGACCTCTTTGGCTGTGTCCTGGAGGCTCTGACAGGATGTTGTTTTCACCATAAATTGTAGCTGGAGTGTGTATTTTTATTCATTTTCTTATTTCTTTCTTCATATTCTTTTAAAATATGTAATATAGTCCTTGTACTGTGGTAAGTACAAAAAAAAAAAAAAAACAAAACAGAGCGAAAATATATGCACTATCTTTTGGGATTTTACCATGAGGAGACAGACTTCTCAGAACAAGATGCTAGGAGCTTTTCATATATGATCCTTCTCTGCATGGAAATCATCCCAGATTCTAAGTTGATGACAGAAACTATGGATAGCACAAACTACAGAAATACATATTTGCTGATATACATTCATGCCTAATTATAAAATAAAATCTCCAAGTTAGAAATATTGAAAGAGCAGCAATAAATAATAACAATAAAAACAAACATATTAAAATAATATGTTAAAATATATTAATGATTTTTTTCTAAAATTGTCTTCTCTTCAGGGCTTATTCCTGTGATGACAAGAGACTTTGTGTCAATTGTTTCTATGGATGACATTCTCAGAATTCTCCAATAAAGCATGTTGTCAATCAGAACATATTCTCTGTTTATGTGTTCTACCCACAAATTTACTGCCTTTTCACATGATTAAACACTTATGACACATCATAATAACTTCCTTTATTCAGAATGTAAAAAAAGTACAGTTCTAGTTTTGTTTTTCACAATTTCACACACACAAAAAATGATTTTTTAAATTTAGGTCCTGATAAATTCAGGGAAAAGAAGTCAATGTTTTTTGGCATATGAAAATGATCATCATGTTCACTCTTGACCTTTGAGATTCACAAACATCTTATCAGTAAAAATAATAGCTGACTGGTGTCTAGGTAAGTTAGGGTCAGAAGTGCATCCAGTATGGATACTGGATGGGATATAGCAATATGAAATGAGAATTCATGATGCTACTCAGAGGAATGCATGACATCAACCATGTAATGTGTTGATTTCTGGAAATTTTCTCTTAATATGGGACCATAGTTCACAGTGGTAACTGAAAATGTAAGAAGGAAAAACATTCAGCTAATTTGAGACACTACTGTTTCTTCTGTTTTTAGGTCTCAGTATGCAGGAAGAAAATAAAGAGATTTACAACCAAGAAAAGAATAAAATGTCATCAGTGAAGACAAATTTTAATGAACTTCTGAAAGATTAAAGTAGATTAATGATTGAATAATTAATCACAGGTGATAAAGAAAATAATCTAGAATACACAAGAAGGGAGTTTAACTGATGAAAACTGTACTTCTCCATCCAAATCCCAAAAAGGGTAACATACTAAGAAATGGAAGATGTTTTGAGAACCAGATAAATAAATGGGTTCAAGAACAAGATTGTAAGTGAGACATTTATAAGGAAGGATAAATTATTCATATATCTTCCTACAAACTCATTATGTGTAACATTCAACACTGGAAAATATCATACCAAGTTGTATAAAGTTATTATAAAAAAATGTCCATTTTAAGTAGTAGAGACTAGGAGTGAAGGATTTTTTACCCTGTGATGAACACAAGGGGTCCCTGAACACAATTTTTCCCATGATTTCTCACTTGAATCAGTCCCTTCTAAAAAGCAAAATCCATTTTATTAGTCTCTATTATTACTCTCTATTACTATTTAGGAAATCAAATAACTTTTAAAGTATGTATGAATATTCAGTAAATTTGAGAAGATACTTCAAATACCTATAGATTGAAAATGATAGAAAATTTCAGAAATAAATAATTAATGTGACTGACTTGAATAGTATTCTGAACAGCATGAGAGAAAGGAACTGAATGCCAAATCAATACTAAAGTAAAAAACAAGAAAAATGGAAATTAAGTCATTATTCAGTAGTATATAATGATGGTGAAAACAATGGTATACACAAGAAAAAAGATTGATGCAGCATATCTAGTCTTTGGCACACAAGATTTCTTGGCAAGAATGGATAGAGAAGAGATGAGATCCTCAATGATAGCTATCAAACATTTTATGAAACAGAGAAGTAAATATAAACACATGCATGTAGTGTCTGTGGAGGCCAGAAGAGGGTGTTGGATTCCTTGGAGCTGGAGATACATGCATTTGGTTGTGGGTGTTGGGGATCAAACCTGCAACGACTGACTGGGAGAACAGTCAGCTGAGTCATTGCTCCAATCCCAATATACATATATTCTTATATAATCTATCAACTGTTAATTACATCCTTATGGTAAGCTCCAATTTAGATTTATACTATACCTGAGTAATGAATCTATAGATAATTCATTGAAATAATAATTTTATTTTAAATAAAGGTAAAGGAAGAAATAGAGATGAGTTGCAAATAGGGAGACAGCATTGCTTTTTCTTGTGTGTATTAAGATGTAAAGATTTAGGTTAATAGAATATAAATATTTCTTGCGTGTGCAGTTAAAAGCAATAGAGAGAGAAGCTGAGACTTATGTACAATGGGATAGAAAAAGTTTGAAAACTTGGCCACTGAGTTAAAAACTTTCATATATTAAAATCATATATACATATATTTTTTTCCTCTTACATATAATGCATACAATACATCCTGGCTGCCCTCCTCTCCTACCTCTACCCCAAGTTCCTCCATCTCCTCGTTCCCACAGATACACCCCATCACCACCCACAAGCATCCCCCTGCTTGCTTCTCCCCAGAAAAGAATTATCCTCGCAGGATTACAGCACAATAAAGGCATGGCATTGAAGGATACAATGTAGCCAGGTACTAATCCCTACTTCAAGCATGGGTCAGGCAGTCTGGCAGGAGCAAAAGGGACTCAAGGGCAGGTAAAAGGGTCAGAGACACCTCAACTCCAGCCTGTAGGAATATTCAAAGGACACCAATCCAGACAGCCATGTAATGTATTTAAGGGATCCATTAGTTTCTATATCTGTTGACATTGTGTGCTTGTTCTTCTGGTGTTCTCGTCTCCTCTGTTATCATCCATCCCACTCTCCCTCTTTTTTGTTTGGTCCTAGCCCTTTCCACATGCTCCTTTCAGCTGCTGGAGGAGGCCTCTCTGGTGATCACTGGGCTAGGTACCAATCTATGAGCAGAGCATGACATCATTAGAAATCATCTCTGGGTTACCCATCCTCTAGTTCCTGTCCTGTCCTGAATGAAAACTTGTATAGCCACTGTGGAAATCAATATGACAATTCCTCATGAAATTGGAAATTGACCTACCTCAAGACCCAGCTATACCACTTCTGGGCGTATACCCAAAAGTTGCTCCATCTGATCACAAGGACACTTCTCAACTATGTTCATAGCTGCTTTACTCATAATAGCAAGAAATTGGAAACAACTTAGATGCCCGTCAATTGAAGAATGGACAAAACAATTGTGGTACATTTACACAACAGAGAATTACTCTGCTATTTAAAAAAAAATGACATTATAAACTTTTCAGGCAAATGGATGAAACTAGAAAAACAATCATCATGAGCAAGGTGACCCAGACACCGAAATACAAATATCATATGTACTCACTTATATTTGGATACTAACTGCTAAGCAGATAAAAGTACTACAATCCAGAGACATAGAAAAACTACACAACACCACAAAGGGTCCCAGTTGGAACACAGGGATCTTCCTAGTAGAGTGGAAGTTGAACAGGTGGTGAGGGTGGTTTAGGGGATGATGGGAATGGGAGCAGATGGGACTAGGAAGAAGAAAGGGATGGAAAGAGAAATATATGGAGAGACAACAAGAACTGGGAGACAATTAGGGGGCAATCTAGTGTAGTGCAAACTCACAGAAATCTGAGGAAGACCCTAGAAAAACATAGCCTGAACAGGCCATTTCCTGTGGCAAAGCAAGGCTTTCAGTGATGAGACTGAGACCCCTTCTCAGTCATGAATCCTCTGACCTATGACCTATCCTCCCTGCAAGATCTTTATTGACAAGGGAAGGTCAGAATTCCATGGTAAAAGAATATTCTGATAAGACATTTATAAATCTGGTGATCCATAAAGTTAAAATTTGTTTTACTCATTCTAATTTTATGGGTACTCATCTGATGAAATATGTAGAAATTTAAAATAATTTTTGGTGGGTAAAATAACTTGGAATGATGGATAATGAGAAAATATTAATTTTGCATTTTTTGCATTATTTGATGTTTCAAAAAAGTATTATTTTCACAAGAGTCAAATAAAAGAAACACTTGAAATATGAGAAGTGAGAGGATACAGATAGTTATTCTAGAGTTCATCTAAGTATATTCAGAAAGTTATATTTAATTCAAATTATTCTCATATCAATTGTAAGAAACCACTTAAAACTCAAGGTCATGGATTTGGGATATTAGTCTGACAGAGGTTAATGCACCTCTCAAATGCATTAGGTTTCAGTATATATTGAGGGACTGTTCAATGAAAGTTAATGAAGCTTTATGTTAACCTTCCTCTGTTATGATTATCTGTTTATCTTATTGTTAGTCACCTATATTAGCATTTATTAAAACTTATATGCTGTTGCTGATTTTAATTTTATTTTTAGTAATAATTACCTTACACATGCTACAAAAGAAGGAAGGATAACATATTTCTATATTCATGTCATCCTTACACAGTCTTGTCTTAGAAGGTAGGCAGTGTTGTGCCTGATTAGTACTCTGCAGGATAAAGGATAATAGTGTTTCCTGAGTAAAGTAGAGGAAATAATTAAATTTTAAAGCAAAAATATATCTGGAGATGCATTTTTAATATATTGCCCATGCATTGCCCAAATGGTCATAAGACCATATTCTGTTATTTTATTGATCATATACAGTAAGATATTGATGTTGCATAATCAAGCATTTGATACTAGGGAGATTTATGTAGAGAAACTGCACATCTGAAATTCTTAGACATTATCTCCAAATGTTCCAACTTCTTAGGTAATAGATATTAATGTAGAACACAATTTTCAAGTCAGGAGGAATAAAACACAATTTGTTTTTGAGCCAAATATGAATAAGGATGGCCTAAGAGGGAAGACACAGGTTTCCCTAAGTATGATTTTATGAGGAAACAGTTTTATGAAGATTTTACAATTTTGAAACAAAATAAAGGTACAATTCAAGGCATATTTTAATACATTGGTGGAAATACTAAATACATTTTACAGAGATATCTCTGATTTAAATATCAGATTTTGTCTGATGACTTTCTTGGCTTCTGGGTTGGTGGAAGCTATTGTTAAGTTAAACATTCAAAGGGTCATACCCAGATAGCCACAAGTAATTAGACATAGAGGTGACAGGGAATGGCTCTTAAAAAGACTGAAGATAATCAAGTTAATTTGCCTCTGGATCTTGATATTCTGATTCTCACCAGTCATGAAGCTCCATTCAGTCAATAGGCCTTGAAGAAGCTTCAGCATGTTAAAGTCTTTAGTCTAGCAACTTCAGTTCACAATGGTGATATTTACTTCACATCTGAACAATTCATGTTTTTGAAACCGTATCAGCATGTTTAATGCTTACACTGTATTGATATTGTAAACATTGTCAAAATCTTTTTGGAAACACTTAGTTTACAGTTGGGGAAGCAGAGAATCATAGATTTCTTTAATTATCATGATTAACTGAAGATTAAAGGTGACTGAATATTTCTAAAGAATGATGGCCTAATGTGGGGCTTGCTGTGGTCAGATATATAAAAACATTCTCTACTGTGCTTTGAGTTATTATTATATACACTATCAAATTGTATAAAATTTAAATTTAGGACACTTATTTTTAAGATTTCTTGTAAACTGGTAAAACCATGAAAAATGAATCTAATTTAGAACAGAGCTTATTTATAGATTTGAATGCATGGAATAAAGATGTTGTCCGATAGCTGCAAACTATGCTATCTTCACTGGCAAATGTATTTTTATATCTACATAATTACAACATATATAATTTATCCTTTCAAGTAGAGATTATAGCTAGAAATTGGAGCACAGTCAACATTTTGAACATCTTGCATAAGAGAGTTAAGGGTAATCCAAAAATTATACCCTGGCAACCCTCACCTCTGCACCTGGAGAACTAGTTTAAAAGATCTTGGAAGGTGAAACACAAATCATCTGGGTAAGCAAAATTGGTTTGGAGTAAATCAGCAAAGGCTTTGCAAATGTAAATCATTCCCTCTCTGCCTTGAAAGGGTACTTTATGATGCTTACCAAACCAAAAGTAAATAAAGGAGGAGTGCCAGATGTACTCAATTTAGATTGTCAGTGCCTCTTAAAGGAGGTATTTTTATCCTTAGCAACACCTGACAGTGTGACTGCACGCCTACACTAGAAAACACACGGACACATTTCTTGCCATCTGGTCTACCTGTTGTCCAGTGTTAACAGAGACCACAGAGTGAGAGGCCATGTCCAAACAAATTCATTTCTTACTGCAGGCTCATTCCCAGGTACCTGTAAACTTTGGCAATAGAGGTGAAGATGGAAACTTCTGTCAGTGAATAAAATCTGAAGAAAAGACAAAAAAGCAGGGGTCTGGATATTGTCTTGCTGTTATAAGATTTAAAAAAATCTGTCTGCTTTTTAGAAAAGTATCAGATATTTAATATACTATTTACAGTCTGATAGTCTGAGATGATTATGTTGAATTGCTGAACAGTCACACTTAGAGGAGATAAAGAACACTGAGAAGGTAATCAAAAAATGATGGGCATACATGTCAATTGTGTTGTTACTCTATGTAAGAATGTGAAAATAAAAAATACTTCAGAATATTTTTACCTGGATATTTAGGTAAGTTAGTAGAATGTTTCTCTATCATATATAATATCATGGGTTCAATCCCCAGCACATCTCAAGTCCAGTGTTGTAAAACCCATCTTTAAGAAATGGAAGCAGGATGACCAAATGTACTGTCATCTTCAGTTACGTGTGAGTGGAGATCAGCATGGTATACATTGGTCCCTTTCTCAAAATAGAAAAAAAAAACTTTTTAAAATCAAATTGTGGTCAATTATGGTAATGATACATATAAAATTGTGTCTGAACTAATTACAAATGCTTGATACCAATGATTGACAACTCGTAGAAATATGAGCATTTTCCAAAAGTAAGCCAAGATGGATGAGGAAGGTTGTCAGATAAATGAATATTAAATAGGATCCAAATGCAAACTTTTTTCTTTCAGAAGAAGGTGGGGTACTTTATAAGGGGAATCTACCTAACCTTGTAAGGGAAAATATGAGTAAACAATACCAAGAAATTTCTAAAAGAAAATTACTCAAATTAAATTGGACTTTAAGAGTTAAAGGCTATTGAAAATTAAAACTCTAGGCCTGCACATGCAGAAAAATATAATGAGAAAGAAAGGAGAACCTAGGAAGAGAGATATCTCTATTCATGGCTGGACAACAAATAAAGTGAGAACAAGTTCCTAATGGTCTTGTGAGAATGTAAAATAGAATTAATGCATCATATCACAATTCAGAATCTGTTAATGAACCACCATTCTAAAATGTCCAAAGAAACACATATCCCTGAGGAAAGCAAACAAGTGTTTTGTAATATTAGATTGAAGATGACTTTACTTATGCAATATCAAATGTTGGTGGATATTTCTTGTGTGCATATATGTGTGTATGTTTTTGTGGTGTATGTGTTCATTTCTGTGCCCAGGCACATGTCTGAAGCCAGAAGTAGTGCCCACAGTCTCCCTCAGTCTTTCCCCACGTAATTTTTCAAAGCAGAGCTTCTCGCTGAATCTGCAGCGCATTCACCTGGCTAGATTGACAGGACAGTAAGAGCTAGGGGTCACACTGACTTTGCCTTACAACTCTTGCATAAATATATACACCCCAGACCCAGATGTTTCTGAGGGTGCTTAGGACCCAAACTCAGATCATCATGACTGAGCCATCTCTGCAATTCCCTATTTAAAAATATGAATTGTTAAATTTTAATCCATTAAGTTAAAACCTTCTAGATAGTAAAAAAATAATGTTAAAAAAAAACCAACAATTAAAACTATAGCAATCTACACTCCACTATTTACATGACAGTCAAAAGACAATTCCTTGTATATAAGGAGGTCTTAAAATACATGAAGGACCTACACAACAACAACAACAGCAACAACAAAAAAACAACAAGATGAAACAACAGACTGTTTACACAGAGAAAATATAATGATCCTTAACCATTAATGACATACTGACTATATATATTATGATAAAAATGTAACCTTAATTGATTTTCCAAATATTTCTATTTGCCAAAACTTGAACTAATTTACAATATGGCATAAGTAAAAAGATTCAAGACTTTTAAATTATTGGCAAAATTTAATCATATATATATATATATATTCTTTGACATAATAATTCCATTTCTGGGATTTTCTCCAAAAGATACAGTCACCTATAGGAAGTTTCATATGATCAAAGATAATGAAGCAGAATAGTTTATGGTATTATAATGTGCACTGTATTGATATATTGTCATTTGCTATTTGAATAGGATGGCATCCTACATCACACCTAAGAATGTTTTTGCCAAATGTGTCCTGTGTCTGATTGTCCTTCTGGCTCTATAACAAGAAGAAGCATCCATAACATATGTCTAAAGGTGTTAAAAACATTGTACTCTTGAACAATGGGACATTGTTTCCCACAGAAGTCACTCCTGTTTATCCAATGGTATAAAAAGTATCAATGGTAGGAAATAGAAAATCAGAAGCTCACTTACGGAGAAGGTTGAGAAGACCCTTTCAGTAGGAAACTCTAGCTGACTGTATTGGCTTCTCTAGTTGGTTCCCGCTGTATAATTGTAAGTAACTGAAGCTCTTTCTCCCTTTTCTTTTAAATTTGAAAGCCTCAACCTACAGAGACTTCTGTAACAGGGACCCACTCCATTAGGATTTCAGCTGTCTTCCTCAACATGGGAATTCAGTAGATTCCCAATGGATGATTTGAGCACCTTATTTGATGGTGTTTTGCTATCTGCTACTTACTATTTATTCTTTTACTTTTGCTCACTATATACTTAACAAACTCGCTTGCTCAAAACTTAAAGTATGATTATGGTAGATCATTCATGGAACGTTACAAAATAGGTGCTTTCTTTAAGAAACATCAAACTTCAAAATACATTTAAATTTTTTTTTAATTTCCCCTTAGATGATGGTAAGTACCTTAGGGCTCCTCACAGTGTATATACTTTCCATTGCACTTAGGAATACTACTCATCCTAATTTTTTTATTTTGTCAAGCATTGGGTTGACAGATCTATTTTTACTTATGGTACAGAAAAGAGAATTGTCAAATATTTTAATCAATTTATTCTTTAGATAAAATTAAATTCTATTATTCTTCCATTACCAGAATAAAAGAAAAGATGTAAAAATATTAATGTACACATAAAATTTTCTAGGCACCTAATGTCATTTGAAAATTGACCTATGAAATAAACCATGTTATAAATTTATATATAACTTGAGTTTTAAAGAAAAGTTCATGATCTGGTAGTCTCAACAATCTAAGCTCTGCCACCTACCAATAGGACAATTAAAGAGACAACTAATGCAGATAAAAGAGACTTATCTAATAAATACACTGGAAAAAGAGGCCTAAAGTGGTCTAGTGATTCCTTCAACTGCATGGTATTGTCATAAGCATTATTTTGAAATAGAAGAAATGGAACAGACAAAAGTCTGTGTATATAAATTAGTCAATCCTCCTTAATTGGCTGTCAGGTTAAACTTTGTCTGAGTTCATATTCTTCAATGTGGTCCAAAGAGGAAAGTCTTCTTGCTTAAGGACATAATCTGGTTGTCTTGAGACGATTGGTCCTGCTGTGGGTGATTTTATTTACTGGGTGATCAAAATCTAAGGTGAATGCATATATAGGAAACAAATTGAGTTGTTTAATTCTCTTTGTGTCTCTCATCATAAAAGGTGGTGGCTATGTTAATTAGGTGTGTCCTTTTTCAGATAGTCTTTAAGTGAGTAACACGTTCATGTTCCTTGGTAAGCAAGTAATCTGGGGTAAAGGTAACAGTTGGAAACTGGAGACAGGGAGGAATTTATGCTGCCCAGTCACCTTGCAGGACCAAAGAGAGTACTGAAGCTTCTTAGTAAGAACACTCTGTAAAATCTGTTACATAAACTACTTTTATTCCTTGTAGGCTGAAGCAGAAGGTGGCTTAAGTCCAGGATTTCGTTTTACTTAAAACTTCTTGAATGTTTGATATTTATTTCCTTATTTAATTGATTTTAATTTACTTGGTGGTAGGCTTCCACATTATCTAGAGGTCTGAGGACAAATTGTGAGAGTTGGTTCTCCCCTTCTACCTTGTAGCTTCTGGAAATGGAACTCTGATCCTCAGGCTTGCCAGCCGTCTGGTGAGCCATGTTGCCAGCCATTAACCTCAGATTTTTGAGCAGGCTTAAAATCACAGCAAGAACCTTGTATCTAAGTAAAGAAAACAATAAAAGAAATGCTCCATAATAGGTTACCACAACATGCCAAAATATCCTTTTCTTTCTTTGCATGCTGTGGACTTTTGTTAGCCACAGCATGTTTGTGGAGCTCTCAGCAGGAAATGGTATTAGATATCTGAAAAATTTATTTTATAAAAATAGAATTTCAAGGAGTTGATAGAATATCCATGACAAAAATTGTTTCCAATGACTTGATCTTCATTATTAAGCATCAGTATTTGAAAAACAAATTTCAAGGTTAGTGGTGTTACAGAATTCTTTGTGTCATAAATATTCAACACCTATGTTGTTACCTCACCTCAACTTGATTTGAAAATGATATAAGCAATGATAAAACAAAGAAAAAGTGAGAGACACTGGGCTTGTTTCAAAACTCTCTCTAGGTAACTGCTGAAGGATTCTATTATTGATGCCTGCTTTCAATGCTCTGAGTCGTAGACAAAGCAGGTATTACTGAAATGTCAGTGCATGCTCAGCACCTCGTGAACTTGACTTCCCAGAAGATACTTATGCCCATATCTCCGAATCATCAACTATCTCTCATTCTACACACCTTTCCAAATTTATGCTTTTGTTCTTTTTGCTTGTTTGTTTGTTTTGCTTTGTTTTTCCCAGATGATTTCCAAAAGAGCCATGGGGCACTGTATCCTGAGGGTTCAGTACTTAGTACAGAGTACAGTTACAAGTTTCCTCTTTGATTGCTGGCTTTGTAAAATGAAGACAGCAACATTTAAGATCTGTATTATGTTGTCCTCTAGGATTGGCAAGGATTTAAAATTTATCTTCAAATTTTGTTTTCTATTGACCAACTTTACTAAGGTGTTTATTAAGGTATCTTTGCAATTTGCATACAGTACAATGATTTCACCCTTAATAGCATTATGAACAACATCATGTACATCAATCACAAAAAAGTAAATGAACATTTGTTTGAGTATTTTTCATATTAGCTTCATTGAATTAGAGATTTGGCATGTGTTCCATTTAATATTCATGATTTTATCTGATATAACTAAAACATTCAGCAATTAGATGCAACATGAGAGTTAAGTCTCCCACAACTCACTTTGTTACAACTTTTTTAACAGCTTAACAAACAAATAGGAAAACAGATAAATAAGGAAGTAAAGTTATTCAGGGTCTGTTTTTAGTAAATGTTTTATTTAAATGACGTGTTTTTCCAATTAAGTTGTTTCTTTTTTCCATTCAAGTAATTGTAATTCACAATGACTTCAGAAAAATAGCAAGGAATAGGTCATATCCTGTACTCCTGCTGAATCATCATCCTCGAAGTGGCAGTTAGTTGATGAGACACAGCTTTCTTTATACTTTTCTATTTTTCTTTCTTAGGAAGGTATTAGTCATAGGGTAAGAAACTATGGAGAGCTAGGAATCTAAGTGCCTGAAGTTTAATAGAGTGAATGTTCTCCTGCTAGGAAACTTGCACTCATGTTGATATTACCCTGGAGTGCATGGCAAGAATCTTGAGGAAAGATAGCTATGGATTGCTGTATAATCTACTATTAACATAGCTCACTGAACTACATTCTGTTCTTAACTGAGTCACTGCAGACCTCTTGAATAGTCTGCCTTCCTTACACTGAGCTACAATTTGGTTGCTCCAAATAGAGTGGCAGATTAATATTAAGTTATTAGTTGGCATATGAGAGAGAAACTAAGCAACTAGAATGCCCTGCAACTTTAGTATCATGAAGGCATATACAGTTGGTTTTTAACTTCCTTTGATTAGAAAAAAATTTACCTAAAATAGGTGGAATTATTATGATGTTTTTCAGGTATGTATTAACTTCTTCAGAGCTGGTAAATTTTGTGAGTGTGAGAAACTTGGCATTGGACAATTGAAAATTGAATGAATGAAGGCTCTAAGTGTGTTCACAGGCAGACAACTCTAAGAAAGAGCTGTGATACTGACCAGGAACTTCTTTTTATTGGATATTACACAGTTATTAAAGAACTGCTTTATGTAGCATGTTTCAACTTTCTACAATGATGAAAATAAGGACATTGGGTTTGTCTTCTGTCCTTTGATTTTTCACTAATGTTTTACCCTGCCCAGGGCCCACACTGTCTGTGGGAATTACGGAAGAAGATAACTATTCCTAAGATTCAAGCCATTCATGCCGTTTACATAAACATCCTATGTGATTTCTATTAGGTGTCATTGAAGCCCCTTTCCTCCCAAACAATTCACTGCCAATGCATCATGGAGAGTTTAAATAAACTCTTTTTCATTAGAGCTGAACTCTTAAGTTAAAGAAAGAAATGACAGTTCTTTTCTTAGTAAAAGATATGATAGTCTTTGATGGTTATCCTGTAAAAATCTAAATTTGTCAGATCTTTCCAAAGTAAAATAGATAAACAAAATGATTTCAGTTATAGTAAGTGTGTCAGCCCAAAATTTGTAAATATAATACAATCAGATTTGCATTCCTAAGGTAGACTCTATAAGTGACACTTTCTCAGATGAAAGGTTATTATCTGCAAGTAGAATATAGTGATACTCAGAATTTCATTGTTTTCCCATTTATGATTAAATATTTGTATTCTATCTTTATCTCCTGGTTTTCATTTTTACTGCTGCATCTGGTCATCAATCTTATCTTCTGTCTTTAAAAAGTAATTGTAGAAAGCTTAAAGCATGTCCATTTTTTATGTTGTCAGTAATAAAAAAAGGATTGCTTATGGTGTCTTCTGGGGAACATATCTGTGTCATGCTCATCTGAGAGACTGGAAGATTTCTGAAAAGCAAAAGGGTAAAGAGCAGACATTTTTAATGGCAAAACTCTGATCAATATAAAAAGGAATTTCGGTGCTTGGCTTATTCATTTCTTTGTTCCTTATAAAAACTGAAAAAAAAGAGGATTTTAATCTCACAGGATAGAAGTAACTTGTGTTGAATTACTGCCATACAGATCAACTCAGATTCTGCATGGTTCATTTATCTTAGGCTAGATCCTGGTATAACCCAGTGAACCAAGGTTCCTGGAATCAGACAGAAGCTCTGAGGTAATGCATCAGATTTGCATTCACAATTTTATTTAAAATATTCTATTTAGCCTTTCCACCCAGGAAACAAAGCCAGCACTACTCGATTATTGACTAGCCATTTCTGGATGCTAAGCTTGAGGATATTTTATTAAGATTATGGGAAACTTGAATTTTGTGGAATGAATCATAGATTGCATTTCAAGTTTGATTTTTCTCCAAGGATTGAAATACATAGGAAACTAGGATATATGAAAGATTAGCTATTTTATAGCATACTTGAAATTGCAGTCAAATGCTTCAGAAAGAAAAATGGTATTGTTAGAATGTAAAGTTGCTACAAAATAAAAACAGAAGACGTTCACAGTTTTGACAAAATGAACTTATGCATGTAATATTAACATGCAATTTTTATATGAAGATATGCATATTTTAGTTGTGTATTTCTGTGGTTGTGATCAAAATCATCAAGTAAAGCAACACGTTTAGAAAAAAATTTATCATTATTGATTTCAAGAGGTGCACTTCAGTTAGCTATTCTATGAGCAAATTACTTAGGGAATGTAGGCACAGACACACACAGAGTTCAAGTCCATGGAAACATAAAGAGTAATTTTATGTCTAGAAAAGCATTCAAATAACTGTGCAGCATAGAAAGAGATAAGGATATGTGTATTCTCAAAGAGTAGGTAAATAATGGAATAGATATTTTTCTTGATTCCATTAAGTCTCAGTGGTTTCAGTGTGACCTTTGAAACTAATGTCAGGTATCTTTGCTTCTATCTCATATGTGGCAGGTCACCATGGTACTGAGACAGGTGAAGTAGCTTCCCACTCCTCTCACCTTTAAATGAGCCCTCCCCTTTCCTGTTCCTAGGCTGCTGAGAGGAAATATCATTCCATAACAATTTATGGTATTTCTGCCCAATTTAAATTCTTTCACAGACATAAATGATCATGAGTTTAAATTTTGAAATGTGACAGCAAATAATTTTTTATGGACAGTGGTTTTTGTTGGTATTTATTGGTGATTACTTTTAGGTGCTTTTCATAGCACTCTCTGTAAATGATGCAACACCCTCTTCTCTTTCTATTTCTCTTTCCTTTCACTAAATTATTCAGATTCATAATTTACTATGACATTTTTATTGCTTTCTAGAATTTTTATCACAGAGTTATTAGTTCATTTTTTCAGCATTTCTAATTAGGTAGGTGTCGAAGAGAAAATGAGGGCTTTGTATTCTTCACTGCCTTTGAAACAGAGTGGTACAGGCAGTCCATCAATACATCCTAAATATCTGTTGAGTTGGGGCTGGAGACAAGAACACATACTGTTCTGTAGAGGTATCAAATTTAACTCTAGCACTCAAATCAGGCTGTTCACATATGCCTGTTACTCCAGTGTTATAGTATCTGGCTTCCTCTTCTGCTCTTTGTAGGCATCTCTAGGCATGTGGTACACATACTGCAGGTACAAACTCAGTTAAAATAAAGAAATCTTTGTAAAAAGGTTTGTTGAATTAATGTAATGAAACATAATGATCTAAATTTGTTTTTAAAGTTGGCTTAGGCAAGATCCACTTCTAAAGCTCAGTGTTGAGCTAGTGATTTTTAGTGTTGAGTGTTGATTTAGTGGAGACATGGTATTAAAGAGACCAGCTAGTGGATAAGAAGATAAAAGCAGATCAGAATAGGGGTAGAAGCCAAGGGAGATCTAATTTCAGATGATGTCCATGTGAAGGTAGTGCCTGAGGAGAGTGTTGAAATGTGTATTCTTATCCCAAACTTCTAAATCTGAAATAAAATATATAGGCATTTTATTTTGCACTGGTAGGTTTAATAGTTAATAGTTGAAATCATAAATCTCTCCTAGCCATTCTTGACACTTTTTTCCTAGGATACCTCCATTTTATATATCTCCTTTTATATTGTGACAATTAATTAAACTCTGTAACTAGATGGTTAGGGAGCTACAGATGGAGGACTCTACTTTGCAATTAAATAAAAATTGCTTAAAGCTACCTAATTTGTGTGTAGTGTTGTGAGTTTTGTGAAGCATCTTTCCATGTAGTTAGGATCAATGCTCTAAACAACACAAAACTAGAAATAAGTGAACCAACATGTTCCCTCTCTCTCATTTTTGCCTCGCTGCTCCTCTACTTTCTTCTCTGTTTTCTGTAATAAAGATTAACTTTCAGTATTTGAGCCAAGATTCAAAAAGACAATTGATTGCACGAATTATTTATGTTCTCTAAGCTATATCAAACATTCACATAAAGAGATTATAATGTTTTTTTATTTTTTTAAGTACTAACTAGAATGTAAAAATTCAACCCCCTCAAATGAAAAAAACAACAAATACAAAAAGTAAAGCCAGTAAGTAGAGATGAAGGAATCAAAACAGATTAATGAAGAAACTGTTGATAAAAAGCTTGGAGTCCCTCCAAGCCAACTGGGCAGTTGCTATTGCATCTGTGCCTGAGAGCAGTGTGATAGTGCACTGCCCCCCTCCTTTTTCCTTTGTGGAACCTGCACACTTGCTTTCAGAACTCTCTTTATTCTGTTGAAGCCCACTGTAATGTCTCCATTGTACGATTTTTAAGATTTCACTGATGGGAATCAATTTAAGAAATAGAATTCAAAGAATGGGACTAGGGTTTAATGGTCAATGATGAGTTGAAAAGAACTATTTGTTTGGAAAAATACAAAACAAATCAAAACAGAGTCAGAAAACAACAGATGACCTAGATACTAGCTGGAATGACTTTGCCTTGAGGTTATAAAAGCACTTTGTGACTATTTATTTGTTTGGCTACTGTGAAAATAAAACACTTCTATTCAATCAAACTGTGAACTTCTCAAAAGATGTTTTTACATTTATTTCCAACACATGATTATGTTGATTACTTACAACTATAAAGCTGAGTGTCTTCGAAACTCCTTATCTACATTTAAATATGAAGAGGACAGCATAATGTTAATCTATTGTTTACAAATAAGCCAATCATAAAAATTTCACTCTTCTCCAAGTAATACATGAGAATCTATTTTCAGTAAAAGGAAAAAAACTTAAAATAAAATATATAATAAAATTAAAAATTGGTTTAAATAATAAAAACAAAAATATACACTTATATTCAATCAGTTTTGTATTTTTATGTTTTTTTTAAAAATTTAATATCAGAAATTTAAGAACATTAACTTGACTTGACTGTCAGAAATATAAGATGGAAGTTTCCATCAATAAGGGCAAAGGGAATGCTACTATGTTAATTATAACAATGTATACTTTGTGAAGCGTATTTCATTTTTACCCTGATAACCATACTCTATACAATATCAAAGAAATATGAAATTTGTTAGACTTATAGAGTGAAAGAAATTTAGACTATGAAAGAGATAACTATTAATTAGATTTTAGAGTAAATTGTGGACATGGCAGTTCCTAAAATCATAGCATTCTATGATTAGATGGATATATCAACCAGAGGTCAGAAGTAAAGACTTGTGCAATTTTCTTTATCCCTATTATATCATCCGAGCCAATTGTGGGTCAGGCCTAGACTTCCTCCTTGCTCCAATAGAGCAAGAAGCAGACATTGGTTTCCTAGATCTATGCTGGGTTATCTCTAGCCTTGACCTCCTTCTCCAGTTTGTTTGTTTTAGTGATTGGCTAAACACTTTTGTTTGTTTAGTCATTGAGTTAATTGGTAGCTCTGGTCCTTATTTCTGTTAAGTTCTGTTTAGAAAGATGCAAAAATCTTATATGCAAGAGTGGGAAACCAGGACTGATTATTGAATGTTTGAAAGTTCTCTGATGCATCTATCACATACATGCAAGGAAAGTCAACAGTAGCAATGATAATAGAGGAAATATTAGAAGACACAGTCCCAAAACAAAGTCCCTGTTTTTTTTTTTAAATAATGAGTATAATCATACATAATTTAAGGACATTCTTATTGATTTTACTTACTAGAAGAACAGGTCATTTAAAGAGAGTTTCAGATTATTTCTAATAAATAAAGGCTGGATAAAAATCTAGATACACATGAGTCATTGTATAAGAAAACTCACTGAATTCAAGTTTTTAATCACAGGGTTGAACAGTATGAAAGACTAAGATTTGATACTTGGGAGACTTATACTGAAGCTTTTCTGACCATTGATGGTAAAACATCAATGCATATAATATATAAGTAAAACTAGGCTTTTGTATGCTTTAACTTGATTTTTGCATTGTTCTTTCATTTCTTTGAGTTTATGTCATAGGAAGAAGGGAAGTTATTTTTCTTTTTTTCTATAATAATAAGATAATAATTAATATTCTATATAATAATAAGTTCCCGTGTCTTCCTTGGGAATTCTGTGAATTGTAGCTAAAAATAGAATATTCATTAGTTTCCTTAACAAATGTTTACATATTATATCTTAATAGAGCCTACTTTTGTTATTCCTCAAGCAAGATTGTTCTTTTGTGTGCTCTAGAAATGTCCATTTATGTTTAGTGGAGGAAAGATATGACTTTGGACAATGGAAGACCTTGCCTGGTTGTTTACTCATCCACTAAGAAGACAAAGTAAAACCTCCCTTGTCTGTTTTACTGTAGTCTCTATTCCTAGCCAAAGGCATGGGAAATAGCAATATCCTAGGTCTGAGCTCATGGATTCCATGACTTCACTGAAGCAGAAAAACTTAAACAAAATTATCTTTCACTAAATCATATAAGAAATGATTGTCATCCTGTGGACATTCAAGAAAATTATATATTTTTCATCTACTTTCTGATAACTCTTACTACAGCAAAATGAAACATAAGTGATTTAAGTTTCAGTGTTATCATCATTCACTCAACCCTGCTACTGCCCTATTTCAAAATATTTTTAGCCAAATAAATCCACAGTTAGCTGAACATAGTAACTGACTCTTTCCAGAGCCTATTTTTCTCATAGCAATTATATATGTTTCAAACTCAGCTCACACATGAAATGATTCCTAAGCAGAATCAGATGCATTAGTTTAAAGTACACAGTGAAAAGAATTCTAAGATCATGTCATATATTGGCTATGAACTAACATTTTAAAGGCAAAAATTAGTAGGTATTTCCTCTCAAAGTTTGCCAGGAGAAGTATATAGTGGTTTGAATGAGAGAAATGCCCATAGGCTTAGAAATTTTAACGTTGGTTCCCAGTTGGTGGTACTATTTGGGGAGTTTAGAAGGTATGACTTTGATGGAGGAAGTCACCACTGGAGCGGGCTTTGAGAGTTCACAGGCTTTTCTCCCTACCAGTTTTCTCTCTTTGCTTCAAATTTTCAGTTGAAGATGAACTTTTTGCTCCTGATGTCATACTTGCTGTTGTGCCTCCCTTCACTTATGAACTCTTATTCCTCTGGAAAATAAACCAAACTAAAATATTTCTTCTATAAGTTTCTTTTGATCATGACATTATACAACAAAAACAGAAAAGTAAGTATTTCATGGTATAAATATAATGAATAATAATAATAATAATAATAATAATAATCAACAATAATAATAATACAATATAAATAAAATGCCACTAACTTCTCCGTACTTCAATATGAGAACTTTTGTTGGTTTGAATTTCTTTTTTTGTAACTGGAATGTGTAATATGAGCATAAAATTTGTGGATGATAAAAGATGTCTTTCAATCTCAGAATGGTGGGCAGGCCTGAATGACTGTGTTCCTAATTTCCCTGGGAAGTGACAGGTGTTATGCTTTTTATCAAGGGACTAAATTCTTCCTCATCCAAAAGCTGGTAAATTTAGAGCACAGCAGCCTGAGAAAAGAAGAGTATTTTTCTATTATCTGCCACCATGTTAATCACAAGTAGCACACAAAGACAACATGTATGATTGGCTGCATGCATCTCAGGCTTGATGGAAAGTCCTAAGTGGGAATAACAGCAAAATGATAGCCTTATTGTGTGTTGCTCTTTCATTTGGTAGGAAAGTCTAAGGTTCAAGCAACTTTAGATTTAGTAATGTGATAAACTTTAGGTATGAAATGCCTTCTAGTGGTCAATATGTTAAGTTGATTATTCCTACGTTAGCATTATTGTGAGTTGTCAAACCTTTCAAGAAGTAGAATCTTGGGAATTTAGTTTTGCGCTTTGGAAGGCAGGCACTTGAAGGGCCTAGAGATTTCCTTTTCATCATGATTTTTTTCTTCTCATCATAATATTAATACTATGCTTGTCTTTGTGCTTCCTGCTATGATGTGCTCTCTTGCTATAGGGTCAGAAGAAACAGAGGTTGATATTGATTATTAACTGTTCCCAGAATATTCCATATGCCTTTTATTTTTAAATTTAGCTACTTTACAGGTCATAGCTTTTGACTGCAAGCATTAACTTAACCGGCACTGCTAAAACATCTAGAGTATCGGCAGTTTTGCTGGTGCTGGATTCTTCTGCTTTTCCACTAACTAATAACACAACATGGGAATTGTACGGGATTTTCTAGGGGTCTGCTGCATTACAGATATGTCTTCTTATACCCATTAAGCACTATTAACCTGGTTTCAATTGTTAAGCCACCCAGTACAAAATAAGTGACCCTATCTTTCAAGCAGGTTGAAGATATATGAAGATATATGAAGAATATGAAGATCTCAAAGAGGGTAGGCATTAGTTCCCACTTTCACTCAAACACAGTAACTGTGTTTTCTATGGAAGTACTTTGTTCCTGGAAATCAAGACTTCAGCAGAATCAAATAAGTGTATCAAGAGCCGAACTTTCAACAAGAGTGACAAAAGTTACTATTTTTATATCTGATTCCTTCACTTTTTTCCTTGGCATTTGGTATAGCACCACATGTGAACAGCACTGAAGAGACTGATAGGGGCCTAGTAAGATAATACATCTGCAAAATAGATTATACACAGTATTTTCATGCTATAATTTGACATTTTTCTAACCCACAAAAACATTTTAAATATTCGTTGTAAAATTTGATCATTTTTATAAAACTTATTTCAAAATATTTTACCTTCAATGTTTTGCTGAAAGTCCAACTTTTGTTGATGAAGTTTTGAGAGGAGAGGCAGGGGGCGGAGTCTGAATTTATTTCTCCAATTATGTTCCTTATGTACTTATATATTACTCAGTATTTTGTTGATAAAAGAAAATATTCAAGAGAATAAACTTAATGGGACAAAATAATGATTTTGTAATAAAAAGTTCCAGAAATGACTGTCAGGCCATGGTCAGCTCCTTTGTTTTGGGCTTGTGTTGGACTATACCAACACAAGCTATATGGAAGTACAAGGTAGAGAAAACTGCTGGTGTAAATGCAGATACTTAGCAGTGAGCTAAAGAGAAAGGATCCAGGCTCTCTATACTTCCTTCAAAGACATACTGCTCAATGACTCAGATCCCTTCCAATAGGCTATACCTTTCCCACAGTAGTGTCAAGGGCTGGCAGTAAGTCCTTTAGCAGATAGCCTTTGTGGTACAAACACTAAGATCTTACAAAAAAAACATATTGTTATCTAACTAGTTTGAATATTAAAAATGAAGAAATAGTTCCCAAACTTAAAATGCAGGCTTCTTAAAAACTTATAGCACACACTCATGCTTATGTGGATAGCTCTGACTAAACAGTCTTTCAGAAAGCAAAACTAAAAGATATGAACATAAGAAGTATATTTGTGGGGAGCCCACTGTATAATCTAGGTACAAAAGAGATACTACACAGTGGGCAAGAAAACATCAGAATGCATTATCTACATGTATGACATTATCAAAGAAAGAATTTAATTTCTAGGAGGTGTCAGTTGATCAGTACTTGACTTCATGGCTTTAGACCAGTGGTGGCACAATCTAACAGTGTGAAAGTACAATGTAAATAATAAGAACAGGCATAAAACCAAACCTCTCATTGCCCTTATTTGAAAAATGACCCTGATAAAAGATGCAGACGTTTAGGAGCTGCATTTATTTGCAGGAATGGATAAACTGTTCAATAAATATTTGTGATTCTAAATGACATGTCCATCCAACACTTTTACATTGTGACAGAACAAAAGTAATTCATAAAAATCCTCATATTGTTTTAAGTAAATTTATGAGATTTTTGTGTTGGGTTATATCTATTTCTATTGTTGACTTTTGACCACAGGTCATGGGTTGGACATGCTTGGATATTTTATATAAAGAAAGATTACTTTCTCAGAAATCCTGGGCTTACTAATGCACATGACAATTTTAGGCATTGTTTAGAAAATTGGTCATCTATTGAAATACTGGAAGGTGTGTAATTGCATTTCTTTCTAGAATTTGTCCATAACAGGGTACATGAAGAGGCAAAGAAAAAAGACCACCCAAGCGCCACAGCCATATTCTCCATCCCATGGAAGGTTATAGGCATAATAGGTAATTTGGTCTTATTCTAGATTTTCCATGTTATGAAGAGAACTCTCAGTTGTGAATTATTTCTATTCTCCATGCATATGCAAATCTTCTAAGACTTGTAGGTTTTGTCTACACCTATGAGTAGTGAAACATTGAAGGATATAATATCTTCATTCATTTTCCTGAATGGTAGGAATCAAACTTCTATGCAGGATAAGAAACACTAAGGGCTTAAGGACTTTGATTATCATCTGTACTTCCACCCCTCCTGCCTAGAACCAATTCCACAGAACATTCCTACAGGATATTCTCAACACTGAAGTTCTCTTCCTTTCACCTCACGAGCTATGTGTTCAGCTGTTCCTGTGTTCTTCACCCCTCTTATTCTATCTGTCATAATTTGTCCTTGATAGAGGCTTGAAGAGCAGTTCTCAGAACATATTTGAAACAGTTTTTTAAGATGTTTGGCTATGATGTGTTATAATTGTCAAGAACAATTATGTATTTATAGCTGCCTCTTAAGGTAGCTTAAATCTGGGTTAGGAGAAAATATCAGTCTCAAATTTGATGTATGTTAAATGATATTTTTAGGCATTGTAGGAAAACAAAATTAACCACTAAGTCTTTAGATACAATATTTTTTCATCATTCTAACAATATAAGAGTTTGACATGAATATCAAATAAGACTCATACTTTTATTGAGTTATAACATTTTTTCATAATGTGTTATAATTTAATTCTTTACTGTCATCTTGAATATAGAGCACTATTGTTGTTGTATTAACACATGTCTATGACTGAGGAAACACTGGCTGGGCTACAACATCAGTTTTTTGTGTGTTATTTTAGATTTGTTTGATTTTTTTTCGTCGTTGTTGTTCTTGTTTGTTTGTTTGATGAGTTGGTCTTTTTTTTGTATTTAAAACAAATGTCATTCATTTTTCTTGACTGTGCTTCAGTTTATATTTCATTCATGCCTGAAATTCTTATAATATACTATGTAAATAAATAGAGTATATAAATGGGAGTCATTTTTTGTAGGTTTGATTGAGTTATTTTCAGATCAATTATGAAAAAATACACAATGGGAAAATAACTTCTTTACAGCTCCAGCAGTAAGAGTGAAATAGTGGCTAATCAAGGGTTATGAGATACTTGTTTTCCAGTTGGGTCTCATATGGACCGAAAGTGTGGGTAGAAGCAGATGTACACTTCCTTTTATGAAGTTTCAACTTCATCCTCAAAGTCAAAAATCTTTGGGAAATGTTTTTACTCAGAAAGGGTGGATATAATTTACATGTGATATACAAGGATGATCTGCATGAATATAGAATATGCCTTGGAGGTTGTGCTGTGTGGTTTCAAAAATATATAATTGATTTCAATGATGATTGAACTAATTTATGATTACTGCAGATGTTTAATATCCACATAATCAGAGGTAGAAAAGCTTAGGCATAATTACATATATGTTACAAAATATTCTGCTCCTTCATGTTTATAGGTGAAGTTATTAAAGGATAAATATGCTAATAATGATATCAAAGCAGCAAAGAAGTTTAGAATAGCAATACATTGTGAGTTGCTTGGGTGAAGGGCTTTTTTTTTCTTCATACAGAATATCAACCCATTTCACTTATATGTCATCCTGATAGAGAATATATTTTATTACAATAACTGAAAGATACTCGGTTTCATGTTGCAACCCAGAGAATGTCAGTGTTTTTCAGTGAAGAAATACATGCTTGAATCTTTATCAGAAGAGGTGAGAAACTGGAATTGGAATTGTGACAAAATGAAAATCAATTCAATATCATTCTTTGGGACAGCTTTGGATTGCTAGAGGTTTAGGTCAGTTGGAAGTGCCATCAGCTATTAAGATCCTTTAATACAATGTAGTCTATTTTAAGTGTTGAAAGTTGCTTCAGAGTTGCAGTTTTCAAATTTTACTATGCAGATCCTTACTGCATAGTATTACATCATTTGATAAAACTTCATGCTTAACTTAAATGCTGAAACATGCAAAAAGACTTTTATTCAAGTGTAGATTTACATCCAATTTCAAACAATCATATTTCCAGGTGATTATTTTAATCTAGTGTCACCAATCATCTAGATGTCACCTTTCCTTTAAAAATAATTATGTTCATTATGATCAACAGACAATCTTTACACAATTACAATTCTGAGTACCTTCAATGATGCTATTTATTATTTATATTGTAGTACTGCATATCAAACCCAGCAATTCTCTCCATTTTATTTTGTTTGAGAAAGACTCGTATTGCACCTAGAGCTCACCATTATGGCTATACTGGCTGGCCAGTGAGAGCTTCAGGTGCACATGCCTCCACTTCCATCAGCGAAGTGCTTGTTTTATGGCTGCACATTGCCACATCTGATTTTTACATTGTTGCTGGGATGAAAATGATGTTCACATGCTTGAAGTGAACTTATTTTACCCACTGAACAATCCCTTGTGCTTGTGTTGAAAGAGAGTCACAAAAGGCAAAACTCCAGTAAGGAATATTCAGTAAAATGCTTAGACTTTAGATGCATTACTACAAAAGGTGTTCTATGTGTAGGTAGGCTGAAATGAAATGCTTGGATATTGATTAGAATAGCGTAATGTTTCTACATTTGATCTAAGACTTTGATAAGCTGAGCAGAGTTGTACAGCAAGCCTCATGAGGGCAAGAAGCAGGGACTTTATTTACCAATACATTCTTAGTGCTGGGATGGAAGTTGCCTCAAAGTAAATGTTCAGCAAACATTTGTTGACAGCTTGGCTGACTCATTACTTCCATATGGCACCTCCCACTAAGCAAGCTGGTTGGTTTTTCAGTTTATAGTTTGCTGTCACATTTTAAAAACATGATATTATTTATTTACAATAGACATAATCTTATAGTCCTTTTTCTAAATGAAACATTTCCAGTCAACTCACAGGAGAATGTTCATGCAAATTTTAACTAATTAAACTTAGGATTGATGTTTAATTGATGATACCTTGCTGAGGAAAATAGAAAGGGATAAATAAAATGAAATTTATTTCTGAAAAGGTCAAAAAACAAAAAGCCATTCTGGTTTTCAAATGTTTTGGGGAGCTGTGAATAAATAACTAACTAGCCTCATCTGGATTCACAATCTGTTCTTCAAAGCACCTAAAATTATCACCATCCTAAACATTCTCTTCACATATATTGACTGTGGAAAAACATGTAAACTAATATGAAGAGCCTCTGAAAATATTCACTAATTGTGTAGACCATTGGTCAAATATACCCAACCCCAGGCCACACTGATGGTGAAAATTGGTCCATAAATAGAGTTAGAGCCAGGGTTTTCTGTGAGATACTTGGAATACACATGCATATCTTAAGCTATATATATCTTAATCTTAAATGGATAGTATGATGGAATTTAGGAGCATGATGCACTGTAAATAGGTCCAATAACATAATACAGAAGCTCAAGAGCTGACCAGTAGCCCAGATGGCCCTCATGCCTATCAGTTGCTAATCTGTCTAATGATGCCTATTATTTTGACTTGACTAGTACTGGCTTCCTTTCCAATATTTGAGCTACACATAAACACAGTTATTTATTTTGTAGTCTAAGTGGTTTTATTTTTTCCAATTAGTGAATACTTTTACATGCAGTCATGTATGTATTATACTTTATTTAGTACTGATTTTTCCCCCCATGGTTCAAACAGAAACATTCTTTATTCACATTGGTGAGCACTGGTCATATGAACTCTACTTAGGATTTGGATATGATGAATATCACTTCTATGAATGAACATTATTGAACATATCCTTTAGTGAACATAAGAATTCATATGTCTTCTATCAGCAGAGATATTGTGACAGGGAATATAGATAAAATATTATGGTAGGTGCTATCATCCAGTCTGTTGAAATGCATTGCTTTACAAAATCAACATATAAAATTTCATCTTAAAAATTTCAGATAATTGTCACATTTTATATATACATATATATATATATATATATAGTATTAAATATTATTTGGTAATATTTAATATTTAACAATATTTTCATAATTCTACCATTGGAAAAAATGCATATATATATATACATATATATATATATATATATATATATATATATATATATATATATATATGATGTTATTACACTTATATCTCTGAAAACAGAAGTAATTATGACATCTTAGCCTTTGTCTAGATATGGATATATGTAGGCACTTGTTTATCATGCCTGTACTATACTATTAAGAAATAGATTTTCTGATTTAAGAAAACCCGGTGGGATATTTGTATACATTGTCTCCTCCTATTGACAAGACATGGATAGTTATTTGAATGAGAGTATTGCCCACAGGCTCAGGTATTTGAACACTAAGTCTCCAGTTGGAGGTATTTGGAAGGTTGCAGGGAGGTGCAGCCTTGTCACACTATTGCAAAGGAAGATTTCAGACTTTATTGCTTCACCTTATTTCCAGTTCAACCCCAACTTTGTGTTTGTGTTCGAAAGTATGACCTTGCAGCTTCTTGTTCCTGCCACCATGCTTGCTGAATGCCTTCTTTCCTGTCTGCCATGACAGACTCTTAAATCTGTGACTGAAAACCTGAAGTAGATGTTCTTCTGTTAGTTGCTTTGGTCATGGTGTTTGATTACAGCATAAAAGTAACTAATAAACTATGTAATAATTTCTTCTGTATAACATAATAGTATGTTATGTAATTAGTTAATAAATCATCAGTGATAACTTAAAAGTATGTATTTCAATAATGGACAAACTTTCCTTAAGCATTCTCAGGAAGATTATGAGTTATTTTTAATATATTTTGTCTTACTGAGTAAATCATGAAATAATAAATTTTATAATCTCTTTAGGATATAACAAAGCTTCTGAGTATAATTTTTTGAATTTTAATTATCAGTCAATTTTACCTGGTTTCTATGCAAACTTGAATTACCTCTTTCATTTTATATTTTGGTTAATGTCCAAAATATATGTTTTCTAAAGTGTTAATAAATATACTCTGATGTCTATCACATTTAACCCAAACATTTATATTAAATACCCAATTTATTGCTAAGTATTCTATTAACACAATGATTTTTCTATCAAGTACTACAGTGATGGTTTATTTCTTCATTGTGCTTATCTTCTCCCAATTCTTTTTTTAATGTTTTTAATTAAAATAGAATGATATCATTCTCCACATCTCTTTCAACTCTCCAGCTCTTCTCAGATATGTTCTCACACACCTCTAATATCAAGTTTAGATCCTCCTTTTCTTAATGTTTTTACACACATGCACATACACACACACATGCCTGCTGAGTCTATTTTTGTTGTGAGTGTGTATGTGATTTCAAGACTAAACAATCTGTACTGGGCAAGCAATCTGTTCTCTACAGAACATTGGCATTGTCCTCAAGATCCGGAGACACTCCCTGGGAATTCACAGACCACATTGAACAGAGATAGAAGTAGGCTAACTGCAGATCTTCAGGACTTCCTCCATCTCTCCAAGTTCAATCTACAGGCTCATCTCTAGCTCAATAGATAAACTTCTGCTGGGGCCTGGCTTCATTTTCTGCCCAGTGGAGTAAGCAGATCCTAGTGGAATATTATGCTTTTCTCCCTCCTGTAAATATCAATGTCAATGTTTTCAATACCCTGATATGAAGATACAGATTAATAGAATGGATGTGAAAGACAATTCTACAATTTTCCTGAATCCTAGAAAAATACATCGATAACAAGAATAGACATCACTACATGGTAAAATGATAGAAAAACATTTCAAGCAAATGGATCTAAGAAGCAAGCTAGCATAGCCATTTTAATATCTGACAAATTAGATTTCAAAACAAAACTAATCAGAAGAGGTAGGAAAGGACACTAAATACTCATCAAAGGAAAAACTCCACCAAGAGGACATTGTAAAGTAACTGTATACAAAATTAACTCACAAAAATCAATAGCCCTCTTATATTCAAATGATAAACAGCTTGAAATTTCATCTTATACCTGTCAGAACGACTAAAATTAATAAAATAAGTCACAACTTATGTTTGTGAGAATGTGGAGGAAGGGGAAACCTCATCCATTCCTGGGGGGAGTACAAACTTGTACAGCTACTATGGAAATTAGTGTGTCATTTACTTGGGAAGATGGGAATTGTTCTAGCCTAAGATCCAGATATACCACTCTTTGGCATATACCAGAAAACGCTTGACCTATCACAAGGACATTCAACCATTCATGTTCATTACTGCCCTATTCATTAGAGCCAGATATTGGAAACAACTTATATGTCCATCAAAATAATAAAGAAAATGTGGTACATTCTAACAGTTGTGTATTATTCAACTGTTAAAAAATGAAATGATGAAATTCACAGATAAATGGCTAGAACTATAAAAGTCATTCTGGGTGAGCTTTCCCTGACCCAGAAAGACAAATATGGTTTCTATTGGCTTATATGTGGATATTATTACTATAAATCATTTATAACCAAGTTACATTCTGTAGAAACATAGAAGTTAGGTTTAGAGTAAGGGACTAGGGTATATAGATAGCTCTCATTAGAAAAGGGAAATAGAATAGATATTTAAGGATTGATGGAGTATCAACAAGGTCATAAAGTTAAGAGAGGAATAGGGGAGTAAATGAATGGGGAAATACTGGGAAAGATCTAAAATAAAGTGACATTTGAAGGGAAGTATGAAAACTTAATAGAGTATAAGCTTCCTAAATGCATTTATGTATATATGTGTGTGCCTGTATATGTATATGAAGGCAATCTAAATGAAATAACCAAATAAGGGGGACAACAATGTCCCAATTATTCATATCTTGTCACCAAATGAAGCCTCCAACACTGGGATTAGTTTACATATAATAGAATTGTTGGCCAAAGGAGTTCCATAGAAAACCCAAACAACCCAAACTGTTGCCAAGTCTACAATTTGCTCTCCATAAACTTTTGACAAATCACCATTGCTGAAGACAAACCCCACATTACTCACTGAACATGGAGAAGTTGAGCTGCTGCCTAAATGGGGCCTTAACCAATACTCTCTAACATATTTGGTACAGTAAGGTACTCTACAAGCTAACAAAAGAGAAAAGTAAGCATCAAGCCAGCCACAAACCTCTGACCTGCAATGATGTCCTGCCTCCATGATTTTTGAGGACAATGGTGGCACAAAGCTTGTGGGAGTAACCAGCCAGTATCTGATTTCACTTATGACTCACTCCACAGAACCCCTATAAGACACTACTTGGTTGACCAATAAGAGACTAAATAGCCTAAGAACCTAGGGTAAAACCAGACACTACCATTCTAAAAATTAAATAAAATAAAACATGCCAATAAAATGACTCCTAATGATATTCTACTATACTCATATATCAGTGCCTTGCTCAGCCATCAACAGGGAAGCTTCCTCCTGTAGCAGATGAGGACAAATACAGAGATACATAGCCACACATTAACCCAGGAAAGAAACCCTGGAAAGTTTACGTGTACATGGTTTGTCTCCATCGAACTTTTCCCCTCAGGGCTCAGGGAGTTCTGCAGAAGAAAAAACACAAGGAATATAAGAGCCAGAAGTAATGGAAGGCACACAGACACACACACACGTACACATAGACACACACACACTCATATGAAAGAAAGAAATAAGGGAAGGAAGAAATAAAGAAAGAAAGAACGAAAGAAAGAAAGAAAGAAAGAAAGAAAGAAAGAAAGAAAGAAAGAAAGGAATGAAGGAAGGAATGAAGAAAAGAAGAAAGGAAAAGAAAAAAAAAAAGAGAGTGGAAGGAAAGACAGAAAAAAAAGAAAGAAATGAAAAAGGAAGGAAGAAAGGAAGATAAAAGAAAGGAAGGAAGGAAGAAAGAAAGAAATCAACATGATCATAGCTTATATGAACTATATGAATATGAATTTTGAGAGACTGATGCAACATGCACCAGGCTGCACAGTTCTGCACAAGGTCTGCATATATCATAGCTTCCAACTTGTTTTGTATTTTTATAGGATTCCTGAATGTGTGAATGGGTGTGTTTCTGAATAATTATTATGCCATCTTTTGGGCTTTTTTCTTTGTTTTGTGTTAATAAACATAAAAAAATGTTAATAATAACTCCAATGTGTTATTTTTTGTTTCATCTTATTATATTTTATTTTATGATTATCTTTTAGAAGCCTTCTTTTTTCAAATGAGAGACAGAAAGGAAGTGGATCCTGATGGGAGGGAATGTGGAAACTGGGAGGGCTATAGGGAGGAGAAACCTTGTAATCACGATATATCATATAAGAAAAAAATCTATTTTCAATAAAAGGAAAAAAAAACCTGTGAACTAATAAGTCATTTCTCCTTTATAGGTAATTACTTCACATGTTGTTGGAGTGATGGATTCTGACTCAAGGCACATTTCAGGACACTGTGTCCTAAAGCCAGTTAAGATAAAGTATATAACATTTGTATATTTATAAAAAAATTTAGATGACTAGGTATTTATGGTCACATACTTGTGATGTGAATTCCTATGGTTTTGATGATTACCTGAAAGACAGACATCTTTCAGTGCATGTGAACACATGCTGGTCCAGATGAATGTAATATGATTCACCATACCTAAATCTTCTCTCCTATTCCTCAAGCTTCATTCATTTGTTAATGATAATCAGTCAACACTATGGAAATACCAACAGTTATCTCTTCCCATGACTTAGACCATGACTTAAAGCTTTTCACAGATGGGTAGGATGACTTCTCTAGAGAAAGTAGATAGGGAGAGACACAGAACATAATATTTTTTAAAGACTGTGACTTTATTGGCATAGTCATAAGAGTTGAAAGACAGTCAATAATAATGGCATGCAGAAAGATTGTATATCCCTACTTATTTTACTTTTCTTAATTTCCTACTTTACTTATTTTTCTCTTTAATGACCCCAGAATATGCCATATTATTGATAGAGAGTAGGACCATATTGTATAGTTGTCAAATTAATGCTTACATTAATATATTGAAATCTATTCCTAAATTCTATTAGTTTAGCTTATGGTCTAATATTTCAAATCAGTGTTTGCAAAACTATTTTATCATATATTACTACAATCACAGCTACCATATCATTGATATGTAAATGGCCTTGATAATGTTTATATTTTGTAACTATGGAAACTGAACATCCATCTCCAAGAAATAATAAAAATAATGGAACAGCCTGTTCAGTCCTTTCCTTGACTAGTCTCAAAAGAAGCTTAAACTCTAAAGTGCTCAGTACTTGGAGAATTATTGTGGTGGTCATCTTATCTGAAGAAGTTTGTGCTATAATTGAAGACTTTGAGGCTAAGTGGAAAGAAGAACAGTAGAGATCTTTTTTAAATGTCAGCCCTGAAAAGAACGTCTCGTACCCCATGCATGACTACCATACCCTAAATGACGCAATTTGGTTTTTTGTTTATTTCTTTTTTGGTTGGTTGTTTGTTTTGTGAATTTTTAGCTCTTTAATGAAAGAATGAAAATTAGTGCAGGTATCCCACACAAATATCATGACTTTCTTACTACAATATTTAATATTAAGTGATTCCTCTCAGTTTAGTATTCATTAGTCTCCCTTAGTTTATATGCATGTATGTAATTTGAGGTTTTAGTAGACCCTTCTGGAAAGCAAGTAGCATACATACTGTAAGGAAAAATCCTTTTCATATTACACATAGGTTCCCAGAGTTGTATCCTCTTTCAAATTCTCTTGTGTGCTTAGGTTTGGATTTACATGATTGAAATTATAGGAATTAACTAATATTTTTAAATTCAATGTATGGTAATTTTATTTCTTGTGGTCAAGCAGCAGAATCTTCATTTAGAAACTTCCAACATACAAAAGTAAAATAACCTTACAGGTCTGTGCTGCTGTCTCCTGATTACTCCTTAAGGTCTATGTGTGATTTTTCATCTGTAGGCTCAGGATAGGTGGTAAAAATCCACCTGGTCTGTGTTTGTTTTTCACTCAGAGAAAATAAGAAATTCTAAAAATAATAGTCTCACCAGATGATCAGGCAAAAGACCAGAATTTTCTTTCCTGCAAATTACAGGGTGAGTTAAATTCTATTATATATGTTTTGATAACAATATCTCCAGAACTGACCTGTTATTCTCCATTTTTTTCTATATCTTTCATCTCTCCTGACATTATTTCCCATGGGGTTTCTTGCAGAAATTGTTCAGTTTTCCCTGAATAAGGCATTTTAGTATCCTTTGGTATCTAACTACTGTGCTGAAAATATAACTCCATTTCTTCAAAAAAGCAGTTACATAATTATCTGCTCTCTTGGTTCCTACCCCTTGCTAAATTTATGTACTTTATGTTTTATAAATGGTAAAGTGGTTAGACCAAATCTTTTAGCATTTCTTTGTTTTAAATTAACTCTTTCAATTTTTCGACTCTTTAACACATTAATTATTTTGTAAATCACTAATTCTCACCTGCCCTTATTAGATATGTCAATGGGTTTTGAATTGGAACATTAATAACGACTGATGAGGTAGTTGCTATTTCTTGTCTGTTTGGTACCCTTCCTTAGTTCAGGTGGCTCTAATCTACTGTTATTATTGTTATTGGATTATCTTATTCCTTTGGTTTATTGGATTTTAAAATAAATGGTAGATATGAAACTTTTATTGCCTATGAATTTTTAAATGATCTGGGTTTTGGATTTTTATCTGTGGAGAGAAGATGAAATAAAATGTTGCCTAGATGGGAATCACTATTTGACATAAATTTTAAGCTCCATCATTCTCAGTATAGTCTTCCTAAAATTATCCCTTTTTTCTTTCTTTTCTGTTTAAATTTAGATAAAAATAGGCAGAATTCTGCTCATCTTTTCTTATACAGTGTTTATTGAATCTGCTTAGTTAATGGGATTGATTCAAGATTGAATCATTGAATCAAAGAAAATATTTTCTGTTCTCTGAGAGAAGCATGTTTGACTTTATCTCTTAAACATTTAAGTTACACAGTGAACACTAATTCAAGTAGATCACTCACTATAAATGGAAATGATTTAAGGTGTAGCTTTATTTGCCTGAATATCTGTTCTATGGGTATGACAATCCATTCTACTAGTGTTTTAATTATCTTATATCAGGATTTGGTTGCAAAATATTTGTAGCATTATTAGTTCAATTAAATTAGTTTAAGACCTTTATATAGTCCCACAGTGGGAAGAAAATTAATCACCTTTACTGAACCATGACGAGATTGCCACTATCGAAATTGTGCATTCATCTGAAATGAATTAATAGGAAAAGTAATTATTCACTATATAGATGATATCTTATCATTGTAACCTTCTGCCACTATTTGAAAAGAGATATAACACACACCAAAGTGAATAAAACACATATGTGGAGCTAAATGATCTATCAAAATGAAAACATAAATAACCATCAAAAGGGACATGGATGAGAAAATATCATTGTAGTAACAGATAGACTACTTTGGGACTATGCCCAGAAGGAATATATCTGAATTTCATTAAATATTTATTTCTAGCTTTTTGAGGAACCTTCATACTTCTATCTATAGTGGCTGTACCAGTTTGCACTCTTACCAACAGTGAATATATATGTCCCTTTCCCCATACCCGGACCATCATTTGTGGTCTTTTTATTTAAATATTAGATATTCTGACCAGGGTAAAATGAAATATTAAAGTAATTTTAATTTGCATTTTACTCATGGTTTATTTACTTAAGGATGATGAACACTTAAAATTTTTCTAAGCCATGTGTATGTTTTTTGAGAACTTTATATTTAGTTATATGCTCAAAATTTTAAGTTTTTGTTGTTGTTGTTTGGGGTTTAGCGTTTTGAGTTCTTTGCATATTCCAGACACTGAACACTGGTCAGATATATAGCTGGCAATTTTTCCCAATCTGTAAACTACTTTTTTATTTAAGAGTTGGTATTCTTTGCTATACTGAAGCTTTTAAATTTCATAAGATTCCATTTATCAATTGTTATTCTTAATACTACTGGTGTCTTATTTAGAAAGTCATTTTCTGAACCTATGTGTGAAAGTATAGTTTCTCCCTTTTCCTCTATCAAATTTAGGGTATCAGGTTAAAGTCCTTGATCCATTTGGAGATTGAGTTCTTGGAGATAAGGTTCTAATTTTATTCTTCTACATGTAATGATTCAGTTTGATAAGGACCATTTGCTGTCTCTTGTACAATGTGTACTTTATAAAGAAGTTCATCAAAAATCAGGGAACTGCAAGAGTACAGGCATATAACTAGGTCCTCAAATCTATCCTAATGATCAATGTGTCTGCTTTTAGTCTAGAATCATTCTGTTCTTATTATTACAGATTTGTGGTATAACTTGAAAACAGAGTTGGTAATACCTCTAGTAGTATTTTTTTGTTAAAGATTCTTTTGTTTTTCCTGGGCTTTCTGTTGTTTTATATGAATTGAAAGAGTTGCTCTCAGTGTCTGTGAAGAAAAGAAATATGATTTTCATTGAATTGAATCTGTAAATAGATTTTAATTGGATGGTCATTTTCACAATATTAATTTTATCAAACCATGTGCATGTGAGGTGTTTACATTTGCTAGCATCTTAGTCAATTTATTTCTTTAGTGTCTTAAAATGTTTATTATACCATTTCTTATTATACATTCAATGTCTTCTATATGTGAGAGTTTCAATTATTGTCTTGTTTATTATTTTTGTATAATGAGATGTAATGTCTAATCAATCTTCACTGTTACTCATTCCTAAACAGTCCTCCATTCATGTTAAAAAAAGGAAGAAACAAAAGACACAATTTGCATAATGCTTTAATGTAGTCATGCAGAGTAACATGATTCACAGATAATCAATTTTGTTAAAGATAAATGGTGCATTAATTTAAACTGAGTGCTGTGTGATATTCTTTGATGGGGAGAGGCTAAGCAGATGTTTTCAAGGGATTTGGGACAACAGAAATAAGAAAAGATAAGGGGAAATTATTTTTAAAGTACTATTTAAAGACAGTTTGGGGGAGAAATACTAAGAGTACAGTAACATGAGAAATGAAGATGTACTTTGGACATGCTTGTCTAGTGTTTGTTACTTTGTGATATCTCTGAAAGTCTTGTGCTGTATGCAACACTATTCAATATCTGAACCACAGGGGAAAGATGGTTTCATTTTAAGAAAAACTCTGATATACCTACAAACTTTACTTAGATCAAACACTTTCTGAAAAGACACTCATATGGCAAGAGTATGTATTTGATGCGTAAAATATAAATAGCTTTATCTCTTTATCATACTCTTACAGGATTCTGAGACACAGCCTATATACTCTGTATTCTGTTTTTAACCATGGACAATTGGATATGCAATATCTACTTTAAGAATTTTTATGAGGGAAATTTAGTCAAGATAGTTTGCAATGCTTTGTAAAAGAAATATTTTGTGTCAAACATGGAAAACAGTGGTATTCCACCTATTGAGAACAATTTTACTATATTCCTACAGCCTTTAACATCATTTATCCCATCAGGGGTTAGCAGACTTTTTTTTCTGTAAAAGACAATATTTCAAAATATTTGACTTTGAAGACTTTATCACAATCATTACACCTGCTCAAATGCATGTTGAAGCACAGAAACAACAATTATGAAAATTAGTGAGGATAGTTTTTTTTCCAATAAACCATTATTTACATAATCGGAAATAACTAGTTTACCAAGTCTCATAGTAGGTCACTTCAAATTGAAATTCTATATCACCAGCAAAAAGTATTAGCTGAGAAGGAAACAAAATGTAGACTCCCATGGCAAAAGACATAGGACCTTTTTCCCATAAATCATTGAGTATTAAATGCTAACATCACAGCATTCAATGTGTACAATGTAAGTATTTATGTATCTAGGCCTGCAAAAACATTTATTAAAATTAATCAACTTTACCCTTACCATTGACCTTAGAAAATTGAAATTCACATAGGTTTTGAAAGGTCTGAGAGGATATACAGCTTTAAGATTGTGACTCTGTCTAAGAACTCTGTACCAAGAAGAGTCTTTTAGGAACAAATAATTAACTGTGAAAAATAAACTCTGTAATGCTTGCAAAATAAACAACCTGCACTCATTAATCCTTTTCTCAGATTATTTTCAACACATTCTTGGTTTCTTTGTCCAGTTTCATTGGGTCTATTTGGCTACTGAATGTAGTCCATTCCCCTGAGGGAATTTCCCTAGTCTAACAGAGGTCTCCTGCAGACTCTGATGGTTGAGAATATTGACTCTGGAACTGTACCACTTGGGTGAATTTTCTGGCTCCACAATTCACCAGCTGTTTGATTCTGGGAAGGTTATTTAATTAATTCATCTGTTTTAATGTCTTTTGTTAGAGAGAATAATAATTCTTATTCTGAGGATTAACTCTATTTGTATATTTAAACAACATTTGACACATGGCAAATACACATAAGTAGCTAGTAGCTATCAATTCCCATCACCTTTATAATGCTTCTGGCTCTCTCTGTACAGTGAATTGTCTGAGCTCTTCCAACATTGGCTACTTTTTGTGGGGCATGGGGATTAGATTTAGTTGCACAACTAGGGCAGCAAAGTCAACCATGTTAATGCAATACATAAAAACAACAAAAGAGATATATTTTCTGTCTACAATATAAGTGAATGGTCTCAAGGAGGAAAGAATTTAAGAGTCAATATAAAGAGTTGGTTCAGTGTGTAAGTGCTTGGTATTAAGCCCAAGCAGCAGAGTTCTATCCTGGGTACTGCATGGTGGAAGGAGAGAACTCTTTCCTGTGTATGTCGTCCTTTGATCACCACACATCTGCCTTAGTGTGGCATACACAAACACACACACACACACACAAACACACACACACACATACACACACACAAACACACACACACACAAACACACACACACATACACACACACAAACACACACACATATACACACACACATACACACACACACACACACACACACACACACACTCACACACACACACCCCAACACTTCTTAAAAAGGAAGAATCTATTACCAAAGTGTAGTTGAATCCAAACAAATTCTAAGACTCATGCTAATTAAGTCTAAACCAGCCTCCTATTGAAAAAAATAAGGTTTTATTGAAACACAGCCAATCTCAATATTTAAATTATTGTCACCGACTACTTTTGTATTTCAGTGGAAGTGTTGACTACGTGAGATATCCCATGGCTTATTAAATCTAATATATTTAGAATTTAGAAGTTACAGGGGGAAAATAGTGGTTGTTATGTCAACATGAAATGCAAAGTTTATAACATTTGTAGACAGAACATGGTCAAGGCATATAATAAATACTGAGACAAACAGAGTTGAAAGCATCTCAATTTACTCAGATGAGCATTATCCCCTACAGTGTAAATGGACAATGTGCCAGAAAGGCCATTGGGTATTCAGGGAGTTAGCTGTTATTTTCGTTACTGAATAATTTAGGGAGTGTACATTCTTAAAGAAAAACCACTTAAAACATGTAGTGAGTAAACTGCTCTTTGTTAGGAGTGAACTCTATAGCTTCTGATGACAAGGGGAAATTGGCTGAAGGTTGAGAATTATACTGATGATCAGAGTACCATGGTTATCATCCCGAATCCAATTGTAGGAGCTTGTTTGAGCAACATGAAACAATTTAGCAAGAACTTATTGATATAGCATATAAATTCTTACCTGGAAAGTCTTATAAATTTACTATTAAAGAGCCAAGTGTACAGAGATGATTTGGTTAGTATATTAACCTGTTTTTGCTGATGCACTTTTGTATAATTTGAATATTACAATTCACTTAATACAATGGAAAAAAAGGAATAGTTCAAATGCCATTTGTTCTGAAACACTTTTTCTACAATCTTGCAGATATAATTAGTCATCCTTTTCTCTGCAAGCAGAGAAGGTCAAGTTTTAATCCAAGAAATATGTGGACACATGGAGAACACCAACATAGCTGCAGGATATTGTCCAGTAGTGATGTCTTCTGTAAATGCAATGGCAACATTTTGGACTCCTTCCAGAGATAACAGGAATACAACGCAGGCACTCACAGTTCCTGGGCCTTCTCCCAAGGTAAGTACCACATAGGATAATCTATGATGAATGATCCTCCTTGACTAGGGTTGCTCACAAATATGGTGGCTCACAGTAGCATCTGTAACCATTTGAAGTGCCCTCTCAAAAATAATGTAGAAATAGCACTCCATATAAATAATAATTCTGAAAGAATAGGACAGAGAAAGAATCAAATCTGGGAAATTTTTCTATTGCAGCAAAGTCAGTGGAAGAGCTCTACAGTTTCCCAGTCTCTTTGATTACATCAGATAGGATTTGAAAGTATCTGAGTTTCTATGAAGAAATGGGGCCATCATAGGTTTCTTATGCTATGGGGCATTCTTCTGGTAAGTGTAATTAAGTTCCTCATCCAACAGTCTTCCCATAGCATCTGATAGCTAGCTCTTGTATTTTATACCATGTGAAGATGCAGTCATAATGACTTCTTGATCTTGCCTACTCAACCTCCAGACCTGTGAGAAAGTAAATTTCTATCCTTCATAGATTACACAGCCCATGTGTTATTTTGCTGTGGCCCAGTAAATGGCACAAGATCATCACTGAATCAGTCATTTCATAACTTAAGAAAGTAAATTTTTACTTTACTCTATGTGCATTATTAGATAGTAGGTCTGGATGATATACACGTCATGGGAAATAGGGGAATATTTCAGAATGCGGATGATCTTTGTGTTAAATCTCTTATAGTTTCTGAGTTTTTAAAAATTTTGTAGTAAGCATACACTCGAGGTCTTGTGCATGCACAGAAACTGTTATGACCTTACTTATGTTTTATTTGTGCAAGTGCATGCATTCGTGAATGAGTGAGTGTGTGTGTGTCTACATCTGTATTTGTTTATGGGGAGACTGGAGGAGAATTTCAATTATCATTCCTCAGGCACTATTGAACTTCATTTGATACAGGATCCTTCATTGTTCTGGAACTTGTCTAGTAGGCTGGGACAGATGTTAGCAAGCTTCAGTGATCTTCCTGTCTCAAATTCCCTGGTACTGGAATCAGAAGCACACATCACCACACACATCTATTTACACAAGAGCTGGAGTTTTACCTCAGGCTAATGAGTGCAAGGCAAGTACATTTCTGACTGATTTACCTCTCAACCTCTTCATCTCTGTTTTCATTATAATCTTTACTTTTTGTATCTTATTCAATTCTGTAGCATGGGGAAAATATTTCTATTTATTTTTAAAAAGAACTACAAGATGTTTCGGTGTGTAAATGCCATTATTAAATAAGTATAACCCCTGATCCCAAGGGGAAGGAAAGAACTAATCTCTGAAAATTGTCCTCTAACTACAAGTATGTGCAAACCTATACTTACACCTAACATGCACTCACACACGTGCGTGCGCACACACACACACACACTATTAATCGATGAGCTGTGCCCTGGAAGAAGCAGTTAAATGTCTGTTGAATTGAGGCTCCTATATTTTAAGCTACTTTATTGGACTACAGTTGACATTGTGCTTGAGTAGTAGAGAGATTGATCAAGAAGACGTACCTACTAAATAGTATGGGTCCCATCTCTGAAACTGTAGAAAAATCAGTAGTTATATTATTGTAAAACAACATATAAAATTTGTAATAATTATTCTAAATGAATGAGTCAGTAAGGAAACTGCTGTACAATTATGTGTAATTCACATCTAAATACATATGGAAATGAATGAATAAGGAACGGCTTACCCAATTCAGTAAACCACAAAAACAATTCAAAATGAGTGTAGAAAAGTAGTTCAAAGCAAAAATATCATCATTTAAAAAAGATTTAATGTGGATAGAGTGGAGAGATACTCTTTAAGCTTTATGAAATAAAAGCTAATAAAATAATTAGGAACAAGAGGTGAAGTTTAGCTGCAAATATAGAATTTAATTATACACTAGGTTGCATATACTATAAGAAACCAAATTCAAGTATGTCAAGTAAAGGAAAAATCTGTAAGTTAATTATATATAATTAGACTTATTTGAAAATAGTAAAGTACATTAAATTAAACAAATATGGAACAAAATTTGAATGCGACAAAAAAATAGTTTCATCAGAACTAGTATGTCAATAGGCTAGCAAGTGATTCAAAACATATCCTTTGATAGGTAATTCATCTTCTGGGGAAACATTCTCAGTAAAGATAATATATCAAAAAAGTTACAAAATTATATGTAAATTGTCCAGTGAGGTATTATTTATTACCTGCAATACATGAAATTAAAATCAGCCAGGCAATGTTGATGCACACCTTTAATCCCAGACTCAGGAGGCATAGGCAGGTGGATCTCTCTGAGTTTGAGGATGACTGGTCTTCAGAGTGAGTTCTCGAGTTACAACAGAGAAACCTGTCTCAAAAAGAAAAAAATCCGGGTCAGGTCTGAGTCTTTCTTTCACACCAGATATCTATTGCATCAGTATTTCAGAGTAGCTCTGCTTTCAGCATATACACCAAGTCATGAGACCCTCTATATATCCTCACTAAAGTCCATTCTCTACCATCCTTTTCTGAGACCAAGCAATGATCTTTAATAGATGCCTGATTATACTACAGCCCTTTACAGCATTGCATCCATTCAGTGGTTTATTTTTTAATTTAATTTAATTTTCATATACTATATTTTGATCATTCTTTTCTCCCCCAACTCCTTCTAAATCCTCCCACTTCCGTATCTACCCAAATTCTTGTTTTCATTCTGTCTAAAAACCCAAACCAAACAAACAAAAAATAAATAAAACAAAAATGTTAAAACAAAACAATTTGAAACAAAATCCCACAACAAATTAAAACAAAACATAGAGTTCCTTTTGTGTTGACTACCACCTCCTTATCATAACACCTACCCCTACATGCAGGGAAGTGTAAATGCAGAAAACTGATCATTTATAACAAACTTCATGGTTAGAGGTAAGACCCTGCATCTGCTTCCACTTCTATGTGCTGGAATGTTGCTTGGCTTCACCAAGGACACACTGCTACAGTCTCTGTGAGTTTATATGTACATCTGCCCTTCTATGCCTGAAGACACTGCTTCTCTGGAGTCCTCCACCAACTCTGGTTCTATCTATCAGTATTCTTTTCCAAATAGATCCTGTAGAGGAGAGGTATAATGCAGACATCCAACTTAAGACTTAGTGTTCCAAAGTCTGTTTCTCTTCACATCATGCAGCTTTGGGTCTTTGAATTAATTTCCATCCATTAGAGGAAGAAGCTTCTCTGATGAGAATTAAGTGAAGCACTATCAACGGGCACAGAAGTACATTAGGAATAATTTTGTTGCCATGTTCCTTTATCAGGAAAATAGTATTTGGTTTCCTTATATGTCCAAGGCCTATCCAGTCTTAGATTCTTGGCCACTTTAGCAGCATCAAGTATGAGTTCCATCTCATGGAGTAGGCCTCAAATTCAAGAATTGTTTGGTAACTCTCATAACATTTTTGTCACAATTGCACCAGTATATTTGGTAGACAGATCACTCTTTTGGGTCACATGGTCTGTAGCTGGGTGATATTGATGATTAACTTTCTGTAGCTGTGAAGCTCCTAGTTGGCAGTAATTTGTCTTCTTCATTTGGATCATAGAAGTAAGTGAGGTCTTCAGCAATGGAAATTTACCATCAGGCTGTGGAGAGCAACTAATAGCCTTGTGACATTCAGGAGTGTCCATGGGACTCCTTTGTTAGACTCAACAAAATGTAAGTTATTTTCATCACTGGAGGTTTTACTTAGTGACACAATATGTGTTTACTTGGGTCATTCTCTTTTTTATCATATGGTGACATGATTAAAATTCCTTTCATATATGTATATATTTTAAGAATCATAGAATTTTCTCTAAATTGACTACAACCTTAATCCTACAAAGAGAAATCTCTTGCAATACATTTCCTCGCATAATTTTTATTCACCACATTTTCTAATCACTTCATTACATTTATTGTCTTTAGACTTTATTAAACTTTAAAATTATTACCATGGCATATATAGATTCGTCTGCTTCCTAAAAGTCTTCTAGCTCCTGGTGTCTTCTCAGCCCTTTTTACTGATTGGTGCATTGAGAATCAGGATGTTTTACCTTCAGAGATTCAGAAAACGTGATTCCCAGTTATAGTTGAGCCTCTTTCAAAAATGAATGCTACCAGATTTCTCTCTCATCATGCTTCTGGAAAATGGAATGAACTAGCATTCTTTATCTCTTTGTCTAACTTCATTTGTCATCTTAGTGTATAGATTAAGTCACTACTGATTGATTGTTTCTCCTTAATAGAATACAAATTCCACATAGCCAAAAACTTTAAATCTCTCTCCATATCTCAGTACTTTTACATTGAGTATTTATAGAGTGGGTGACACATAAAAAGAACTCGTTACATTTCTTAAATTATTTCCAAAATTAGCACTATCAATCTTGAGCAATTTAAAGTAATTGCATTTTATTTTATCATTAAGCATATTAGGAGTACAGGGAAGTGCTTAATATATTAACTTAAGTGTATACTTCAACCTACAAGTTTACACAGAGAATAACATGATAATAATATTGCAGTCCACAGACATAAAAATGGAAGGAAATTCATAAAATTCTTATTAACATTCTCTCAGTTTAAGCATGATCTTTATGATTCTGCCATTTATATTTTTGTTTACAGTGCATTTTCTAATACTTGAAATGGTTTAAACAGTTTAACACTTGACATCAACTGTCTGAACATGAGGATAAGTAGGCATTATAATTTTATAATTTTTATTGAGCTAAAATACTTTATAAATGTATATTACGTTCTAATTCATTCCATTGTTTTTATAACAGTATAATATAGACCATTATATTAACAACATCAAGGAAGTTCATGATGTAGTGGGTATTGTATATCCAATAGCATATGTGAGAAGGTGCCATGATGACAAACAACTCTCCCAACCTTTTGTATCAAGACAATGAAACATTGTTTCTCGAAGTGTCATGGCTGCCTCTGGCCAATCCCTTCAGTATAGAAGATCCCAAGTACTTGATCTTCCCCTATGCTTGGCCTGAACAACAGCATGAACAGCATGTTCTCAATCCATCCTGGTCTACCTTTTCTGGACAGAATCAACAACATTCCATTTTTACTCACAGATCACCAGCCAAATAAAACTGCATGAATACTTCAAATTGGTAGCAAATGATCCTAACCTTGTGTGAAAGAAAAGAGCCAGAAATACTTGTGGAGAGTACTAATGACCATCATAGACAGACTCATAAGAAGAGTGGGTGGACTAGTGTCATCATTAAGTTAATTGGGGCAGTGGAAACAGTATCATGTCCCAAGGTTTTCTAAATCCCTGAAGAAAATATGAGAGTATATTATTTCCAGCAACTCGACAAAATAGCTACCCAGAATCATCCCATTGCTAATATACTCAAAAATATTCAATATGATTTTAAAAGAAGAGTTTAAAATTCAAGTCTCAGCTAGCAATAAAGTAAAAGTAATCCTCAGAGACAGAAGGCAAATAGAAAGCATAAATCTACAGTAATGAGTGAAATAAAGTCCATGGCTTTCCTGGGAAAACTTGTAGATCTCTCAACATAGATCTTTCATTTTAATAACACATGTGTGCCTGGTGCCCACAGGCAATGACAGATCAGATCAGGGACTACAAATAAAGCTGAGATAGAAGGGAGAAATCTCAGTGAAAGATGGCACCTGGAAAAAATAATAACAAAAAAAGTAATCATGTGTGACTAGAGAATATTCCAAAGTTCAGTATGAGTATGTCTTAGCTGTATGTTTCAACAATCTTACCCATAAACTGTTATTTATGTGCTTGTTGGCCTAATTCCTTATTATATATGGTCTAAAACTCCAATAGAAAAATACTGTGAAAAGTTGATCCATGAGATTAAGATGCCTTGTCTATGTTCCAGAAACATAGACAAATATTTCCCAAAGGAAGAAAAGCCTCAGTCTTTCTCATAAGGATTGTCTAAGCATATATCTATCTATACATCTATCTATATCTGGATATATCATATATTTAATATATCAATTAAATTGAATAAATTGATCACATTAATTTAATTATTATAAGTATTTTAATAAGCATAAATAATTGTAAATTATTATATTTAATGTGGTTAATTTATTTAAATTAATTCTTATAAATATTTATGAGAATTATAAAATAGTAGTTAGTATTATAATTAATGTGATTGATTTATTTAATTCAATTAATTTATTAAATATGTGATATATCTAGATTTAGATATATTAATAAATTTGTAACAATAGTTACTACAGATTGAATAAAAAAGCAAGATGATATAAATGATAGCTAAGATAATACAAAGCAAAATAAGATAAAACACATCTTTTTTATTGGAATAACTGACAAAAAAATACTATTAAGTAGATTAAGAATAGGATTGTATATATAGGTACAAAAAAGTATGGAATTGATTGTAATATACACATTTCCATGTATAAATTTTAGAATAATATGATCCAAAGAATTCAAGGATATAAAGCATCCTTATTTGAGTAAATTATGCCTTCCATAAATTTACAATTGAAACCAATTAAATATATTAATTTCAATGGCTTTATTTACTCCTAAATTTATATGCCAAATGTCTTAGCCATCAGAACTAATGGAACTATGTATTTATAATGTGGAGGTGTGCTGTTTTCTAATTCGTTCCCCAAAAAGGAAAAAAAAAATAGAGGACTTGAGAGAAGTCTCAGCCATTAAGAATACTGCCTATTCTTTCAGTGGACCTGGACTTGATACCTAGCATCCACATGACAACTCACAATTGTTTGTAACTCCAGTTTCTAGAGAATCAATCTCATACTCTGCGTCAGAGAGCACCATTCTTGCATGTGGTATATGACATATATATATAAGAAAAAAATCACCCATTGAAATAAAAATAAAGAAATTAAAATAAAAATAGAGTTTGAACTAATTCTTCTTTAGATATTTCATAATAGAAGTCATTGATGTGTTTTTCATGGAAAGATGTTGATGCATACCTTTGATATGTAACTTGATACTTGATACCTTCGAATTCCATTGCTATCTTCAGATGTTTTAATTTTTTCCTTCTTGAGAATGTTGTGTAAGTTTTGTAGTTAAATTGTTATTACTTTTATTTCTGATTAATTACTTTTGCTCTCAGATTGTTTTTAATTTGATATAGATTTGTCAGTTTTAACATTTTCAAAGAACGATCTTTTCCAGTTTAATTTTCTTTGCTTTTGTTTTCTATTCTATACATTCAGTGGATTTTACTGAACTTCATGCTCTTTTTCTGCTACCTGTGAATCTACCTGTGAAGTTTCTTTATCTATTTTGCTTTCCTCAAGTTATTATTCCCTTGTACACATATGAGTAATATCTCATTATGTTCTGATTTATGTTTCTCTATTGATAAATATTGTTGACTACCTTTTCATATGCTTATTGTTATGTTACTACTAAATTTTATGATTTAGAAATGTACAGCCTTAAACAAATGTAAATGAAATCAAAGTTGACTCATTTATGTCTGGTGGACAGAAAGGATAATGATCATGTATGTACACAGGATGGCTCTGGGGATGCTTAATATTTCTATGTTGTCCTGGCATGGCGTTCCATAAGACCTCATTTTACTCATCTGAGAAGTCTGGTGTATATCAAAATTAGGAGGGTAGACATCCTTAAGTCCTGACGTTACACATTAGGTTCTTACTGGGAACTGCGAAGGTGGATCCACCTATGTCTCCTAGAAATTTTCTATTCTGATGGCAATCATCTGTGTTACATGTTTTTTTCCTATGTTACTCAATTTTTACCTTCATTCTCCCATGAACTTCAACAAGTGTAGTAGCAAACATGTTCTTTGTCTAGGAGGACTGGTCATAAAATATAATCTCCTACTTCCAGCTGCAAGTTGGGCTGCTTCCTCAAATACTGAATTCAAATATATACATATGTTTGAAACATTTCTCTTATGATTTATTGAAGATAAGTAGGACATAAGATTTCAGAAGTGAAACATATTGCATCATAATACCAACAGAGAGAAGGTATAAAAGGCAGCCAAAGAAAATAAGCACAATGGAAAGATGCTATAGAAATTTTAATCATGTCGGGGAACTACTTGGATTTAGAGGCTATGAATGGAATGATGAGAAATAAGATAAAACCTTTAGTTTTGAATCAGCCATATTGTCTTGTTTTGTTTAAGAACTAAATGAGAAGTAAATGGGAGATTAGGCTGGACTAGTCAGTGGTATCTGGCAGTGACTGTGGTGAACAAACATAGATTATGTTTCATAACCCTCTTATTTATCAACAATGGTGCTAGTGGAATTACTTAATAATTACTAGAATTATTCTTCCTAGAAACAATGTTAAATGCATTTTCTTCATCTTCATTTTAATTTAGGCAGATTTACTGTGAAGAAATCACTACATAATAAGGAACATCTGTTTAAATAATGATTAAAATGTTATGGAGATATTATAAATCTACATTATAGCAGTCACATAAGCAGAAACTAGCAATTGCTTTACAAATTATCATCAACAGTGTGATTTGCCACATATGTACTTCCATTCGTTTCTTTATGACTTCCCTTTGCAGTACTTTTTCTTTTTCTTTTTTACCTTGTTACTTAAATATATATATATATATATATCATATATGTATATATATTCATATATATATTCATATATATATATGTACAAGGTAACTAGAAAGAGCAAACTGAATTCATATCTGCTGACTGAAGTTGATATGAAACTGTTTGGGGTGTTTTTAATGTGGTATCTACAGCTGTTTACCCATGGATCACCCACTCCTGGGAAAGAAAATGATTTCTGCTTTTAGTCTATGCAATTATATGCAGATGCTTATTATTATCAAACTCTAAGCTACAATTTTGCTCACTGGAACTTTGAACTTGTGATTTTTAGGGTTTTTAATAATTTTGATACAGGACAAGTTTAGAATAATGATAATCATGTTAAAAACAAGAAACTATCCGATTGAAACCTCCTTTCTCACAGCTGAATTCCGGTCATTTCAGAGGAATTTCTATGTGCATATAAATCAAACTTCCTCGTTAATGTGAATGCCATGTGAATCCCCTATGAAGCCAATGCTCTTCAACCTAATATTCAATAGCTATTATCTGGGTGTGCACTTTGGGGAGATGATGGGATTCTTAGGGTAGAATTTTCAAAAATACAACTTGTTCCTTACTTAGGCTCCTTTATGTCTGAAAATCTCCTGATATTCTTGAAACATTTGAGGATACAGAAAGAAGGTATTATAAAACGTGAATTAGGCTCCCAACAGACACTGATTGTTGATGCCTTCTCTTTTGGTTTCCTTCTCTCAGAACTGTGAGGAATTCATTTCTGTTGTTTGTAGTTCACATATTCTATGATATCCTGGACTAAATCATATCACCTTCAACCATGTTAGGTTATTTTTCTTGTGTATGTTCTTTCTTTTAGGTATAAATCTTAAACAAATAAAGCATATTCCTTCATCCCTAAACATCACAGCATCTGGTTATATGCAACTGTAACATGCTTCACTTTATTTCAAACTTTCAATCTACTTTTGTGCTGTATAACTTAAAACTAAAATATATAAATAAAATATTGCACATGTTTCCAATGTTAAATAATAATAAGGAGAGAAGAATGTAACATTAGTGTAATGCATACAATACAATAGCGATCCAGGATTCATCTCTAAAGATGCAATGAGATGCTTATGAAACAGTATATTGCTTAGCTTTAAATGACTGTTGAGTATTACTGCACTCTTATTGACAGTGTGTCTTTTTTTCTACAAGTCTCAATGAGATGATAATATTGAGCTGAAATCTATTGGCTGCTATGTAATCAAATTCTATGGCTTTGAGCCTCTCACAGAAGATGTATGCTTAAATACATTATTTGTTGGCTGAACAATCCTGCACCAAAAGGTGTTGGTTTTATTGCTGTTGGATGCAATGCACAGAAAGTAATTGTTTGCCTTGAAAGAAATGGTTTGACAAGGCTTAAGTGTCCAAATCCATTACCAGGTGATGTGTAGCTGGATTCTGAGATTTTCTCCTGTACATTTTACAATTCCAAATCTGATTCTACTTTTTCCCAGGTGGAATGTCTTCAGAGCACATTCCTAACTACTTCCTTTTTCTTCATATAATTTGTCAACTTTCTAAAACTTTTTATTTGCTTGTTTGCTCCCTACTTGCAGAGCAATATAAAGAACCCTGCTTCTTGAGTGCATTGGACTTTAACTTTTAAATGAACCTGTAGGTATTGAAGTGTGTTTGGCAGGGGTTTTATATTTAATAACCCAAATTTTAAGGCCTTTGTCTCATCATAGAATTTTCCAAAATGACGTTTCTGATCTCAGAGAAAGAGGATGTGGTCTACCTGGCAAAGAGGAGACTGTGGAATTTAAAGGTCAAAGATGACCAGAATCATTTGCTTAAAGATATACCATGACTCTAATTTTCGCTGCCACATTTTTGGCTTCATCAAATGTTCTGCATATAACCCATAGGATGATAACAATTAATCATAATTTTGGAGCCTGGATGGACAACTTTATTTTAATTTTTAAAAGATTTTTCCCAAATATATAGAAAAATGAAGATTCACAAAAAAGTAGTAAAAGTTTACTTGATCCTCAAATCCTGAGTTTGTAAGTATTTTCTGAACTAACCAGGTTCTGTAGTAAGTGTTTATTGCTTCACATAGTGCTTATTGCCCTTATTTATACTAAGTTCTACTTCTTAATCATCATGGTCTTCTGATTCTATGCCTTTAAGAAACCTTCTTTGCAGGCAACTGTAGGCATGCTCTTGTTTACTAGTACTACATTTATCATTGCTATGGTGTCATCACTGTTTTCAAATAAAACAAGGTCAGTTATCCAATTCCTACCTCTGACCCATTTATATTATAATATTCTCTATCAGTCAAGGATTTGGCTAGAAAAAACATCCAGAAATATTTCTAGGTATCTCAGTGGGTTAAAATTTAATACAGTGACTCAGATACTGAACAAGTGTAGGCTTGTGGAACATTGGCTAGGGAGAGGCCCACCTGATTTCTGCACCTAGAAATCACAAGTGCTGGGAGAAATTTTCAGAGAAGTACCAAATACAGGAACTGACTACATTTCCAAGAAACCTAATGAAAGCTTCTTATACCCAGTTACCCTCTTTTTTGACCCTCTAAACAGAAGGAAAACACTTGTTTTCCTTTCCTAGCCCTTGTGTATTAATACATTACTTCACATTGAAATTAAGTCTGAAGCCAGGTGGGCAAAGAATTCTGAAGATTATTATTCTTGAGGTTCCAGATTCTGTGACAGGTTGGGTAGTTTATGTGACCAAGAACAGAAATGTTAGGTAAAATCTGTGTACCTATTGGTGGAGCAAACAGCAATGCTGTCATTACCTTTGAGGCTTTTCATATATCAACTTTTCTAACAATTACCCAGCAACTTTGATATGACACTCTTTCAAGCAACCATTAGGACCCATTTCTAATGACCCACTTTTCTCTATTCCCTTATCATGTAAATCTTCTCATTGTCATCTTCCCTTTTGTTTGTTAAGTGTCTTTGTTTGTCTCCAAACCTCAAGTAACATTTCCTTCTCCCATCTATTTTCCATGAAGTTGCATTTGTAAATGATTTATTTCACTGATAGTTGAAAGTAGCCTGTAAGTTACGTTAGAGGATTTTTTAAAAACGTTTTACTTGGGAATGATTATTAATTCAAAGATTTATAAGTAATCCTTTAGATCCTCTACCCACATTTACCTATGCTCCTGTATTTTCGAATTTCCCCTGACTACTGTTAATGTTAAATTATAAAACAGCATATTCTTAACAACATAACAAACTTGGCACGTATTTGTATATATTTGTCTTCATAGGGAATAAAAGAACAATATTTTAAAACACAGATTTAATTATGCAGCTTTGTTGCTCAAAATGACCTCATGAGCATTGTCAGTTGAATCTCATTGCTTAGACTATGCTAAACTTCTCAGCCTGGCTCTCATCAGAATTGACAGATAGTGCACTCCATGCTTCACAACCTGCCACTTGAAGCTGTCTGCACAATTCTGGTTCCTAGGTCAACTCTGTGATTGTTCTGGAAGTGCTCTACATTTCCTCATTTTTGAAAATTTTTAAGTAGAATATTTTTATACATATATTTGATCCTATTTTCCATCCTAGAACTCCTCCTAGATTCTTACCTCTCTATTCACCCAACTTCATGTTGAACCTCCTTCTGTTTTTCTCAAAACAAATGAAAATTAAAACAAACAAACAATAATACAGAAAATATCAAAATCAAACAAAAAGCACACACACACATGCATGCATGCACATACAAACACACACAATATGGAGTCTACTTTGTGTTTGCCAACTACTAAGGCGCATGGAGTCAGCCTCAGAGAGTGATTGATACACTCTGTGACATTCTACTTCAGAAACTGATTTTGAGTTTTCCAACAGATATCAGTTTCAAATAGCTCCTCAGGTACTTGTGGGAACCTTTGTCTATTCCTTCCTCTCAGTGCTAGGATCCCACCTGGCTTGAGTCTATGTAGTTCCTAAGTAGGCTGCCATGGTCTCTATGAGTCATATGCGCATCAGTCCCATTATATTTGGATCACACTGTTTCTCAGGTGTCATCTATTAGCTCTGCCTTGTACAGTATTTCAGCTTTCTTTGCTATACAGATCATTGAGCCTTGAGTGGATCCTTTTGGTGAAGATGCTCCATTAATGACTAAGTGCGCCAAGGCCTTCCTTTCTATGAATATTGTCCAGTATGGGTCTCTACCTTGAATAATGTTCAAGAAGTTTCTCTTCAGGATTTATAGATATAAAAATATGTCATTAGGGATCATATTAATGTTATATTTCTTTAGCAGAATAATAATAGTATGTTTACAACTAGGCCCATGACCTAGACCCAGTCTCCAGGTTTTAGTCGATTTAGCAGTGTTAGGAATGGATTCCAACCTATGGAATGGGCTTTAGGGAGAGAAGGATGGAGTTGGGATGTATTATACAAGCAAAAACTAAATAAATGTAAAAAATAAAGCAATTTTTTTACTCCCATAATCTTTTTTAAAGATATATTTCATTTAAATTAATTTATAATTAAATCATTTCCCTTTCTTACAATTTCTTTTATACTTCCCTAAGCTCCCTCCCAAATTCATGGCTTCTTCTCTTGAATTATAGTTATTAATTAAACACACACACACACACAGACTCACACTCAACATGCTCTGTCTGCTTAGTGTGGCTTGTATGTTTTAAAGCCAACTACTTGTTTAGCAGTTATTAAACTCATCATTTGGAAAGATGTGTTATTCTTCTTTTATCAGTCTTTAATTGCCTATAGTTCTTCAACTAGGGAGGTCTCATGAGGTCTCAGGAGATTTCTCTCATTTCTAGACATTTTTACACTGATATGTCACAGGGGTTATCATTATTAAATTCTCATCCTTGTGTAATGTAACTCTTAATGTGGTGTTCATCAGAATGTCCTGTAAAGGATATTATTTATTAATTCATTTTCCATCTTTCATTCTATTTATTTGCATACACATTCGAATCCTCTTCTTGGTTTTCTCAGTTTCTATTCCATCTATTAATTTATAGAAATACCATATTTTTAACTTGAAGTTTCCATTTAAAATTTTTGTTGCTTGATTACTAGTATATCTTGTTAAATCATATAATTTTTGAAGCAACAGCACGAAAACAATCTTTGTAATTTGTACATTCTACCGATCATCTCCAATTCTCAATGTACTAATGGTTGCTGGAGGTATCTGACCTCTGTACAGACTGATGTTTTTTGAAATTGTTATTATTTTTCTGTATAATGAATTCTCTTAGTAACCACTTTAACCATTCTTTTTCAGATTCTTTGCATTGTCTGTGACACTTGTGAGTTACTTTTCCATATTCCAACGTATTAGAATTCCACAATGGCTCATTATGAACCTGCAGTTTTCCTTATGCTACACATTCATTCACAATGACAGTATGTGTGCCAATGGTGTAAGAAAATAGATATGTGTTGATAAATTTCAAATGTGTATTTTCATAAAAGACATTATTTATAAGCTTTGGGTCCATATTTTGAACTATGTGTTCATTATTTGTACTAGAAAACAATGTATGTCATATCAATATTTTCTCAGGTGGATTTAGTGTTTTATATTTCCATAATTATAAATGCTCTGATGCGTCTATATTTTTGAACAACATAAGTATGCACCAAAAAGTCAATGTCATAATTATGACCATAATTCTTCATTCTTTACTTTCCCTTCCTGTTGATGATACTATCTTATACTTTTGATTCCTTCTCTATCTCCAGTAGTAATAATTCCCCACAATCAGTTTTACCATTTTTTGTGAACTTCAGAAACAACCTTCTTCATGACATCTACTTCCCTAGGACCATTTAACACCTTTCTACAGTTACCAGGATCCATTTCCTCTTGTATTAATGTACTTTGATATGAAAAAAAAATATCTTCATTGACTGTTGTCTTTTCTGGTTCTCTAATATCAGTGATTACTATGACTTTCCAGAGGTACAACTACTATCACTTTTCAGAAATACTCTGATCTCCTGTGATCCAGAGACTATAAATAAATGACATATCTGAGATGTCCTAAGTGCTCCCAGGGTCCATTATATTTTTTATACCAAGCAGCTATATATAAGCATTACTTATTTTCATAAATGCTTATTCTATTGAATTCTTTTTGTTTGTTTGTAATATAGTAAATGAAACCCAGGCTATTATGCCTGTCAGACTAGAATTCTACCTCTAAACTATATTTTTTATCCCCTATTTTACCTTTTATATTGAGATAAGGTCTCAGTAAACTTGCGAGGCAAGCTTTGGACTGGTAAAACCACAGTCTCAGATTCCCAAGTAGTGTAGATTATAGGCCAGGTCTGTTAGGTCCAGGTTCTCTACTAGATTCTAAGGTCCCGAAAATAATTAGTGTTTTCTAAGACCCTTTTAAATTTTGATATTTTTTTATTTTCTGATAGAATAATATAATTACTTTATTTCCTCACCCCCCTTTCCTCCATTCAAATCTTTTCATATCCCTTCATCTACGTTTTGCATTGAATAGTAGTCTAATAGATTTAAGTAAATTAGTATATTTGATGAAAATGTAAATAAATGAATCCAAAATATAAAGTGGTGTTCCCTTCTTATATATGATGGACTTCAGTATTTGCTGTTCAGGACATGTCAACACTTCTATTAAAATATATTTTGGCACTATTATCCATTAAAAGATTGTGTTTTGTTATTTTAAGTATTTAAATTTGTCTTCAATTTTGATAATTTCATACATGCGTAAAATGTGTCATAGTCATGCATATCCTTATTTCATTCTTGCAACACTTCCCAAGTTATATGTAAGACGCCCACACCCACGTTTATGTTTTTTTTTTTTTTGATAACCCATTAAATCCAGTTAGTTCTACACATATTTGCATGGGTATGGGGCCTTCCAGTAGAACATGGGAAACCCACCAGTGGCTACATCCTTGAAGTAAGAATGATTCTTCTTCCCCTAGATATTGTTCACTGCCAACAGCTCCTGAATAAGTCTTAAAAATCACCTTCCTCACATATGGTGGAATTTTAAAAGGTTTGATCTTGCCTAGCTTGTATACCACACTTTGATTTCATGACTGTAATAGCCATGCCATGTTAAGAAGAAAACATTATAGCACTTCGTCCCATCCTTGAGGTCTTACATTCTTTCTATTCTCTTCCACCATAAGCTTTATTGGTGGGTTAATGTAGATGTCCTATTTAAGGCTGAAGACTCAGTTTCTAATTTTCAACACTGTGACTAATTATGTTTCTTTTCACTGATTGCTGTTTACTAAGAAAGAAAGCTTCTGTGATGAAGATTAAGAGCTTCATAAGAATTTGGACTGCATGACCATATTGCAGAATAACAATAGCAAGTTCTAGGGCTTGGTTGCCCTAGATATTGGCATAGAACAAGGATACAACAACAAGCACAAAAATCATTTTTGTGAGTCAGGCCAATCAGAAAGTGTCTCTACTGCACCAGTAGGTTCCTCTGGCTCTGCAATCCAGTATTAGAGAATTCAAGGTCCAGTGTTTGGTAATACCACTGACTTCCTTTATAGCAGCAGCCTATGTAAAACCTCCCAGCAATATGGAAGCTAGCCAACACAGTGAAAGTTTCCAGTGGACTTGAGATTGATTTGTCTTTGTCCTGCAGCAAAGATACATAGTACATTTTCAGTAAGGTCTTACCATGTAGTTATGATGCATAACTAAAATCAATAGCATGTGTTGTTTTGGAGACTCCTGAACCTCTCCATGACTTTAGCTGTGACTTTCATTTAATAATCTTTCTTAGGAGCAACATTGTCCATGTATGTGGAGATGTCAATTTCAACATTTTTTGGTTTTTTTTGTAAATTAATTCTATAACTACTGGGTTTCCTTAAGGCTTTTACATGCATTCTTATTTTGTCAACTCAAACACTAACCATTCTTCTCTGCTAATTACCACTCCCATCTCACCTAAACCTTTAACCCTAAGTATCCCAACTCTTCTTTAATTTTCATGTATTCTATTATGATTCTACTTGTTTTTCTTTTTTTTAATTTGGGTTATAATAGAGTATATTTCCATATGGCTTTTCATATCCCTTTCCTTTCTAGTAGTTCTTCCCCCTTCACACACAATTTTTGTCATACTCCATGACCATGCCTGCTAAAGCATTTCCAAACCAAGTCATTCATCTATTCCTCTTGTTTGAAATATACTCTACTAATACCCCTTCATTAATGTGGGTCTAAAACACATTTCTAGAAAAATAAACTTAAAGAAGTAACTCCAGTTTTGGGAAACAAATGCCACATATGGATCTATATGTGGATATTAGCTTCCAATCTTTTGGTTTGAGCATTCAATTCGAAGTACCAGTTTCTTTGAATTTTTGCCATATATTTTGTTACAATGAAATATAAGGTGAATGATTAATAGAACAAATGAATTCCACATATTAACTTCTACATATCCCTAATTCACCTTCTTTGATCATGACAAATTATTCAAGAGAATTATTCATGGAATTCTAAGTGATCTTGTGTTCAGTTTATGCTATTATATTAGATAGCAGTGATTTTATTTGAATGTCACAGGAATTTGCCAGTTGCGTATTATAATGTTGCCTATTTATATTATGGTAAAAGGTGACTATGCATAAAAACCTTTTTGAACTTTAAGTTTTTTATTGTGAAAAATAGGATTGTGGTACAAATATAAAGCATTTGCTGTGCTTACCATCCTCCTTTTCCTGGTGATTTATAGGTGACCAAGCATCATGATATATTTCCTGCCAATGGCTTGGGCCTGTATCTTAGAGGATTTATTATTGCTTACGAAGCTGATTGCTCAGCATTTCTACTTCACTATAGTGTCCAATTAATTATACTGATTTATTTTGTGTTATTTGTTTGAGAATACAACACCTTGACCCTATGACATAATAAATATCAGGTACCCACCAGAATTGGGTGTAATGTTTTCCAAGATTAATGTATGTGAATTGTTCTTAGTTATTGCTATGCTTAGCCAAATGCACCTGTCTTTGCTTGTAAAAAGATTTCATGTTTGATTATAGTTTGTTAAGTGTTTTGGAGGAAAAAAAACTGTCCTAAGAAGAGAAGGAAGCCTTGATAATATTGCAAAACCACCACTGTTCCATTTTCCCAGGAACTATATATGAATTTAAGCTTAGAATCTAAGTAAGCTGACTTGGGTATGCCAATTGTTACATCTAAGGCAAATCCTCGGTTTTAACCTATTCCCATTTTAATAACACAGAGAAGGGATGTTTTCTCTCATAGTTCACACACAAAATTTGCAATTGATTTTCTTCTGCTGAACCTGAAGGCACCATTTGCACTGTGGACCACTTTGCTTCTTCAACATTCTGCAAGCCTCACTGGTGAGGGTGGCGACACAGTGGGTGGAAGACTTTGTAGTTGTTTTCTCCTTGAATTCTACAATATCTTTCTAATTTGCGAATCTTCCGGCTGCTCTTTTTAAGTCAAGCAACTAGAAGCATACTTGTTTTCTCTTCCTACCAACGATTCAACCCACATTTCCAACAGTCCTGCTTATGCAGTTAATTTTCACTGTTTCCATTGCTGTAATTTATTCATTTTAATAAATTCATCAGTTCCCATTTTGCTTGCTCTTTGTTTGTATTAAATATTCAAGGAAATGTTTCATCACATTTGGACTCAAGAGATATTTCATCCATAAGGGATCTTTGTACAGCAACTTCATCATGCTTTGTTTAATTTGTGATTAATCAACTGTTAATCATCCAGAAAACTCATGTAAAATTGCTGTGACTTGCCATCTTTTAGACAACAAGTGTACTATCAGACTTTTATGTAATCAGTTGAGTGTGTTGCATCTTATGACTGCTTGGAAGAATGCAGTTCTCAAATTTTACAATAATGCTTGTGGATTTTCATCTCTGAGGTTGTATTTGTATATTTTTTGTGGCAAGATAGAATTCAGTTATTTCTCATGAAAATGTAGATAACCAATAATCAAACAGGAGAGAGGGGAAGGCAGAGGGAAATACAGACAGACAGTCAGATGGACAGAGACACACACACACATATGTAGAGGAGCAAGGGAGAAAGACAGAACACTAAGTTTATATATATGCTTTGGCAGTAAGAACGACACAATGCCAACAAGAAGTTGAGAATATACAGTCATATGCTTTGAAAAGATATGTAATAAGTGCAAAATAGACCATACAGTGCAGACCAAATTTATTGAATTTTCTTTTGAAAGTTAGAGTTCTTAGGTTGAATGATCTGAAAATAGTACAGTTATATTTGCCTCTTGTATGATTATTGCAAATTTATATTTCACTGAACAGAAACTATTAACATTGCTTGTGAAAAGAAATGAAACATTTTTTCCATTCTCTATCTTCTTGCCCTTAATTGCTGTTTCTAGATAGAAAATATCTCTATTGTGTACAGTACCAAAGATGTGTTCAAAATGACCTGAAGATCATATAGGAAGCATCCATTTTCTTTGTGTTATTATACACACCTCCTACCACTAGTGTGAAAAATGGTAAGAGATAATGACTACACACCATGCTTTCAACACCTCCAGTTGTGCTACTTGGGGAGAGATCATTCTAGGTCTAGGTTGAGTATTTTTGTCTTAAAGATGGTGTAGACAAATGATGAACATATTGTCACCTTTAATAGCTTTTAGTGTCACATAGCTATCCAGACGTGTGCTTTCTAAGTTGATTCTTTGCTCCCTGGCATTTTTGTTCTTGTCAATCATTCTTTATTATTTTCTGGGTTTTCTCTGTTCAAGAGGGAATGTCACATGCATTGTGAACATTAAATACATTGCCAGGTAGTTTCAGGTAAAAATAATTTTGTTCTGCAGCCCAAAACCTAGAGATACAATGACTAGATTTTCTGGAAATATTTTTCTCTTTTTTTTTTCTAGGTTATGTTTTCCTATTTTATTCAGAGTAGCATTTCACTTCTAAGACATCCAAGTTGACATTTTACATAAAACAACAACAATTCTTTAAAAAAATAATTTTAATCAAAGGTTGGAAAACTGAAGTTTATAACATCTTCTTTCTCTTTGTATATATAGAAAATAAGTATAATTGTTTATCAGGTGCTGTTTATATACTGAGTGTTTAGGATGCAATCATTCTGCTGCCTTATTGGAACATCATTTCTAGTTAGAGAGACATATTTCACATATTCATACATGTAAATGCATCATATTATCCATATGTTTTATTCATAGTGTGTGCACAGGACTTCTAAACAATGTTAAATGGAATAATTTTGTTCTGAGGACTTATTCCTGTCCCCAAAAGAAATGAAGCTCAATTTGTTGATTTAAGTGTTAAAGCCAGTCAGGGCATCACAGAGTTTAGTCATTTCAGTTGTATCACACTAGATCAATACTGAGGAATACTTTCAACATGAGAGTAAAATGATTTTTTAAAAGGCAATTTCTTGTATGTGAAAAAAAACTATAGCTTCTCTAGAATCTGTAATTTGAGATATGGATAAACATTTATCTTTGAAAATTTAAAGATAAGAAAATAGGTTATTGTGGTTGAGTGGAAGTAGGGTGTGGAAATAGGGCAAATTCCAGTTCTTTGGCTTGAAAAAATGATGGATAAAAATGCTGTTTGTTGTAGTTGGTTCTATATGTAGACATGTGGTTGCATTGTTCCAACTGTGGGTAGATATTTCAAATAATTATCTATCACTGGTAATGGCTACCCCAGGAAGATACAATAATAAACTAAAAAACAAACATTACAAAATGTTGATAATATATTATTTCATTAGTATTTTTTGTTGAAAATAAAAGCTTTCATAACATTTAGATGTTAATGGAAAGATATCTAAAAGTGAGATTTGGCATGGAAAAAATGGAGAATGATCAAGAATGTCCTTTAAAAGCAGAGGAGTAGGGCTCAAAGCAATAGAAGAATCAATGTTTTTTTTTATCTGCCTGGATATAAAATTATTAGTGATTTGTTGGAAGAATAAAACAGCTTGTGTTTTCCACTTTTCAGTTTTTGGTCATTTGGGCAATTTTAACCTGATTTGCTCTGCATAGTTGATTGTTACAGAATATAGATGACTGTATATAGACTGATTGTTCCAGTTTATAGATGGAAAAAATTTATGCACATGCCTGTGTGTTGAGCTTGGCTCTATCAGCAAAACAATCAGTGCAGAATGATTATACCTTATAATTTGAATAAACTTTATGTTCTCCTAATAAGATGAACAGTGTGTAGATACACTGTATAGGTATTATAGTTTCAGATAAAAAACTTAGTGTTCTCCAATTAAAGTTATGTAGCAAAAGGGGAGAAAAACCTTTGCCTCATATACAAAGAATAGAGAATTAGTATCTAGCATATACAAGAATTCTAATTTTTTTTAAATTAAGAAAAACATACTAAATGAAAAATAAGCAGTAAGAAAATAATTTTAAAAGGTAGTTTAAATGGCTAGTAAACACTTTAATAACATTTTTAACACCCTTGGATGTCAGGAAAATACAGATTAAAACTGCCTTAATATTCCATTTCATACCAATCAGACTGCTGTCATCAAAACAAACAAACAAACAAACAAACAAAAAACAAATGAAATGATAACAAATGCTGGTGTGGGTGTGGAAAAAGAGCATTCATATACCTTATTACTTTCAGTGTGAATTAGTGCAATAAATATTGAAATCACTTTGGGATTTTCTTTAAAAGAAACAAAACAAACAAAAACTAGGGATAGAACTACCATCTGGCCCATCTATACCACTCCTGGGCATACAACACAAGGGCTTTACGTATCTTCCATGAATACTTTCAACATCCATGTGCATTGCTACTCTATTTATTCACATCAGGTAGTACGAAATTCCTCTAAATGTTCTTCAAATGATGATCAGTAAAGGAAAATGTAGAACAAATACACAATAGAATATTACTCAGCAATAAGATAAACTGTAATAATGAAGTTGACAGGTGAATGGACAGACCTGGAAAAATTATGCTGAGTAATGTCACCTAGGCTCAAAAAGACAAATGCCACATGTGTATCCTTGTGTATCCTAGCTTTCAATATTTGTTCTGTATATTTAACTTGAAGCACACTCAATTAGAAATTGTGGTCACTGTGGGCAGATGCTTTAAGGGAGGGAACACAGTAAATGGGCTGGTTAAATTTTGTCAACTTGATGGAAACTAGAGTCCCATGAGAAAAGAGAACCTCACTTGAGATATTGCCTTTATCAGAGTGTTCTGTGTACATGCCTGTGATATGTTTTATCAGTTATTGATTTGATGGCTGAGGATCCAGCCCATTGTTGGGAACATCATCCTTTGGCAGTTAATCCTGAGCTGTATAATGAAGGAAGCTAGGCAAGCCAGATGAAGGAAGTCAGGATGAAGAGTTCCACCATGGTTTCTGCCATAGTTTCTTCCTCCAGGTTCTCATCAAGTCATTAAATCATAATGAACTGTGATCTCTAAGCTTAATTCAATCCTTTCTTTGCCGAGTTAGTTTGGTTTTAGTGTTTATCACGGCAGAAGACCCAAAACAGATCAATGTGTGGAGAATAAGAGAATTGTGGCATGCTCGGCTTTAAATAGGACATCTTTATAACTTTGCTCATTCTCAGAGCTAATCATGGAAGAGAAGACAGACTTTTTTAGTTTTATTTTAAGATTTAGAGTATATGTCTGCAGTGAATTGTATTTGCAGAATATGTCAGGACCATTGGTTACATGGACTCAAAATCTGTGTCTGCATGTATTAGGTTTACCCAAGATCCAACCAGCCAAATTAGCAGTATGGATAGAGGAGAGATTTGGGAAGCCCCTAACAGTAGAAGAGGAGTAATCAGTAGTTGTTGAATGCTGCTGAGACAGTGTGAGTTTTTTTTAGCAGTGTGGCCTCTGATAAGTTATCCATGTTCTAGTAGTTGGTCTTGCATGTACAATCAGCTCTGAGTGAATTCATCAAGTTTATAAAAAATGAAAGCATGACACCGGGAGGAAACAAAAGGGGAAAGATTGGCTGTGAAATTCTCAGACAATAACTGTATATTATAGTAAAAAGTGCTATGGGAGATAGAGTCAATTGGTTTTGTTTGTGCTTGTGTGAGTATATGTATTTGTGTGTGATTATGTGTGTGTGTGTGTTTGGTTAACATGTGTACATGGGAATATAGAAATGCATAGGGACATGGAGTATTCTACCTTATACACTGCCTTTCATTTTCTCTGAGATAAGGACTTGCAGTAACTTAAAGGTATGCTGACAGTCAGAAAGCCCCAGCCACCTACTGTTTCCACACCACATCCCTTAGCAGTAAGGTTATAGGAGTGTGCACATCTACTGCATTGATGTAGGTTTTTAACTCAAATATTCTTCTTTGCCACCACTCTAGTTCTATAAACATTTTATCGAAATTCTTCTCAGTGTTGAGATATATATATATATATTCTTGCTATCGCCAGAATAATAAACATTATTTTCTACCTGCGATATGCAAGATTCTGCCATTTCCTCACATGGAAGATTCCAGAGTCTCTTAAATATGCATAATGGTTGAATGTTATTGGAATTGAACTCCAATTGACTAATTGATATGAAGCCAACAAAGAATAAACAGTTTCTAGCTATGGGAAGATTTTACCTGGTACAGTAGAGATGAATATGATTAGCTTTGATTAAATTGCATTACATTAAATTTAATTAAATTGCTACCATGCTCTTCTAAGCTTTTTTGTCTCTTATGAACTTGTTCGTTTATGACAGAGGCTTATTCATTATTTTTTTCTTTCATCTCTTGGTTCTTAAGATATATCGATGACAACTCATATGAAAAGAAAGTAATCATCCATGTTATCAGGAAATAGATATGTTTACACATGGGTTAATTTTTCTCAGGTATTTTGAATTATTTTTAACATGGGTAATTAACCTTAATGTTACAGCCAATACACATCTGGTTCCATTCCTTTCTTTTAATTTAGGAAGTAAGCATCTTGGCCTGCTGTACACAGGACATTCTGGTTTATCATGAGTTACTAGACAAGGTAAAGGAGAGAGGAGGAAAATACAGAGGTACTAATGTCCTGGTAACCCTACTATATAGCATTACTAAAAGTTACAAAGGTGAAATACATATCATATAACACTCTTTATATTTATTCCATTAACTAAATACATATGCATAATAATACTTTAATTATTTAAATGAGGATCCATTATTTTTATGTCAAATACACAAAAATCAGCATACTCTTCCTAATAAACAATAGTTTTCTATATTCTGCTAAGGAGAAGAGCTTAGTACTAATTTAAGTATGCTTTACTTACAACTCATCATTTATGAAGAGACAAACAAACATACAAACACAAATGAGAAGAGTTTAGAAATCCAGAAAGTCTGGTCAAATAAACCCTTTTCTAAATGAATATTTACAACAATTTTAAGTAGCTATTCTCAAATACAAAAACAAAATGCAAAGTGAGATTGTGGGTCTATGCAGAGGGTAATACACCTGCATCTCCCACAGGGATATGAGCTTTTACTGCAAAGTGAACAACAGAAAGAACAATTAACCTGCTTCTGAGAAAATTGGAATTGCTGATTTTATACTGTATATTGTTCATAAAATACAGCAGAAGTGTAGATAAGCTTTTGGTAATTAGCTAATTCTCAGTCATCTTTTAATTTCAATTTAGAAATTACTTCCTCAAATAGTACAATTCCCAAACCTATGTTATGTCTTCCTGATATATGAACTGAATATTTGTGTACATAGCACTATGTTTTTCTATCTTGTTTCCCTTATTGACACTCACAAAAAAAGTAATTTCATATAACTATCTGTTAGATGCTTGTTTTTTTTACCAGATCTATTTTAATTTAAGTTTATCCATTAATTCAGAACTCCACATCTGTTTTAAACAACACATATATTATTATTACATTTCTAGCATTTAGAATAAATATCTAGTTACTAATTATTTTAAAACTTGTACTGAATTATAATGCTCCATACATTCAATTACTTTTTAACTCTTAAATAACACATACGTTGTTATCATGAATTTCTTCTCATTCTGATAAGTAACAAACTTTAAATTATAATATATTGGGTTTTTTTTTCCAAATTTATGCCCCCAATTTCAGAATCTGGACTTATTTTGAAATCATCTCTGAGGACATAATTAGGAAAGTTAATATAGTAGACTCAAAATGAGTTATAACCTGAAAAAGTAGTGTCATCATAAAAAGATTCCAGAGCTCAAGAACAGAGACTTTGTGAAATGGAGGCAGAAATTAGAGTAAAGAAAGAAGCAAGTTTTTTCCCCAATCATTCTGTGATAACCTAACCCAATGGATGTTATATTTAGACTCTAAAAGAATAAATCTCTGTTGTTTTAAGTTGTTCATTTTATAATCTTTTTCTTATTGGCAGATCAAATGATATAATGACATATATAATGCAAAGATACATGTGAGCTTAGGTGGAATTATGATTAATATTTATTTCTCATGATATTTTTAATAGCATATTTTAAACATCAACATTAAAAATACAATAAGAATAGTATGCATTTCTAATTATAATCATTAGTAGAAAGAATGCAATGTAGTATTATGTGAGGCAATTAGGAAGCTTATTGTGTGAATTGATTTGGTACAGCAGATTTTCTTTCCTTTATAGAAAATAGCTTTCTTCCTCATATAATAATCCTGATTATGGTTTCCCTCACTCTACCCTCCAGTTCCTCTAAAACTCCTTTTTGTTACTGATCGATCTATAGTCTGTCTCCCTTTAGAAAACAAACAGCTATCTAAGGGATAATAATAAAATAAATATAATAATATAAAAACAAAACTAATACATTAGAATAGGACAAAAATAAAAATAAAAAGCCAGAAGGAAAACAGCTCAAGAAAAGGCACAGGAAATACATATAGATGCAGAAATCTTCTCAGTCACACACTCAAGAATACCATAAATACACTAAACTGGGTAAAAACACTACCTTCTGGGTAAAAGAGAGAAAAATACATAGAAATAAAATAATAATACAAACTAAGAATTTTTTAAAAGCACTGATGGGGCATTATGAGACAAGGAACATCCACCAGTCTTTGAGTTCATTTTCTGTTGAATATCAACTGCTGGGCATGCAGCTTTCTCTTAAGAGCTGTTTATTTACCCAGTGAGACTCCCTTAGAGGAAACTAAATTTTCATTCACAAGTGGTTATCAACTGGGGATTGATTCCGTGTTAAGGCTACGGGCACGTGTGTACTTCTTCTTTAAGTTCTAAGAGTTCATATGTTCATCAATCTTGTTAATTTAGAAGGCCTTGTTTTCATAGTGTCCAATATCATCTCTGTCTCTTATACTTTTGCTGGTTTCTCTTCCACAGGGTTCACCGAGCCCTGAGGGGAAAGATTTAATGTAAATATTCCATTTAGGTTTGAATGCTCCAAAGTCTCCCATTCTCTGGCTGTGAGTCTCTGTATTTGTTTCCAAGTGCTGCAAGAGGAAACTTCTCTGTTGATAGCTGAGGAAGGCATTGAATATCATTAGTACTCATTTTGTTGCTAGCATTGTTGTTTTTGTTTAGAACCGTAGTATTTGGCTTTACTCTAGGGTCCCGGGTTATTTTGTCTTAGGTGCTTCTTCCATCAGATATTTGTTGGTTACTTCCACAAGCTTTGTGTCACCATTGCAGTAGCATATTTTACAGATAGGACACCACACAGATCAAAGGATTTTTGGCTGAGATAGTGTTTATATTTCTCTTTTGGAAGCATGCAGACTACCTTCCTGTACCAAAGATGATAGAACGTAGAGGGATGGCTAAGATCTCGGTGATCTCGGTAGGAACCAGTGGACCTGTTCAATGTTCAATGAGTTGTTTAGCTGCTGCATTTACTAATTTTGCGTTGAGACAGTGTGTCGAGAGCTATCTGTAGGCTTGGCAACAGATGGGATACTTGAGGATTCCTGTGAGACACTCTTTGGCCAACAATTCAATTAGATGAAACTAAATCCCAGGAAACTTCATTTGGTGACAAGAGACAAGTTGGGACACAGTCTTCCCCATTATTTGGTGATTTTGTATAGATTACCTTCATGCATGTATATTTTGGTGAGACTTGACTCTGAGGTTCTTGTTTGAGTTTCTAAAGTTTGTATTTGCATATTTCCCTAAGTTTTGGTTTTCTTTGTTGATTCTATTTCTACTTTCTGTTCTTGAACAATTTTCTCTCTAATGTTTGTGTTTTTATAGATTTCTTTTAGGGACTTATTTCTTCTTTAAGAACTTCTGTGATAAATATAAAGGCTATTTCAAGTCTTTGTCTTGTGCTTTACCTATGTTGATATTCTGTGGATTTACTATGGTAGGGTTACTGTGCTTTAGTGGGGACATAGTGTCCTGGTTGTTATTGATTAGGATTTTATTCTGGCATCTAACAATCTGGATTTGGGATGATTACAATCTAGGTGCTGTCATTGGGCTTGTCTTTGTTGGGTAGATGTTTTGTTCTTTGGTTTCTGCTTTCCTCTCCGATTATTAGGAGGATGTGGCTGCTGTGTGATGCTTGGTAGGAAATTCCTCTGGGATTCTAGTAGGTGTTGCCACTGGGGAATCCAGTTAAATATGTTTCTAGATATTGGGGGATGACACTTAGGAATATGGTTGGGCTTGGGGTAGGAGTGTTGATGTGTTCCTCAGGGGAAAAAAAAGCAGCTTGTTTCACCAGGATATGCTTAGTCCACTGGGAATGCAGCAGAGAGTGAGGAGGATTTAAGAGTAAGCGATACAGAGTTGTGGATGGGACAAGGATATCGGATTGGGAGAAGAAGGGGGAGCATGAAGATCTGAAGCTTTGCACTGCTCACTTTGTTGGGGTGCCTGTTTCTTTGGCACAGGTGGGGACTAGTAAAACAGGCTAAGTGAGGAGAAGAAATTTTAGGGGCAAATATTTATATAATCCACTTCAGGTTGGGTCAGAAAGGAGGGAAGCTGAATCAGATGGTCTTCTACAAATCTGGGGATGAGACTTGGGAGATGGGTTTGGAGGAAGGGAAAAAGAAGTAAAAATCTGCAGTTACTCTATATGTTGTATAGTGTATTTTCAAAGCATCAAGGAAATAAACTTTAATACCAAATATAGGATTTAAGTGTTTACTTTCTATATCTTCAATAGAGTTATCTATAGAAAAATAAGGCTAAATACTTGGTTTAAAACACTTTAAATAAATAATAAAATTTCTGTTTTGTTTTAAAATAAGGCCTCACTATATAGCTCAGACTGAAAGGTCACATATAACAACCCTTCTGCCTTGACGTCATGATTGCTGGGATCATGAAGTGAGAAAACATCTTGCCTAAGAATTCATAGCTTATTGTTAGTCAAAAGGATGGTTGGTACATTGAAGCTAACAGATATTAAATAAAATGCCACTTTTGTCTTGGAATCCTAATGACAATACAAGTTTTTAATTGAAAAAAATGAACTGGTTTTCCTACATTCTTTTTAGGAGAACATTTGCAGGAATCATTTCAGAAAAGAGAAGAATACTGAAGCATACAGATTTGCAAAGAGAATAACTAATGTTATCAATGTATTCTGTTTTTAAAATATTGAAAAGAAAATCAGTAGAAGTACCTCTTGATTTTGTTTCCTAAAGTCTGTGATAAAGTGAACTTTTCACAACAGTAACAGTCATTTCTCCTTTTTTCTTGTATCAGAATATATGCTCTTTTTGTATAACAGTGGATTCTGCTACATAAGAACTTCAACACACAAGTCAAAGTACTCTAGAAATTCAAACTCTAACTTAAAAAGAATCTTCAATACTTGTCTTTTAATGAAAGTCATTCTGTATATGATTTCAAGAAGAACTCTCACTATTTTAATAATGCTGTTATTTCTTAAGACAAAAATGATACTTCACTGATATTTGAACAAAAACTATATTAAGTGTACTAGTTACTGTCCCTGTAGCTGTAACAGTACACCCTGATAATGCAATTTAAGGAAAGGAGGGTTGATTTGTTCATAGTTCCTGGGTACATTTTATCATGACAGCGAAGTCAAGGTAGAAAGTGATTTAGAAGCAGATAATTACATTTCATCCACAGTGGGAAGCAGAGGAAGATGAGTGCTTTCTGTCCCACTTCAATCTCAGGACCCAAACTTATAGAATAGTCCTTTTCCCATTGAGGGTAAAGATTTCCACTTCACTTAACACAAATCTAGATAATCCCTCACCAACATTCTCAAAGAATTGTTTGCATGGTAATTTTACTCCTCATCAAGTTGATAATCAAGAGTTACTTTCACAGTAATCAACTTATTTTTTAATTACCTGGATAATGTATAGAAGCAATCCAGATATTCTATGTAATAAGCTTAAACATAACAGTCAGCACTTATTAAATATTTTATATGATTAAATTGTCAAGGTTATTTGAAATATTTAATTATCTAAAAATCTTTGAAGATTATGAGTTATATTTTTCTATGCTTCTTGATACATCATGCTACTTAATGCGTCAATCAAGTACCTAAGCATGATGGAGTAGAACTTGAAATCAGAAATCTGGTAATGGGAATGTTCTTCTTTTTCTTCTGTTTATTATCAAAACCAATTTAGATATTTTACACGTTTTACTCCATTGTAGTGATTTGAAGAAGATTAATAAGGATAATCAAAGGGTTTAATGTATCTTGGTTATCAAGGAGAATGTTTCTAACAGAATATTACTTTTTCTGATCTCTTCTGTTATGGAAGGAATCTTGCTTTTCCTGGAGGAAGCCACAATTTGTGGAGACAGGATATTTACTTAGGTTATGATTCTTATCCAATAAATATCCTTTGCATGGACTTATGTCATCTGGGGTTTTTTAACTATTGTTCAACTTAGTGAAGTTTATCCTTTGAAATTCAGTGGGAAAACTTTAGAACTTCTACTTGATTGAGTTTGACAATGAAAAAAAAAAATGACTGTGGTGAAATGATTCGGTCTCCTCTGAGATGCATACAGCTTCTACCTGTTATATCTCACAAGTGTCCCTTGCAACCATGGAACAGTTAGAAAATGATTTTGTCTGTACATGTTCATTCACACAATAGAGTAGAATTAACTATTTCAGGTCCAGTGGGCCATGACTACTCCTGAAGTCAATTAGACACATCACACTTTGTTTTCTTCAATGAACCAATTTTTAGTTTACACTCACATTGATTAATCTTTCTATAGAGCTACCTTTCACCAAGATGTATGTATAATACTAATATGTGCATTATTTGAAATAAAAAGTGTCAAGGCATTTTATATGCTAACAGTTTAAAAATAGAGAATTCAAAACTCACTTATCATCTTTGTCACATGGTATTTTCTGGGTTGACACAGACTTATACGATACCATTTGGTCCAGTCCATTGCTTTAATAACAGATTTCTCAGTGAAACCACATTCTCAGCCTTTCTGCACCCACATCTCATTCGGTAGGCTATTCTGAGCATGACAACTTCTATTCCATTACTAAAAATTATAACAATAATTCAGACACTGCATGATTAATATTAAAGTAACATTTAATATTTAGAGAATTGAATATTGAGACGTTCAACAGTATTTTCAATCACACACACATGCTTATTCATTATACCTCATCCTCAAAGACTAAAGTCTTTTTGTTTCTTCATCTGCAAGGTAACAAAGAAAACAGAAAATCATATTTATATTTACTATTAAAGGACTCAATAAAATAAAACTAATATTAAATCTTAATTTATATATCTTACAGTTATGAAGCATTTTTTTTTCTAGTCAGTATTTTCCCTTGTTTTTTTGGGAGAAGAAAAAACTGTGAAGAAGTCTAGAATATATGCAGATCTTATTTGGAGGTGAAGGCACACTTAATGCAGGGCTGGGTTTCCAAACCTTTTGACCATAATCCCTCTGTTAGATAATATTTACAGGGAATAACTTCTATTCAAAAACTACAAAAAGGCTATAAAAAAGCTTTTTTTTCATTTTCAAACTAAATTAAGTAGAAGTTCTATGTTAGTTTTCACATTATCCTTATAGAGTGCAAGTCATTACTGAGATGTCATTCAATTTATACATATATCTCTACTTTTGATTTTAAACTCAATATCATTTCAATTATGGGTGTAAGTTTGCCCATGACTTTGAAAGTCATTAGTGTTCCTTGGCTGTTTAATCCAAAAAAACATAATTGAATAATAACTCATTTCAGGATAATTTCATTATGCTGATGTTTTCTGTTTCCCCAGATCATTGTAGTTTTTGTTTGTTTGTTTGTTTATTTTAGTCTCTTCTCTAAAAGGCCACCTACCTTGTACCAAGCACCATCATCATAGGGAATCTATAAAGGAGAAGCTAGTCTCATTGAAATGTGTCTTCCAACAGTCTAAGATATAAATCTTGGTGCACATCAAATATCTTTCAAATGCAAGAATAAGTGTTTATACAAGACAATGGTAACATCTATTCTTCAGTGTTTAACATGTATCAAACACTAAACAAATATTTGTTCAACATGCATTGTTTCATGGACACATACATAAATGAACAAAATAATGAATTTTATGTAAACAAGCCATTGGTTTTGAAATTATCTATTTAGTATCCATAGTGATTAATTTCTCATACACATTTCTTTATCATAATCTAACATTGTTTATGTTTCTAAATTCAAAGTGCATCTAATTTTCAACCTATTGGTAAATTTTTCAAGCTAAAAATTCTAACATACCTTTATTCTCATGATACTTGGGGATAAAATGGGTGACATTTTCCTTTACAATTTTTTTAATCCACATATCTAACAAATATACACTCATTCCTATTCAAATACCTATCATTTCTTCCAGTTTCTATTCACATTCATTAGTAGTACATCTGAATTACATAAGTGGATATCATTATGAGTCAGTTATCTAGGTTCATTATATCACTTGAACATTTGGAGGTCATGATGAAACTGACTTCTCATCCTGCTTTTCATTAATATGCTACACAATGCATATTTCTTTTCATTCTACTTCATGTTTCAGATCACTGAGTGTAGAAAAGTACCAATTGCTTTCATTCCAGAACATACCACAGATATCACTGGAAGAATTTTAGAGAGTAATGTGAGAATCTCAACTCATACCAAAAGAAGTGAGACAAAATGTTATCTAATTGGGTTTGATGATGCATATTTCTACTTTCAGATCTTGGGAAGGGCTGAGAGTTGAAGCAAGATGATCAGGACTTGAGTTCAGCCTGGTCTACAGAGAAAGACCCTGTTCAGTCCGTCAATCAATCAGGAAAGAAAGGAAGATATAAAGCAATGAGTAAAAACTTAGTATGAGCTAGGAAATGATGGTGCACACCTTTAATCCCAGCACTCAGAATGCAAAGACAGGCGGACCTTTGTGAGTTAGAGGCCAGCCTGGTCTACAGAATGAGTTCTAGGACAGCCAGAGTTACAACAGAGAAGCTCTGTCTTGAAAATCCAAAAAAGAAAGAAAACAACAACAACAATAACAACAAAAAACAAAAACAAGCAAAAGACATAAAAATTTCAACATAGCAAGAACTATTTCCTACTCTTTTTGCTTGAGATGTAATAGGTCTAATCTTATTATTGATGCATAAGGATGTTTTGTCTATATGTGTTTCATACTACATACATTTCTGATGTCCACAGAGGCCAGAAGAGCACATCAGAACCCTTGAGACTAGAGCTTCAGATGTTTGTGAGCTGCCATGTGCATGCTGAGATTCAAACCCTGGTCCTCTGGAAAAACAGTCAGTCAATATTTATAAACTCTGAGTCAACTCTCCAGTATATGTGACAGGTTATTAAAAGCTGTTTAGCTTTCAGCTTAATAAATCAATATTTTCCATTTAATGAATAGTACCTTCCTTGATGAAGGAATCAATTGACTGAACTAACCAAGATAACTTGCAACATATGTAGTACATCCATTAAGTCCTATTTATTTGAGCAATGTAAATTGTATTGTATTATGAGATAGAATGAAAATAAAAGCTTGTATATTATTATTTAGTATCTCTGCATATATACATACAATTATGCCATTATATCTTTAGATTCAAAGATAAAATAAAATATTTAGTGTGTATTATTTATATTTTTATATAAAATGTAGATTTATTTTCATAAAATCCAATAAGTCAAAATTAAAGAAATAAATCATTTTTTCACCATGGATATTATGCATATATTTCTCCTTAGTGTTCATAAGCTAAGAAGCTTTTGTCATCACATATATAAGATAGAAATAAACAAAACAAATCAAAAGAAAAGACCCTTTATTAGAAAGATTCCATAAATAATAAGAGAGATATCACATGTACTCAGAATGGTAAATGAAAGGAGAGCAAGATAACATTCTCTTCATGGACCTGGATACTAGAACAGAATTGCTTACGTTAGCAGACAGAGATGCCGTCCTTTGTCTTTTGAGAGGAGGTTGGGTACTCATTTTAATTAATGCTAGGGTAGTCTTCTCATTTGAGTGATGTCATATCATATTGGTAAATTTTTGATAACACTGATGAAAAAAATCCTTAAACATTTAAAATAATACAAAGTTCTTTAAGGGTCTGCTGTTCACCAGATTGAAATTTTTAGTAAAACAAAATAACAATTTTCTTTGTTGAGTTTGAAAAACATAGAAATTATGTCATAGATAAGAGATGGACTTCTTTCCATCATGTTTTATACTTCTTTGTATTATGAGATTAAAGCCATAAATGACTCCTCAGAGGTAGCTCATTTGATTCTGGCAATAAAGTTCTTTAACAGGTGCCCAACCTGCATTTGACACTCAATTTAGGAAATTCTTCTATGTATATTGTTTCTCTGTCCATGATGCCACAAAAGCTGCCTGAATTATTCAAAGTACATCTATTACTTTAATTGAGTAGTGCTTTTCTTAATAGTTGAAATATTATCTTCATGCTATTTCCATATAGTTAACCTTATTGGAGAAGATATTTCCTAGAGGCACTGGGCTACTGTTTCTTCCTGCAATTAATCTCTTCAGATAAAGATAAATATTTCCTGGAGGAGAGTTAAATTATGCATAAAATCATACTTTTTAAAGTATTGCTTTTGTTTAAGGCTGACCTACTTCGTAAGTACTTTAACTCTTGATACATACAGTGATCATCCCCCAAATAGTGCTCATTACCCTTTAGAAGAGCTGAGAATGGCCATTTCTCCTGTGATGACTCTACTTAACTGGCTCAACAAATCCAATGTGTTCATCTCTTCTTAGATTAAGTTGTTCCTTTAGCTATAGAAACAATTCAGACAATCCTTTACTTTATACTATATACATAGTTCACTTTATTTTAATATAGGTGAATGGAAAACAAAGTTTTGGCAATGTCTTTAGAGAAATCTATGCTTAGAACAAAATTAAAACACTCACACATATATAGACAGAATGAATTAGCGTTCATAGTCTTCACTTTAATGAAAAAGGAACTTGGCAGAAAGCAGTAGGCATATATTCCTTCTTTTTTTCTTTTTTGTCTTATTTCTGCTTTCTGTATGTTTGTAAGTCTTTTTCTTTATTCTTTTTGACTTTCCATTGTATTGAAATATGTATTTTTCCCTCACATAATTCATACTTATATCACAGTTTTCTCTCCCTCCCTACTCCTCATAGTTCCTCCTCACTTCATTCCTTATAAGATCCATTTTTTTGGGGTCCATCATTAGAAAACAATAGATAGGTAGAGCTAGATAAATTCTTAACCCTAATAAGGGAACACCACGGTGTATAAACCTAATAGCAGCAATCAGGGTGTGTGTGTATGTGTGTGTGTGTGTGTGTGTGTGTGTGTGTGTGTGTGTGTGTTGGTGTAAAAATTAAAAAAATGAATTAATTTTTGTTTTGTAAAGTCTCTTATATAATTCTCTAATAACTTCAGAGTCTTTCAATGTTTAAGCTCATTGTCCTATAATTGGTCAGTGATAACTATGTTTCAGTAAGTGATGAATCAAGTCTGTGCTTCCTAAGCTGCTCATTCTCCACCTTCTTCCTTCTCATTGATTCCAAAGTGAGAATAAAGTAGTGAAAATTCATATCATCCCGATATCCCTAAAACTCAGGAATGTAATGAATATTTTCTGGAAGAATATTATGTATGCCACAGTTGAAAGCATTAATGCTTGACCCTGGATATCTAGCCATGTGGGTGGAAGTGACTATTTTTGTGATTTATTCTGTACTTATTAGGTAGTATCTTTGAGGTGTCATAAGTGTCTCTGAATGTGAAAATGCATAGAGGGAGTGCTTATCATAAACCACAGTATGTCTACACAGGTGTAGAGTAATAAAATTAGACACTCTACGGATTACAGTTTTGGTAGGAATAGTTTTTTCTTTCAAACTGTATAAACCTTGAATAGAACTCAGTACCCTTCAGTCCTTCTGAAGTAAATATCTTAATAGTATTTCACACTTGTTATGTTCTTTCCTATTCCAATGTCTCATAGTGATAAAATAGAAGATTATTTATCATAGCCATTTCTCTCTCAATTTAATTTCTTTTAAAAAATAATTTCATCCTCTGTACAATTATCTTTCTTTACTGCAGTAGATTAACTTGAGGCTTTAAAAATTCTTTTAAAGGAAGTTCTAAATCTTCTCTTGTGATCAATATGCTACAGCACATCCACCCAGAAGAAATATTCTGTCAATATATTTCAGAACAGCATTGTGCAGTGTTCTATTGGTATAAAATTGCATTCTGTATCAAGTGTCCCAGAAGAATGTTAACACTCTCATTTTGAATCTGGATATATAAATCTGCCACACATTAATTCAAATCACAAATGACACTAAATTGGGTGATGACATGAACGCCCAGAGAAAACAAACAGAAAATGACAAAGAGAAACAGAACTAAAATAACCAGATATTGTTTCTACTTCTTAACATTCATTTGATACACATGGAGACATGAGATACACGATTTCTAACATCTTTTGGAGACTTCATGCATGGCTAACTTTTAAAGGAATTTGGTAATGATAGAAGTAAAATTATTGTGAGGATAATGTGTATATTCAAAAATTTTATATAATATTAGCATGTACTAAGGAATCCCATTAGATTGTAGAAAAAAAAAATCATCCTGTCCAAACTAACACTGCTCCGAATATGGTACATTTGCTTAAGCAAGGTGCTGTTGGGTTGATAGAGGAGGACCATCTCCATTGGAAGATTCACCCATCTAATAAACCAGATACCTTAGTGCTGCCAGAATATGAATAGGAAGAGGGAAAAGATATAGGAGAGATGCTGAAGCTTTAAATTCAGAATGTAGGAAACAGATTCAAGTCAAAGTAGAGATTTTTATTGAAGTATTTGAAAATAGACTAAGAACCTGAATCCTATTAAGATACGGGTAGGAAATGTTATTGTTGGAGGTGATGACATCATAGTCTATGCAGTGCAACTCATCATTTTGTTATCTCTGCATTTATTTCAAAAATTTGATTTGTATGGACATCACTGATGGCTTGCCACATCATCAACTTTCTATTTAATGAGAAAGTATTACAGATCCTGTTTAGACTTTAATAATTACTTATTGATATCATTACTGTTAAGTTCAAGAAATTATTATGTATACTCTCCATTAATCATTTCTTCTTGCTTCTGCTTCTTTACAGAATGAAAAATAAATTTGCATCACCATATTAAAAGATTGAGTGTGCATCACCATATTTAGAGTTAGATTCTAGGAGTCAGACAAGAGCCTCGGGGTACGAATAAGAATGTGAAGTACATATAAAAACCAAGAGCTCACCAGTCACCCAAATTATTTCTCAAATTAAAATATAAGGTTCTTCATCTTCAGGAATATTCCAGAAATACAGTCTATCATTATGAACTGCAAGCTTTTTTTCCTTATTTCACACAACTCATCAACAGAGACAAAGAGTAAACTATAACCCTACAAGGTGATTAGAACTTTCACATAGCTGAAGCTAAGAATGCAAAAAGTGGTCTGTGACACAGCTTCTAGAAAAGGAATGGAATTATAAACACAATTATTCATTTGCTTCTTTGTGATTTCTCTCTTTCCCTTCTCTCCCCCCCTCTCTATCTTTCACACACACACACACACACACACACACACACACGCACGCACACACATGCACACGCACACACACTCACAATTATTAAATCTGATAAAGGATATAACTTATGAAAAAATTATAAATTAAAAATCTTATGCACTGAGGGAGGAGAAACCTGTTCTCATTAGAGACACTTGTCACTTTCCTCCAGTTCTACATGACAGAAGCAAAACAAAAGTTTTATGACTATAGGGAGGGGTAATATATAGTAGAAAGGCACGGAATTGTAACAGCAGGCAGTAAATAGATAAAACCAAAAACATTGAACATGGACAGATTGTCTGATCATCCAGTATCTGAGAATTCTGTACAGAGAGGTGAAAAACAAAATTCTCCTCATCAAGTGTAGAGGCAAAAAGAAGAAAGTGTGTTGATATGTGAACAGTGGATTATGTAGCCTAAAACTGGATTATTGAAGTCAATGTAGCAAACATTTTTAGAGTAGGGGTATTCTGCATGTTGCAATTGAATAATATGCACTATAATGAGAACCACATTAACAGGAGCACTCCTGTGGGTAGTTTTTTTTAACTTTCTAGTATCAGGCATAAATTTACTCATACTAAGCAGACCTCAAGTTCAATTCCAAGGTTGTGAGTTATGCTCAATATATAAGTGCCATTATGGCAGGCTTATCTTGCTTTGTTGGACATCAATGTGGTTTGGAGGCTTTATGGGTAGGATTATTTCTTGCTTTTCTTGTTGGTAGCTCAAATAGCACCTTATGATTCTCTGAGCATTAGTTCTCAAATATGAGGCTTCTTGGTCAATTCCACTTCAATACTGCCAAGTCCTATGTTCAAAATGTGTGATGTCTTCAGCAATAGGACTTACTTTCAAACGTTTGGATGCAAATAGGTGCAATGAAAATGATTTACTTTGTTTTGAAAGTCAATTTAATTCTCCTTACCAACAGTTAGAAAGTTTTAATGCCTTAAAGTTAGGTAGGCTATGCCTGTAGGGGGAATATTATCACCCCAAGTAGCATAGTTTCATTTATGGTACATAATGAATGTATGCACAAGTTTATACATATTTTAAATAAATAATATACTTTCCTATGGCTTTATTAAATACTCTTGTGGTATTGATTCTTCTTCCTTCCCTCTCCTTTTGTTTTACCCTTTTTCATCACTCCTAGTTATCATCCCATTTTCCTGCTTAGCTGGTCACAGCACCTGCACCCTCTTATTCCCTCTCTAAAAGGCCCCGAATCCCCTGGTCCATTTTCATTGTTTAGTGCCAGCATTACTCCAGATTTTATACTCATATCTTAATACTCAGGTCTGGAATACACAAAGAACAGAAGATGCAGCATTTGTCTTTCTGGATATGGGTTACATTACTCAGGATAATATTTTTAGTTCAAACATTCACCTGCAAATTTTGTTATTTCATGTTCTTTTTGGAGCTGAAAAGAATTCCATTGTGTATATGGACCACATTTTTATTATCCATCCATTCACTGGGGGGACATTTAACTTGTTTCCATTTCCTAGCTAATGTGAATGGAACAGCAATAAATAGAGTCAACAAACTGTGACAAGGAAAGGCATGGACCATAGAGAAAAATATACCACTGCCATTTTTCAAAACTATTATAATTTCTAATTAAATTATAATTATTCTTACATACTCACATAAATGTAGCTCTTATCCATTTCATAGGAGTTTTCCTTTTCAACAAACAGAAATCACCGCAGAAATATATACCTGGTGAAAATTCAGAGAAATGTGGTACTCAACCAAAATTGGCAAATCTACAACACAACCCTTACATAAAGTTTCATAGATCTTCAAGGAAGAAAGGGATGGGAAGTCTGTAGGAGCTGGAGGACTATGATGTGTTCTGAGAGGTGGAGTTTCTAAATATTATGGGGAAGTTGTTCCCATGAAATCTTAACAATATTGTAGCATAAGCAAGTCTTAAATCATGAAAACACTAATTTCAAGACTCTTCCTCTAGATGAAGATTTAATGCAATTTATAACTATGAAGAGGAGGATAATCACTCTTTTCCAGTGACAAGTCCCATGATAAATATACAATCCCAAGTAGTTACCTTTAAATATAAATATATGATATATATATATTATATATGTGATATATTTATTTATATATAAATATATATAATATATATTTTATATATATATATGTATCATGAAATAGACTAAGCATCTTGAATTAATATATACATATGTATATGTATTTGTGTATGTGTAACAATGATAAATAAGACATCATAGTTTGAAAGTGTATGGGGGCACAGGAAGACTTCGGGTATGAAGAAAGAGGCACGGAAATTATGTTGATACAGTGCTCTTATTAAATTATCAATAGTTAAAACAAAACAAAAATAAGAGAGGACCCCATTTACCTTTAGTGCTGTGGGAGCAGAAACCTCTGCAATTGTCTATCTCTAAGTTCAAAGATCTGTCCTCTTTACTAGCTCAGCTGAAAGTCCCACATCTGGCCTTTGCCAGTTTGATCTTAGAAAATTGATCTTAAGTAGGACACAGGTTCATGGACACAATGTATGTAGTGGGCAATTTGCATTATAAAGAGTAGAAAGGATTTCCATGTAATGTGTGTGGTTTTGTTATCAATTAGCTATCTGGATTCCTTATGCATCGCCCATGTAGAAATTATGCATAGGACAGACAAAGCTTTACAAGTTCTGGTTTTGGCTGTCCTCATATCTTGTGGTATTGACTGTAGGAAGCAGTGACATCAAACTTGAATTCAGCAGGAGCCACAGTAAGACTATCTTCCATTATAGTCTTCTGGAAAGTACAGAATCTTCATTCTTTTACAAGGCTGAAATTGAAATTCCTGGGTGTCCACACTGAGCTGTTTATAGTAGCTAGTGTGAGAGGCTAGTGTTAGAGCTTTCTGTAAACACTCTAGTGACTGCTGCCACTTGGCAGTCACCTAAGACCACTCCTTTTGCTCTGGATGTTTCTTCTGCCACTGTTGGCCATTGATATTCTGGTTGCAGATGTTAATGCTACTTGCTGATTGTCCATACTGCCTAAAGTTCTTGCAAACTTTGCTTCTGACACCTTTAAAGGCACTGTGGATCCCATGTCCCATTCTCAGTCACCTGTGGGTTTACATTATTTCCATGGTTTCACCTCTGTCATTGGTCAAAACTGACATTCCTGTGGCCTTAGCTGGGCCATTATTGAAAACAACAAAATAGCTGCTTGCTCTTCTACTTCCATGGTTGAGCATGTCAGGTATTTCACTGCTGTCCCCAGCACTCTCTGATGTCTCTGCCACCCTGCTGCCATAGCTTATTTTCATGGACTCTCAAAACAAGTTGAATGCTACTGTGTAGCTACCTGAATACTCCTCAGGAGAGTTGAGTAAAAGACTTGGTTGGCAGTTCTTGTGTCACAGGACCACAGAGTTCAAAATGATAACACAGTCAGCAAAGAATAATGTCTGCTAAGAATGGTTGAGGATCAGTTTCTATTCTCCTAGTTCTTATTTGACTCATTTGACTGGCTGACAGAGCAAATGATTGTTTTCCCTTCCCACAGTAGCAAACCCTTCATCTCTAGAAACGAAGGCCTAGAAAAGTGGTATGTTCCTCCATCTCCTGTGCAAGGAAAAATTGGGATATTCTCAGGTTTTTATTATTTTTTAATTTTTTCTCAGGATTGAATTATCTCATTTTTACACATTATTTCACCTTTCATACCTTGTAGTGCTGGGTTGAAACAGAGGGTTCTGCGTGAACAAAGGGAAGGATTCCAATACTGCTCTGTGTACTCAGCATCCTCCTATTCTTTTCCTCTATTTTCTATATTGCTCTTGTCTTTTATCTTATTTTATATTATTTAATTACTGTCACTTTTGCATTTATTGTTAACTTTTTGGCTTAACATATGTTATACTGAATATTTATTTTATTTTGTTGATATTGTATTTGTTTCTGTTTTATTGTGATATTTTTAATAGTTTCTGTATTAATGTTACTGCATTTTGCTTTTTTCACTATATCATAAAGAGGATAGAAAATCCATTCAATGAAACAATAGAAAAATGTATAAGGAAAGATATGTACATCTAAGATTGTGGGCAGGCAGGATAATACTAAATTGACATAGCCAAGAGTTAACTTTCATAATGACAGAAGGCTTTTTAGAGGAAGCTCTAAATGCTTTTAAAGAAAGATACACTTGAATAGGTGGTTGATATTCATATTATATAGGAACTCACATATTAAACTTTTACTTGAAGTACTCTAAATGTTTGTAATCCCACATTCCAGAACCTAAGGCAAGAGAATCATAAGTTCAAAGCTAATCTGAAAAAGTGAGTTCTAGAATAGCTGAGTATAGATACAAACCTTGTCTCAAGAAAATTAAAACACACACACACACACACACACACACACACACATATATATATATATATATATATATATATATATATGAATCAGAATTAGAAGAATTAAAATTCAATAAAAATTGGCAAATAATCAGAGTAGACACTTTTGAGAAGTAGAGTAATAGTTGTCTAACAATATAATGAAATATGTTCGACATCTCTATGATTCCAGGATTGCTAATCAAAACTGCATTGAATTTCTATCTCACCACTGTCGGAAGGGCTTTCTTCAAGGAAACAAAAGGCAAGATAAAGAAAACAAATCAAATGCTAGTCAAGGTGTGGGGTGAACTGGCCTTTCTATAATATCAGTAAAATTGGATTCACATTGGCACCTGAAACCTATAAATATGAAAGAATTAAAATCATTAAGTCCAGTGAAATCAGTATCTTAAATATTTATCGCCTCTTTACATAGTTCATTTCCATAGTCCCAGTAAAGTCTTTTTATAATTTCTTACCTGTAATGTTTCAATTATCTTTTTATAATGTCCCTGAATTTAATATTTCCATAACTCATTTTCTTTCATACTTTCATCAATTAATCTTTTATAGTAAGTTTGAATAAGTCGCTTTCTGGTTCAGAATCATCCAGTTGCCTCGGGGCATCTCCAGCCTGAAGTCCAGAGCTCCTCAAACTCACAAAGCTCTTGTTGTGGCACCTTATCATTTCTGCATTCTCCTCAATGTTACTATTGTACCCTCTAGCATCATAGCACGCAGGACAGTGCTCAGAACATGTTCCAGCTGATCAATTTGTGTCAAGACTTGTTTTATCTGTTTTAATTTTGTTTCTCCTTCTGAGTCTGAATGCAACTTCTTTTGATAACTGACCAGCAATACCACTGTTCTCTCCTACTTGGTTATATTGTCTATTGTTTACAACTTCAAGAAGCAACTCCATAAATATATTCCTTTCTTGAGACGAATCTTTTCTAACTTTGTTATCGAAAGTGTATTATAATGAAATAGAAAACACACACTATGATTCTTTTTGACAATTAGCATTCTAAATTTGTATTTATTCTCCTTAATTATTTTATATAGTTAAATATATCTGTTATTCTCTTGTTTTGTTTACTGAGTGTGTGTCTCTGTGTTCTAGTGTTGTAAACTTGGATTTTCAAAAACTCTGTCTAGTCTCAGTGAATCATTCTTTCTTTCTGCTGCCTCTTAATCTGGACTTAGAACTCTTGGCTACCTTGTAAACACCATGTTTGCCATGCTTCACACCATGATGAAAATAAACTAAACCTCTTAAATGTATGCCATCTACAATTAAATGTTTTTCTTTATTAAGAATTGCTGTGGTTATGGTGTCTCTTCACAACAATAGAAACCATAAGACAGAAGTTGGTACTACAACTGGGATATTGCTGTGATTGGCCTGATCTTATTTTGGGCAGAATGTAGACTTTGGGACATTGGGTTAAGAAAGCTATTGAACATTTTAAGTAGGACTTAATGTGCCATAATAGTAAGAGCATGGAAGACTTTGGTGATGAGAGTGATTTCAACTGTGGGTGCCCAGCTCAAGAGGTTTCAGAAGAGAATATTAATCTGTGGCCTAGAGATTATTCTTGTGATATTTTGATGATGAATGTGGCTGCTTTCTGCCCTTGTACAGAAAAATCTGCCTGAGGCTAATGTGAAGAATTATGGATTAACTACTTTGGCAACAGACATTTCAAAACAATCTAGCATTGAATGTGTTGTGTGACTGTTAATGTCCAGTCAATATGTAGATCTGTAATGAAATAGAGAAAAATAAGCAAGGAAAAAATACAAAATGTACAGTAGGAAGATAAAAGGAGCACCAGGAATTGTAAACAGATTAAAGACAAGCCTGGTGCTAAGTGGAATAAAGGGAGTGGTGACTTCAGAGCAAGACTCCACTCAGATAAGCTTCCAAATTCTGAAAAATATTGAAGGAAAGTGAAAAAGAGTTACAGAAAAGCTAAGAGGCAGGGTTGCCAGTGCACTTGGAAGGCAGAGGCTGTAGGATCTCTGAGGACAAGGCCCTCTTGACCAATAGAGCAAGTTCTTGGACAGCCAATGTTACCAATGAAGGAAACAATAGAAAATAGAATTCTGTTGTAAATGTATTTGAATGAGGGGGCCATCCTGTAGCCCCAGCAAGAAGCAGAAATTGGCAGCTTCAGCCACATGATTTGGCTTTAGAGTCAGCAATACAAGAAAGGGGTTATAGAATCTCCCTTCATGACTGAAGAAAGCCACTAAAGCCAGGCATTTGTCAGAGGTGTCCCTGCGTGGAGACCTTATGAGGCCATTGTGTGAATGTGTGAAGGTGCAGTCTGGGTTACCTTGGAGACCCCACTTCCAGAGTCATTGTATACCTACTGAGGATAGCTGATAGCGAAAACTGATAGCAAGTGGAACCAGCCCAAGAAGGAGAGAGAGAGAGTCATGTTGTAGTCAACAAAGCTGAAAGGAGTTGGAGATCTGAGGAGTGATTTGACATCAGACATGGAGATGCAGAGTTTGGTATTTTCCTAGCTGGTTTTTAGTCTTGGTTTGGTCCAGTATTTCTTCAACAGGCTCTCTTTCCTCCCTTTTGAGTGGGAATATATGTTATGTACCAATCTATGTTGGAAGTATGTCATCTGCTTTTTTATTATGATTTTACAATAGACTACACTTATAAGATTGAATGAGTCTCAGAAGAGACTTTGAATTTTGGACTTTCAAACAGTGCTGATAGATACAGTGATGGATTATGGAAACTTTTGAGGTTGGACTAAATTCATTATGCATTATGATATGGTTATATGCTCATGAAGGCTAGAGAGTGGTAAGTGATGGTTTGAATAAAAATCAACCCTTTAGGCCCATAGGGAGTAGCACTATTAGGAGATGTAGCCTTGTTGGAGGAGTATGTCCCTGTGGTGGTCTTTGAAGTTTCAGGAGCTCGAGCTGGGCCCAGTCATTCTCTCTTCCTGCTCCCTGCTGATCAAGATGTTGAACTTTAAGTTACCTCTCAAGCACAATGTCTGCTTATGTAAAGCCCTGTTTCCCACTATGATGAAAATAAACTAAACTGTTGAACTGTAAGCCGGCTCCAATTAAATGATTTCCCTTATTAAGAGTTGCTATGGTTATGGTGTCTTTTCACAACAATAGAAATCCTAACCAAGGCATTCTACATCATGATTTTAAGATACAATTGAAAGATACTAAAAATGACTAATCAATTGCAGAAATCCACAGTTGCTTACTCCTTAACAACCAACAAATCAACTTTTACTTTAATTGTAATTGCTTACTGAACCTATCATATCTTTGACTAGAATTGTTGATAATTTGAAATGCCTAAATGTTTTGAATTATAGATGAACAATGATCCCCTATCTACATTTTTATGTTTTTCATTTGAAAATAGTATCCATTGCTGGTTAAGACAATGATTTGTTTGATGATTACTTTAGAATCATCAATTCACATGATTAAACTTTAGTACTGATGAGGCATGAACAATCAATTTTGTCCTACATTGATTCTTCTTGGTTTAGTTAAATTCAATTAAGATTTCTACTTAACTTCTCAGGTAATTTTTTTGCAAATGTATGCTTTGGATTACAAAATGGACTTTGCCAAATGAAAGATCAATTAAACTTGCCATGATAATTCAAAAATTTAACACACTTTATTGTCAAAATGCCTTTTTATAACTATTAATCCTCTAATAATAATAACAAGTAATTTATATACTGGTCAAGTATCCCAAATGAGTATTGGGATTCTAATAATTTAATCAGTATTCATTTTCTAAAGCACTTTTAGGGTGAATAAAATAAATGGTTTGTTCATTTAAATTTAATTAAAATTCACTTAAAATTGCTAAAATCAGTAGGCTATCCTTTGGCACCAATAATTTTTAAATAATTTGCCTAACATTTTGTTAATAATGCATGATTTTAATATTTCATTAGATATCAGTATTTTTTCAAGAGATGAGTTAATCTGCATAAGTTAGGGCACCATATCTAGTAGAGAAACTATAAGCAGAGTCAATATTTACATATGTGATATTCAATTGCCATTCTCCATTATCCATGCATTTCTCCAGTAAGTCAGACAGGAGAGTTAAAGGGAGACGTGGTAGCACCCACCACCACTGCAGTTTTTAAACATTCGATGATGGCACTGATTTCTGTAATCCCTTCAAGAAGCAATATTTGATTGGTTTAACTATTTTCCCTAATAGAGGCAACTCCAATGATTTCTATCTGGTCAATTCAAACATATTAACTCTCAAGTCATTGTTGCTCAAGTCATATTTGATAAACTTTTACATTAAGTACAAGTATCTTCAAGTTCTATTTGGAAAAAATATTTGGAAAATTTGGAAATTTGGCCTATTTGGAAAATTTTGTCTACATACTTCTTCCACACATGTCTTGTTTTAGAAATTTTCCAGTGATATTCTTTGCAAGTCCATGACTAACCATCTAAACCATTGACTACAATCCAGGAATCACTAATCAGACACACCTTGGGCCATTTCTTCTTCCAGGCAAAATATATTAACAGGTTCACTGCCCAAAGTTATGTATACGCTGATGACTTCACTTTACCAGTGTCCTTCAGGACTATCCTGATAAGGTATAGTAGTATAATATTGCAGGTGTCCACTTCTGGGACACTTATATAATGTCTGCATAATATACAAAGCCATCAATAAACCAGGCTATAGTCAATTCTTCTTCAGTCATTATACCATAGGGCCTCATGAGGCAGAAGTTGTATGCTTGGAAATATAAGGCATTTTGAAGAAGTAGAAACTATAGGCAATTGGGAGACTATTTTGTGGTATGCCCTTAGGACTGGCTCAGGCTCAGTCAAGCTTCCATTAGATAATAGATTGCTGCTGTTCACAGCCAACTTTATAGGTTGGTGGGCTAGACGATTGCGAGCTTCTGATGTTTAGGTCTCCTGGTAACTGGTGATCAAGAGTTTGATGATTGTTTTCTAAGGTCCAGCAGCAAGCCAAGAGCTCTCAAAAGGAGAATAGTAACTGACCAATCATGAATTCAGGTTGTACTACTTCAAAAATTTAAACATAGGCAGATGGATTCTTATGGATGTTTTGATGCATGAATGATTAAAGAGTTTAAGTAGTTATTCATTTTATAAATATCAGGAACAGTAAGTACCCTTGGTTAATTGAAGCAGTTATATCATTATTAAGCTTTAAATTACTCAAAGGATTGGAGTTATTTTTGAGAAACATTATGCATTTCAATAAAAATAAAAATAAAACACAAATATGAAAAACAGCACACCAGTTGGTTGTCTAGTGCCACAGAGTCAGACCTAAACAATACAAATGACATTATATGGACTGAACAGGTTATGTTTAGGAATATACATGTGCTTATACATACATGCATACAATAACAGTTAGTGAAAAAAGAGACCATGAATTTGAAGAAAAGCAGGGAGGACTATATGGAAAGGTTGGGAAGAGCGAAGGAGAAGGAACATATAAATATTGTATTATATTAATCTCAAAAAACTTTTAAAATATTAAAAAACAAAGTATTCATTGAAATTGAAAAAGTAATGTTCATGTTTGTGTGCATAAACTTAAATTAAATGGATGACAGTTGCATTTTCTACTGTGTTATTGCTGTGAAGAGACACCATGACTAAAGCAACCCTTAGAAAGCATTCATTTGGGGGCTTGTTTATAGTCTTGGATGGTTACTGCACGATTATCATGGCAGGAAGCAGACAGGCATGGTCCTAGAACAGCTGCTGACAGATTTATATCCTTGTCTGTAGGCAGAAAGCAGAGAAAGATAACAGGCTTTTGAAACTTCTAAACTAACTCCTATTTACATACAGTTTCCACGACCTCACCTTCTCCAATAAGGCTATGTATCCTAATTCTTCAAAAAATATCCATCAACTGGGAATCAAAGTTCAAACACATGAGCTTATGGGGGGCACTTACTTTCAAATTCCACAACTGAATCATCATAGTTTTCTTGTTTCAAATTTTATGTTTTTAAATTTTAAAAAAATTTGTTAATAAATTCAGGATGATACATTTAATCTACCTGTGTGATCCTCTCCAAACCTTTCCTCTTCTTCCCCTAATGATGCTTCGATTATAAAATTGAAGCTTAGATTTTGTATGATGCATTGTATACTTAGATACCTTTTAGAGGGAGAGTGTTGTATATGTACAAATTTAAAAATCATGCATAATATTGATGAATATTTTTCTCTTTTGATCCATCCGTGTGTCTTTTCCCCTACCATGTCTTTTTGTTCAAGTAGAAGCAGTGATTGTGTTTATTCAGAGGTTGCCACAATTCTTAAACAAATTACTTTAATGTTTCCTAAATGTCCTGAATGTCTTTCTCTGGCTTGCTGGCTTGCTAGGAAAAAAAAAAAAACAAAAAAAACATATCATGAAATGCTTTTCTGCCTCTGTTGAAATGATAACATCCAGTTTCTCCATTAGTCTATTACTATGTAGATATTATCCTCTTCATTGTGCCTCCTTGTTACCAAGACTATGCGTATGTGAGCATGTGAGTATCATCAGCAGGTGTATGCTGGGATCCATAGAACACTTGCCATTGTTCTTACTATTGGCCCCCTCCTTGCTTCAATGCCATCTTTGGCAGAGTAAAGAGGGTGCCAACAAAATATCAGGTACTCCTCGTGTGTCTGCCTACAGGTACTTCCTGCCTCATGGCACAATCTGCCAGATCCCAGGTTTTAAAGGAAGCTACGGCTAAATGAATTGTACACCCTTATTCCAAGAAGTGGTCAAAATGTTCAGTCCTGTAATTCTGTATTCCTGAACATCCCTTGATCTGTTATGTACATAGTTTTGCTTATATTTTCATGTGTCACACAATTTTCTATTTCTGCATTCTTAAACATCTCCACTGTGGAAGTCAATATCACAAATTCTTAGTGCACACCCCCTCCCACCGCCACAAAAGCCTTTGCTCTGGAAGTTCCCCTTTTGTTTCCTCTGAGTATACAAACTCTAGCTGCTCTGAAGTTCTTTCATATGTGTTTTTTTCTTAGACATTAGTACTAAAAGATGTGCCAGTATTCTCATTTCTCCTCCTGGCTTCTGCAAACCTTCGTTATGATATCACACTTTCCTACTGATGTCCTTTGTTTTGTTAAATACTAACATCTGCCTTAATATCTCTGGTCATGAAAGTACTAATAATATTTCATAAGTAACAGTGATTTTAATGTTGATGATTCTTATTTCTTGAACTTGTCTCTTAATTCTTCCTCTTCCTCTTCAATAATACTAACTTCAGTCTTCTACCAGTTTAGCCACTCTTCTGCACACACAAAAGTTTAAATTCTAAGATCTTATTTTTACCTAATCCAGTTTAATACACAAGAAGTGTAGGGAATGAAAATTGCATAGAAGCGTTTAAGAAATTCAGCATGACACAGTCATGGAAACCTTGGTTATAACCTTTTTTCCAAGCAGGTGATGTTGGAACATTTTGGAGCAAAATTATTAATATACTCAACTAAGCTGAATACACTACCTACTGAGGCAAAACATTTTCCTCACTGGTCTTGGGCATTTTAAGATCTTTGTAGAGAGCTATATATTCAAGCTGGCTACAGCCTTTGTGTGTTTCACTTAATTGGAAACTATCTTCCTCCTGACTTAAGGTACAGAGATATTTCTGTTTTACTGCTGCTTGAAATGCATTTCTCCTTTGTCCTTGTATTAATGTTTTAACAATGCTAGGTGTGTCTGCCTCTTTCTTCTGCCTTTCAGCAGTTTCATGGTAGGTAGTTAAAGGACAGATTACATTTGATATAAAGCATGTAAATAAAAACAACATCGAGGTGCCACTGCTTACTTTATGAGATTCTAACACTTGAAACTGACAATTCTTCTTTTTGGTGAAGATATGGATTCTCAGTGACTTGTGCTGGTGATGTAAGATAGTTCCAACATCCATGAGAGAGTGCAATAGCTTCTTATAAAGATGAATGCCACAGTACCTAAGATTCAGGAACAGATTTTAAAGGGACAACAGAAAGAAGAACATATGAAATTTTGTGTTCTTTGTGTAATTTTCTTATAATTCTTTCATTAAAACTTCATTTTACATTAACTAATAATTATAGTTATCATCAAAGTCAAATTTGTAAAGTACATAAAAATGTTAAAAAGGTGTGTAATAAATATTTTTATATTTATTTTATTTGTGTGAATGTGTGTGTGTGTGTGTGTGTGTGTGTTCACCTGAGTGCTTGTATGTGTTCCACATGCATGTCAGAACCTGTGTCCATCAGAAGAAGCATCAGATTTCCTGGAATTGGAGTTACCTACACCTGTGAGTGAATATGTGGGTGCTGGGAACAGAACCATGGGTCTTCTGCAAAAGCAACAAATGCTTTTAACTATTGAGTAATATTTCCAGCTCCTATGTAAGAGTTATTTAAACATTTAAAAAAATCATTTCAGTTCATTAATAAGGAATAAGTAATATGTACACATTTTCATGAATTTAAAATTGCAACAAATATTTAGTTGTAGTCTCAAATATTGTAAAGTGCAATATATAAACTCAAGTGAAATCCAACTAAGACCTGTACACATGTGTGCTGTATAATTCTATGCACTTTTATCTTTTAAAAAATGTGGATATTTTAAGAATGGAAAATGAAAGTTTTTTCAAAAAAATAGAAAGGACAAGATCCCAGAAGACTGAGAGATTGCACAGATATCAGAATTAAAAATCTTAAAATTAACATGAACAAGAGATGCTAAGGGAGCCTATAAAAAGGTTTTGTTAGTTAGAGAAAAGCATATCTGCTCCTGAAAAGATGATGGATGAATAAATAAATAAACAAATAAATAAATAAATATTCAATTAACATTTTTTGGAAATGTTTTGGAAAATAGCTTATTAGTATGAACAAAATAATTAGGTTCTCACACTGTATTTCATAGAAATGCTATTATGCTCAATTGAATATTTGAATGGAATAGGGTTATATATCAGGAAATATATCTTTGTGTATTTGTTTAAATATTCCAAAATTTCTTAAATGCAAAAAATATGATAGAAATAACTCACAAATTTAGTATAATAAATCATAAAAGAAAAACTTACCATTATAAAAAATGCAAAAATAAGTCAGAAAAATCTACCAACCAGAAAGGATATATGCCATCTGCATAGCTGATAAAGGATCAACACTAAGCTATAAATATAAACAGTGCACTCACAACTGAAAAGAAAAACACACAGTATAAATATTCAAATAAACAAGAAGCAATGGGGGAACACATGTCTGACAACTAATAAACACGATCAAAATGTCAATCAGAGTGGAGAAGGAAAACAGATAATATTTTAGCAAATAAATTAGAAAAGTGAAAATCCTGTGATTTTTTTAATGCTGTAGAAAATGAGAAGTTCTACACAATTCTGATTATTACAAAATAAAAATTGGGGAAAGCTGATTGTATATTTGGGAGATTTCACAATGTACTTACTACACAGGTCAAAAAAATCTACTCCTAAGACTTTATACACAAAACTCCACATCTTAGACTATTGTCTAATCAATCAAAGGAACTTGTAAAATTACCAAATTCTCCACAGCAAAATAATCAATACAGAGTCCCAGGGATGATATTCACTCATCAGATATATTTAATACTGACTTCTAAAGTTAAATATACTACTGCAGCTTTATCTAATGTTAGTATATTAAACCACATACCTATGTAAATAACCGAGAAACAAGAAATGTTTTCATTTATTCATTATAATTTTTCTAAGTTTACTTGAGTTGGTGAATGAGATCTGCACACTTCCATGTTGATGAATATCAAATGTCTGATGTTAATAAGCCAAGCCAGTCAACAATAACAAGTGCAAGTTATTGGACTCAAATAAAAAATTACTGTGGTTTTTGGGTAATCACAAAACTAACAAAATTTAAACTAAATACAGTTTTCTAAGTCAAGATGACAGTTATGTCTGAATAATTTATTCCAGAAATATTGAGATACCATAAGGTATCATATACAGATGAATCAGTCTACCAGTAATGCCTCACAGTTCCTAAATATCTTAACTCATATTTAGAAAAGTATGATGTTTCAGCATATGTGTGTGATAAAATACGATAATGTTCCCTATAATTAAATCATTTGTACATTTTCACTCACAAACAAAAAGTTAAATATCTCTTTCCCTAATATGATTCCAAATACTCAGAAAAAGACAGAAAATTGGAAATGAGGTCACAGAAAAAAAAATGTTTCCAGTAAAAATAATGCACTAGTAAGATGAGCACAAAGAAGACAATATAGAGAAGAGATATGTAGAACCTGGCTCATAAATAAGCTACCTGGTCTGTTCTGTAATAACACTCACAGAAAACTACTGTCCTGCTAAGATGGATGACAGTGTGCCTACACAGCAAAATCAAGGGAGAAGCCTGTGTTGTATCATAAAACAAACTATTCTGTGAATCTTAGTAGTGTCTTCAGAGAGTGATGTACAGAACATATGCATTAGTTAGCTGTTCCAAACACATATTTATATAACCTGCCTGATTCTAATGAGAAAGGCAAAGGCAGAGTCACAGAAATCAGAATCTCTGTAAATCACAAGGATAATCTTTGTGTCTAAATATACAGTAGCATGAAGATAAAAGTCAATGGATCACAACAACTGAATCATTTTAAATTAAGTAGCATTTATATCTTTCATTAAGATTTCTATAATATTAATTTTTATAAATTTCACTAAATTTTGTTTAATAGCAATATTATATACAGTAATGATTTAAGAAAATTGTAGTTAGATGGTGGTTCAGAACTTTGTCCTCAGTTCCTGGGAAGGTATGTCAGGAATTGAAGGTCAATCTGTGCCATTTAGTGAGGCTTTTGCTCAGAAAATCAGGGTGAGCAAGGACTGAAGAGGTGGGTGAGAAGGAAAGGAGGAGGGAGAGGGAAGGGTTAGAGCATGAACACAGGGATACCATAGCAAGGCAACAACTGCAGGTTGTGGTAGCCAAAAATAAAAAAGGAAAGAAAGAAGGAAAGAAAAAAAGAAAGAGAGAGAGAGAGAAAGAAAGAAGAAAGAAAGAAAGAAAGAAAGAAAGAAAGAAAGAAAGAAAGAAAAGAAAGAAAGAAAGAAAGAAAGAAAGAAAGAAAGAAAGAAAGAAAGAAAGAAACAGATCTGTGAAAAAAGACAGTTTTTTTTTAAACCAGAAATATAAAAGACTATAAACCAGCCCAAAAGAATAATGAATAAGAGACAAATTTACAGCATATAGGCTCAGTACATGGCTATAAAGTTCCCTCTGAAACTCATATTGAAATTTAACTGCATCTAAGATGGTAACTGGGAGGAAGGACTTTTAGAAGTGACTATGTCATTAGGTCAGAAGGGCTCTAAACTCAGGAGAGTGACTTAATTATCGAGGGATTGCTTTGTTGTTAAAGGAAGATCTCTCTCTCTCTCTCTCTCTCTCTCTCTCTCTCTCTCTCTCTCTCTCTCTCTCTCTCTCCCTAGCACCCTCTGCATGTATACCTGAGAGATGCATGTTCTTGCATCCAATAATAAGAAGATTCTCACTAGATACACCTTAAAAATTATAGATTTCCTGGTCTCATGAGCTATCCAAATAAGTTTGTTTTTTTGTTGCAAATTATCTACTCAGTGACAGTTTGTTTTAGCATCTAAGACGGACTGAGATCCCCAGCAAGTAGTATTCCTGGAAAAAGCAATATGCACAGGTTACAATTTGAGATAATGCATATTAAATTTTTACTTCATATACAGCCCAATGGGAACTAATTTACATGTTATAATTACTTTTCCAACTGTCTTACACGAGATAAATACACACTGTTAAGAAAACTTTAATGTATTACTTTCTTTCGTTTTTTTAACAAAATAAATTTGCCTTATGGTACTGTTTAATCTTCAGAAAGGAAAGGCCAAACCCCCAGATGCTTCATTAGGCACAAAAATTGGGATTATTTAAAGTTGAGATCTTTCATAGGAAAGAACGCTTCCTAGCAGTAGCTCAATTAATGATGCCAGTTTTCAAATAATTGCTACATAATTACTCGTGTTTTAGAATTTTGCATTTATTTGAATTTAGGTCTTGGTTCATACAAAGCTGACTTTGTAGCAATCAGGACAAGACTTAACGATCTGATACTTTCATGAAAACCATATGTCAAACAACAGAAAAGGGAGCCGTGTTCTTGGCCCTTCTGGGAAAAGTAAAACTTCCAGATGTGTATGGAAATATTGACAGGAAAAGAAAATAAACTAGTACTGAGTTGAATAAAAAATATTTCAGCACTTACAATAAGGGATAATAGATCTTCCTTCCATTCTTCCTTCTTTCCTTCCTTTCCTTCTTTCTCTTCCTCCTTTTCCTCTTCCTCCTTCCCTCCTCCTACTCTTCCTTCTTCCTCTTTTTAACATACCTGTTAATGTTAATGTCAAGTGGCAACTATAAATGACTGATCATTTGACAAACTATGTGATCCATGTCCTGCTCTGGCAACTGAGATCTCTAGTCCCACTGAAATGTGCACTATTGTGTGCAGGTAACCTGGAATTCAGCTCTCCTGTAAGTACTTGTGAGCCACCAACCAGTTTCTGGGCTTTCCTCTTCCAACTTTCCCTTGTGAAGCTGAGGGAAGCTACCTCCATCTTCTCTGAGATTTTCCTGTACTCTGAGGTTGAACTTAAATTCTGGGTAGTCTTACCAGACAGCTTCTTAGAGATAGTCACATCTTAGAGCTTGAGAAATAGATCTTATTTACAATTCCTGTAAGAATTCAGTGGTGCAACAACCACTAGCAAAGAGATTGATAGCTTTCTCATTGTCTTCCTCTGGGTTCTATACAAGAAGTGTGTCCTAAAATATGAGAAATGCATCAACAAATATATGTAGTGTGTACTCATGCTACATTCGTATTCCAGAGATTTCAAAGCTAAAAACTGTTCATAAACACTGGGCACTAATTACTGGAAATTCTTTCTAGATAAGTAAGTGCTAGTTCTTTATACTTTAGACTTTACATAGACAGATTCCAAAGAACTATCAAGCAAATATCATCCAGAGCAAAAGCATAATTTCAAATATAAGAAATTTCATTGTTTTAATCAGACACAATAGAAGAAGTAAAGCTAAATAATTATTTAAGGAAAATTAGATGAAAACATTGATGAACCTATATTCAGGTAAACTATTTAGACTGTCAGTAAACATTATTTTAATGAAAAACTAAACGGCATTTCATTTAAAAAATAGCAAACTTAAAATATGTAATTAGAAGTTGAGTCATTATTTTAAAAAATTGGTAGACTCAAAACAGTAAAAAAATGAAAACATGAAAATTAATTAACATATTTAAGAGATGCAATAAGACACGGTTGACATAAAACACAATTTTCTCCAACCAGATTTAATAAAATAGAATGGCAAAAGAAGTGGAAACATATTAGTGCTTGACAATTTCATACATGCATATATTGTTTTGATCAACTCCTCCTCTCATCTACTAGTTTCCAAATTCTCCTATCTCTCCATCATTATTCTTTCTCAAGATCATTTTCCCTTTTTTTAATCATTTCTGAGTGCACTCAGGTTGCTGATATATGCACGGGTATAGAAAGCCATCTGTTGCCAATAACTTCATTGATAAGACAGACTTTATGAGCAACTCCTCCCTCAATGTTATGATTTTGTATGACTTGGTCTTTTGTAGACTTTTGGCATGCTGCCCTTTTTAAATGAAGTATTCTCGAGAAATATCAAGAAGGAATGAAAGACAGAAGCTTTCAAGTTAAAAAATATAAACAAATCTTATAAAATAATTTTCAAAAGGTAATAAAAACAAAATGTTCACCAGGGCTTTAACATGTTAATGAATACATGATTTTGCTCACAATGTTTTCCATTGACTTCACAGTCTTATTTTAAAATACATTCAGCTTTAGTGATACAAACCAAAGAAACAACCCAAGAAATTCAATAAATTTCCACTAGGGTAGATCTACTCTGCTTGTTCTTAAATGATGAAGACCTTCAAACCAATTAAATTCTGATTGTGTCATAGAATAACATGCATTGCACTGCTATTTCATTCTAGCTCTAAGCTGCAGTTTTCTGATGATTAATACATTTAAACATGTATTGATATGAGTTTTGGTCATCTCTACATCATTTTCAGTGAAATTGTTGGTACATGTCTTTTGCATATTTTCTAGTTTTGATGTTGCTACATCTTAGAAATTATAGCTATGGGCTTGTACATTTGTGTATGTGTGTTCAAAATATTAGTTCACTGCTGAATATGCAATATGCAAATATTTTACCAAGTCATGTCATTCAATTCTTTTTCAGTTTAGTTTGATGAGAAAGAATGGAAAATATAGTTGTTAGTTCAATACCTGGATCCTAATTTATTATTAAATTTTTGTTAAATTAAATACCTCATGTAATGACTAATCATTCAGGAAGAGCCTAAGGATTCTGACAACAACAAAACTTATCACTAAGAAGGTATACACATATTTCATTATCTTCTAAATTATAGGAGAGGGAATATCTTTGCTCTTTTTTTTTTTTTTTCTCCCACTGCTGTTTCAAAGTACCCAGGCAAAAGATTTTGGTTCATAGTTCAAGACAATTCAACAGTCTATCAAAGTGAAGATGCCAATGTGATTGGGAACTGAAGCAGCTGGTCACAACACATCCACAATCAGGCCAAAGACCAATAAAGAAACTCAGTTTTTACTTAACTACCTTCTCCATTTTATGCAATTATGAATAATTTGCTCAAAGAATAGTTCTGCTCATGACTGAGATTAGTCTTCTCATATTAATCAATATAACCCAAATAAATCACCCACAAGCATGCCCAGATGCCATAACCCCAGTGAATCTAGATTCTGTCAGGGAGACAACACTAGTTTTCACTGGAATGTTTGTGAAAAATCAGGGAGAAAAATAACTTCAAGGAAAAAATGCATCATTAGAACTCAGCTCAGAAGATTTTCACACTACACACAGGCAAGAAATTCTCAAATAGGAAACAAATGTTAAAGCAATTGTTCATTATATAGTCTCACACTTTTCCACATTGAAAATCACTTCTGTGTACAGGCTGTCTGCAGAATAAATTATTCATGCTAGAGAAACACTACCTTTGCCTCAAAGTATTCATTGACAACAGTTATAAGTTAAGAGTTCCCAACAAGCAAATTATTGTATGATTGTTGGTATGACACTCAGATGATCCTTCTGTTATTGAGAATCAGTAAGAAAATAACATGAATACTATTATAGCTTAATTTACTGAACACTAAGAATGAGGTTCTTTACTACTAATTTTATTGCTAAACTTAGGGACACATTATAAAGAAGTTCGGTATTGGGAATGAATCTAAATAAGTGTGTAAAACACTTGCTGTGCAAGTATGAGGACCTATGTTGAGTTGAACAGAACTAATAAAAAATGGGTGCAATTGCAGGATTCAGTAATCCCAAGTGCTCCTACACTGAGATGGCAGTTGTGGGGTGTGGTATGGGAATCCTGCACATCTAACCTTACATATCTCAAGTAAGAAGGTGAAGAACAACACTTCACGTAGTCATTTGACCTCCATATATTACTGTGGCACATGCACACCCTCCCACAAACATAGCCCCACCTCCCACAGACACAGTTAAAATTTCTCAATGTGCTTGGTTACCCCCTTGCTCACATTTAAAATATGAGCATTGTAGTAAATCAAGACTCCTTGTGTTTGATAGGCACAAGGAGTTTGTGTGAGTATGGCATATCTGGTCAGCTAACTAGATATTCTTATGAATCTATTTATCAAATCTTCATAAACTTGAGTCAAGTTTATAAAGTTCCTATTATGAATTATACCTTTTGTTAAATGACATATTTCAGAGTGTTGTCTAAACAATGTAGTTTAACTATTTGCTCTGTATTTACTTCCCCTCTAAGATGCTGAACTACTGGCATTCTTTCTTCTTGGGGCTCATGGCAGCACAGCACACTATTCTGTTTTTAAGGGATGAATTTGATACATTCCCCTGGCAGATAAAAAACTATTGAAAATCAAATGCTACATGTCAGACAAATTGCCTCTGTGCAGAGCACAGCTGGATGAGTTAATTGCCTTTTGTGTGTTTCTGTGTGAACTGTCAGTCCACAATGGCATATTATTGGGAGGCAGGAGAATAATGGTTTCATAAGCATCTCAGGAGAAGTTTGTACTTGTTGCTTAAGTGAAACATCTAAAAGTGTATTTCCTCTGCTTTGAAAACAGACAACAATTAGAGTATTGTCAGGTGGAAAGAGATATTAATACCATTATTGCATTATTATTTTTTCTACTTATATTGTTTTTCTCTCTACAGTGACATTGTTCACTGTCCTAAGAAATAAAATTGTCTTCCTGATACTCTGTCAATAGTAATAGTTTTCTGAAAAGTGTTCTCATATTCATTTCTCTCGTGAAAGGTAATTACAAGTAGCCATAATATCCGTTTCTAACCTATTCACACACAATTGAACCTTTACTCACACCTGGATGTGAGGATGATGGTTGCTTTAGGTGTGAGCTGATGCCTGTCTTATCCTAGAAAGCCAAGTCAAAAGAAAAGAGGGTAAAGGTAGACACAGACATGGCTGGGTTGGGTCTGTTTCCTTGTTTCACATTCACTGCTGCAGAAAACACATTTCTAAACCTCAATCCCTTGCTTGAAGGGTGCTATACCTCTGTGGCTTTTTGTGTGTGATATCTTGTCTTTCAATTTTGTTGAGATTTGTTTTTAGCAATAAGATAAAATAAAATAACTTTAGAGGATAGGGACATAGCCAGTGGCAGAGTGAGTGTTTTTCATGCATATAGCTCTGGGTTCAAGGTTTTGCTTTAAAAAATGTTCACTTATTTCAATTAGAACATTTGCATAAACGCTTAGAACTATTCCGATTGAAAGATGATAGGAGCTCCCTACCAGTCAAATGTCATTGACAATTGTTTCCTCTGCCCTTTCTACTTATCGGTGTTCACCAAAATATTCTTAATGGGCTTAACTGATTGGAAAATCGGGGACTTTTAAGCTATTTAAAATTTTACCTTCTTTAGTCACAGAATATATTAGGTATTTAAATCTATAAAGTGTATCATAAAACTTAAGGATTAGTACATTTTTCATAATAATGTAAACAATAACAATAGCAATAAAGTATTCCATTTCATAAATGAAACTGTGAAATTAAATTATGTTCACTGCCTTCCTGGTTACTGTTGGCAGAAGCTAGCATTTTATCACAATGTTGCTGCAGTCTGTATACAATACCAGCATGTTCAGCAATGAAGGGCAGATTATATATATTAATTATATTGTAAGCATAATAGATTACTTCCCTTGTTTATTAAAGTTGATGCAATTTTAACTCAAAAATAAAATATTATCTCTGTCTTGTAGTAGTTTGAAGAAAAAGGTTACTGTAAATCTCACCAGTCAAGAATAGGACCATCATTACAATTTTGAACCAAATTTGAGCAAATTTTAATTAAATTAATTAAATATTGGCCAATAAAATGGATTCTGACCAGGACCATTCAGAGGTTCCAATAGAGTGGCCGTGCCACATTCTGAAGTTCCCACAAAATGGCACAAAGTCATGTAGAACAGATGATTATAAAGGCAGAATCAATAAGACTGTGTGCTTCCCACCAGGGTCCAGTCAGGAACAATCATATGTACTGATGTAAGTTCTGTCTTGGAAATTTCTCACCTACAAGTGACACTCATGGAACCCATGAGTGCTGTTGGAGTAGCCAAATGGAGTCTACACAGCCCCTATTCAGCATTCCAGGAGGTTATCTGTTCTTGGGCAATTAGGGATTAAAGGATTATGCTTTTCTGCATCTCATGTAAACAACCTCCACCCAGCATCCAAGGAAGTTATTTGCACTTGTTTTATAGACCTCTTGAGCACAGTAATTAAAATTTAAAACGTAACTTTTGTTCTTACATCACATATGATTATGCAACAGAACTGTATATACACTATGATAAGCCCAGGGCTTGCTATAAAATAGAATAAATAATTGTGTGTATATAGTCTTACCATAAGCTTAGATGAACAAATGTATGAAGGAAGAGTTAATGTAGTTGAAACATTTCATTGTGAGAATTAATGAAATCCTTTCATGAATTCATTTTGCATTCCTTTCCTAATATCATTCTACACTTGAGAACTTTCTACATCATGATATTATACAGAGAATTTAGGCCAAGGAGTCAGCATCTGGCTTTTCCTTTCTTTAATCACCCTAAATAGTTAATAGTTTTATTTTGTCTGATAATATCTAAACTACCACTCAATCATAATAATAGTTGAATAGATGTTTTACAAATACATTTATTCTATCTTTAATACAAGTGGTTTGCACTGAATTTGGAAATATGAAATTGTTTTGTTCTTTATCCATTGACTCAAATTTGTGCTGTCCACATATTTCTGCTTGTGACATAATCCATTAGGTATGGTCAACCCTTCAGGAGCTATACCCTTAAAATAACTAATTTCCCTCTAGAAAGCCCTTATCCAGAGTTCATCAGGTAGGTGTGGGCCTGATTGATTTTTCCCCACTCCATGCTAGAATGTAAATTGGTTTGATCTTATATAGGTCTTGTAGAGAAAACCACAGGTTCTATGACTTCATAAATGTGGAGAAATATCATGTATTGAATGAGGAAGATTTAAATACATGATGTATAGATTACATCTTATATATCAATTATAAGTAATTTGTAATATATTATAATAGTGGGCTGTTCTTAAAAGCTCTTGCTAAGGAATTGATAAATCTATATTAAGTATATAATGAAGAAACATTAGAATATTGTGCATCTGGATTAAAGTATAATTTATTGCAATGGGCATTATTTATTTGAGTGTTTGAGGATATATGAGCATTAAGTTAAACAGAAACAATGTGGTTTTGCTATTGTTAATGTATTTGTACTATGGCTGAGATTAAGGTTTTAAAATTCCATGAATCTTTTGAATACATTATTTATTATTATTCATTATTATTCATTATCTTTCAGTTGGTTTGTTCAACTTTTGAAATATGTTTTTAGTTTTTACATGACATAATTACAAAATTTTCTACAATACATTTCTTAATATGAGAAATAATTATGATTTGTATAGCATACTTGTGTGACCATTGTAATTAGCAGGTGAATATAAGTTTTGCTTTAGCACATCAGTAAGTCTACATTTCAAAGAAAGAGGACATGCTCTTCCAAAACTCATGAAGAGCCAATAAACTCATAATTTCCTATTTTCTATTCTTTAAGGAAAATATAGTTTTATATTTTTCCATCCATTCCAAACAATAATTATCTAGTGTTCAAATCATTCTTAAAGCTAGTATTATCATTTAATTATACTGTGATAGGTCAATAGGATGCAGAGGTTCCTCCAACTCATATTCTTGCTGAGGCCATTTTAGATTTTACTAGAAGTTGATGTACTTGATGTGAAGCCCTGTGGGAAATTACCCAATTCTATTCTAAGAACCTGAGGTCAAGGTGTTTCAACCAGCTTATCTTATCATCTGTTTAAGTAGAAACCAACATCCTTAGCTTCTGCTAAATAAGGTGTTTATGTAAAAACTCCCACTTCACCTGCCATGGTACCAGGATGTATATAGGTCTTTTTTTTTTTGCTTGTTTGTTTTTGGTTTTGCCTTCAAAAACACTGGGTGCTATACTTGGTTTCTGAATACCAGAGTACAGTCCCAGAGAGCTGGAATAAAAATTTCGATTGGCTATATACTATGTCTGGGTCGTCATCTCTGGTGGGTACCTCCAAAAGTATCATTACTTGCATAGTTTCATTTGTATTTCATTTTTTGTAATGTTATTCCTTGTGTTCAGTTACACAGTCTGCTTTAAGTTTGTACATTTCATATGATCAGTACATATGATCAGCGTAACCTACAATTGTTTTTTGTTTTTTGTTTTTATTTTTTCTTTTCCCTCAATAAGGCGAGTTTGTATTTCAGCCCCAGATTCTCTGGCTTCAAAGAATATGCAATTCTATTAAAACTTGATTTACCCAATCTGGGTAATACAGTTGACAATAATAACTTTCCCTCATTGATAAACTACTATGAGAATTAAATCAAGCAAAATGTCTCAAGCAAAATGATAATTCCTGAGTCTGGCATTACAAACAAAGACATCCACCTTATCAAAAGGGAAACATTTTATTTCCAACTTGGAGTAAAAACCAGGAGTTTTTAATATGTGATTGAATTATAATTTTGTTATATTTCAAACTTTTGAGAACTACAAATGATGTTCCACATTATGTCTACCACTTCTTGTTCTTAGGATTTACTTTCTTAATATTGTTATATAATTAGATTCTTCATATGTCATATGAGGTGGGAGTAACATATCATTGTTTACAAAAATACACACACACACACACACACACACACACACACACACACGACAAAATACTGCCTAAACTATATTCTATTGTAAAGAAAGATTCTTAAATAACCTAAACTTGTTTAAATGTCAGTGATTCAAACTTTTTTTTGTTTTACTTTTAATTGATTTGTTTTTAATTACTTCTTCTAAAAGATTCAAGTCCATCTTTGTGATAGTCGGTGTTATCTTCTCACAAACATACTTTAAAATTATCATTTCACTTATCTATCCTTGTAAGGAAGAAAATGAAGTATTAACAATGGTTTTCTATCGCTACAAAGTTGTCTTGAATCCTTTAAACAAATGGTTACAATCTCATTGTCTAATCTACTGATTGGTACTATAGCCACCTGTCATCAGAGTCCTGCTGAACTTGGAGTGTCTCTGAGTTGCAGATAAGCTTTAAAGAGTGGAGATAACTTTTATTTGTTGTGGGCAATAAAGCCAGACTCCCTCCTGACTATCTGACAGAGAGACTTCTGATTCTGCAGATCCAGTCAAGCAGAACATAAATCGAAGAGTGTCTGAAGGGCAAGGTGCTGGAGGCACAAACAGTATGAAACCTATCTGATAAAATTACATGCAATGAGAGAATGTTAGAGAAGAAGGGCCAAAAGCCAACGCTGATTCTGTTTCAGGAAGTTGCAATACAAATCTTCTCATTGACCCACTCTGACAATATCTATTCAACATAAGCTGATTGCTTAACATTGCAATTCAACGGTGGTGTCACAAAAGTCTAAAACTTCCTATCATATACTAACTCTGGAACTGTCATGCTCACATAACTTAGCACATTACTAATGGGATTGTGGTAACATTGGTGTGAACACTCCCATAACACTTTCAGGTGTAAAAAGCACAGCATGGAACAATATTCACTTCACATATTATTTAATAGAGGTATAAATAACTATTACTGGCTTCAATATAGGTTTCTTATCATTTTAAATTATAATCCTTATGCTTAAAAAAGAGAAGTTTGCTGTAAATAAATAGGCAATTTTTCCCTAGCAGCAGCTTCATGTAACAAATATTGAAGCCAGTAACAGTTGTGGGAGTGTTCTTTATTGTTTTAAGTATAATCCTTCTGCTTAAAGAGAGAAGTTTGCTGTAAATAAATAGCAGAGCAGCAGCAGCCTCATGTATCAATATCTACCACATTCCTTGATTACATCATTTGGCTTTATATTTGCTTTAATCTCAAGTTATTTTTATATCATGTCTGTAATAGTTATTGTACTGTGAGCATACTATACTGACCATGCAGTTGTTAGGTATTACTGAATAAGTTGGTATAAGTGTGTGTACTACAATGTTGCCTCTATCAATAAATTTTGTGATAACACATCTGTAAAACTATATTTCCATAATTTATTGTTGCATGAGTGTAAGTTTGTGCCTGTGAATGAGTGTACATATGAGTGTGTTTGTGTGTATGCTCCACTCCCTATTAATTTGTGCTTTATAATATATTATTCTTTGTTGATGATAGAATCTACTATGCAGGTGTAAAGATTTATGTGGAAGCTTGAAGATACCTACTGTGCAGACAAAATAACCAGATAGAAGTGATTAGCAAATTTCTTTGTAAACAACATATTATAGTTGCTCACTATCTTAAGTTATTTTCTGGGTTTAAGATCATAGATATGCCAGTGCAAATTAACTTGACCTGTTTGAGAACGCACAATCCTGATCCTATATATTCATTTAAAATCAAATACATATAATGTTCATGGTGATTTTTTATTGTAAAAATTACAATTGCCACATTGAAAGAAATTATGTCTATGAAAATATAACATAACTTTACAGATGTTAATTACTAAGTTCCCAAAACTATTTTCTTTTTTCACTTTGTTTTGTCTAAAAGGCACAGTGAATGGATCTTTGAGTTTTTCATAGTATTCTTGTGTTTGTTTGTACAGGAGGCTGGCTTGGCAATCACAGAGTTCCTACTGCCTTTGCCTCTGCCTGTGAGTGCTAGCATTAGAGGTATGCGCCACCATGATAGAGTTTCACCTAATTATTAATGAACGTTCAGAAAGAACATTTTTACTTGCTAGAATTTTTCAAGCAATTACTGAGGACCTCAATTTTTTTCTTTTTTTCTTTATTTTTTTTTTTAGTTTTTTGAGACAAGGTTTCTCTGTTGTAACTCTGGCTGTACTAGAACTCACTCTTTAGACCAGGCTGGTCTTGAATTCACAGAGATCTGCCTGTCTCTGACTCCTGAATGCTGGGATTAAAGGCTTGTGGCACCACAAGCTTCAGCCTGGCTGAAGCTCTCAACTTTGCATGGTAAGATATATACATAATCACAAATAGCCTGTTATAGTCTCTTCTTCTCCATAACGTACCCACTTTCTTCACACACAGTGACAGTAAACTAAAAAAAAAAAAAAAAAAACTGAAGTAGCTACTGAGACAGCAACCTGGAGTCACTGACTGTTGATGCTTGGCATCTTAGAACCATAGAAGGTAATTGAGGGCTATAATTTTAATCAGTATTTTCATGCCCTACAGACTGGGACAGTTTCTGCTTCTTTCCTGCATAAATGATACCTCTTTAAATCACTCACATCTTCTCCAGAGCTGATATTATTAGTTAAAAAAAGACAAGAATGAAAGATCCACAGAAATCTAATTTCAAATTTGTGTCTCCAAATGTTGGTTGACAGCTAGCTCAAGTGTTTATTCTTTTTCTCTTCCTAGCTAATCTACTCAGTACCCCAACATAGTAAGTTTCTTCTCTATTGCATTCCTCCATTGTAAATCTGACTTCGAAAATGTGCTATTCCATTTTAGTTCTGAGACAAACAACACATCAGCATATGTTACCATTGCACATTAAACTTGAGTTTTTCCAAGTTGAAGTTTTCTGACTTAACTGTATATGTAATTTTTTCAAGTATCCTAATAAACTGGAAAATAAGGAGAGGACTGAGTCAGTAAAATGCTTACCTAACATGCAAAAGGAACTGAATTGGATCCCCACATACCATGTAAGAATACTGTGAGGGGCTGGGGAGATTGCTCAGTCATTAAAGAGTAGGCTCACAACCAAAAGACAGGGATGATATGTGGATAGCTCATGAGCAGCAATACAGTGACCTCTAGGCTCCAGGCACACATATGATCCACATTAAAACTCATTCCCACTCAACCTCACACAATATAAACAAACAACAAGCAAATTATTGTCAAAACAGAACCACTAAGAAACCATATAGTTTAATTAAAATAAAGTCCTCAAAGAATTGTTAGCTTTCTCTCTGAAGACATATATTTCCTGGTTTCTTAATTTCTCTCTCTTTTTCTTTCTTTTGTTCTTCCACTGTAGCAGTTAGGCTGCTGCTGACCAAGGAATACAAGGAGGTATTTTCATAGGTGTAAACCATGGCAGACCTCAGCAGAGGGAAACACTGTCCTGGCCAATACCATACTCAGTCAAGACTGGAACCCCAAGCATCTAAGCTAAAGTGTTTTTCTAAACTCCGCAGGTGCAGATCATAAGCAAATCAAATATCCCCCACAGACATCCAACACCTGCAGACAATACAAAATGCCCTAGACAGCCCCTCATCCATCAGCGCATAAAACAATAATTTTATATATAACTAAAAATAAACTTCTGCAACATATAAATATATATATATAAATATATATATTTATGTGTGTGTGTGTATATATATATATATTTGCTTTACCTTTACAACACAATTTAACACTAGCAAAACTAACTAGCCAGCAAAACCATTTTCCCAAGAGGAACATTTATGAGGGTTGCTAATGCACAGGATTAAACGAAACCAAACAATTGTCAAGCTTTTCACAATATCTTTGGACAGCAGAAAAACAATGTTCAAATATCTGGAATTCACTCACAATATTCTGAGCTACTCCAAAGTGTTTGGATCACTTCTCTGGCTCTTCCCTCTTCAGCACATACAGTTTGTCCTCCAGGATCTGGCTGGTTCACACCACTGCAATTGCTGTTCTTGGTGGTAGTCCCATGGTACTGGCATCTCAAAAACTGCTGGGGTTCTTTGCTGCAATTAGACTGCACTTTCACCAATAGCCTCTCCTGGGCTCTTTTAGTGGTGCCAAGCCTCAACTTCTCTGCATCACCCCTTCAGTCTGGGCCTTCAACTACTCTACTGAGGCTGCACTTTTACTAATGGCCTCTCCTGGGCTCTTATAGTGCCAAGCCTCAGTTGATCTCTGTGACTTTTTCATATCTTCAAAAATAGTATCACCTGAGTGACTCTTAAAATACCAAGTTCACCTATCAGCACAAAATAGAACCTTGGTCAGTTCTGAAAGACAGTTTCTGTGTGCTGACCCAGAGGAAACATTTTCTAGATTTTAATATAGAGTCTGGTTTTCAGGAAAAAATAGCTGGTCAATGTAACTAAGCAGCTTTTTGTCTCCAAGCTGCAGCTTCCATAACATCAGGGGTCCTGGGTCAGTGGGAGGAATCTCCAGTTGAAATATTGAAACAGTTTGCTGTCCTCTCTCACACATTGCCATGCTTCCCACATTCTTTCATTATGCATCCTTCCTGAAGAATTGAACACTCACTTGTTTAAATCTCAGGTCAAAAGACATGTCTTGGGAACTAATGAAACAAAATTTCATGCTACCTCAATCAATCTAATTAGAATATGCAATTATGTGGAATGAGTTTTGTTTTAGTTTGTCTAAATTACATTCAACTATGATTTAAGGTCCTAGGGGTAAAGCTTATTATAATTATTATCCTATTTCATGTTTTTTTTCTTTTTTTTCAAGACAGAATTTCTCTGTAGTAACTTTGGCTATCTTGGAACTCATTCTGTAGACCATGCTGGTCTTTAACTCAAAGACCAGCTTGCTTCTACCTCAAGAGTGCTGGGATTAAAAGCATGCACTACCACCACCCAGCATAATTATTATCCTTAACAGACAGAGTCCAGGTAATTATAAGACAAGGTCCACCAAAGTTTTTTCAAGGAAGCAGGTAGAGATTCATAGGACTCCATCCTTTACTTCTAAACTATTAGCTGTCTACAGATGGTAGGAAAGGGTATCATTAATTTTGTACTCTCTGCTGGGCCCACTAAACCTTAGTGGCTAGCTCCAAAACCATGGGCACACAGATGATTAATCTGGGTGAATCACAGAACAAAATGAATAGACAGAAACTCAAGATAGAGATTTGTGAGGAAGAGGGAGGGTAGACAAGTTGGTAGGGTAGTGGGATGAAAGTCATAATATGTAAGGCATCCATACATAAAATTATTAACAAATAATAATAAACAAATCAAAAAAGACACCAGGTCCATTGAAACAGACAGTAAATAAAAACCAACTTAAGGTTCAATATGAAATGCATGATAATAGAGCTGTACACATGAATTGCTAGAAATAGCTTTTACCTTGCCCAGGATGAATTGGGAAATGTTTTTAGTAAATTACATAGTATGAGTTTAGCTTGTTATTCTGAATCTGAGTTGACAAGGTTGAGAGAGATTTTTAAATGGAGCCTTTTAAAAAAGAAGCGATAGCCCAAAAAAAGGGCAAAATTAAAAAACATTATGAGAGATGAATGTACAGCATTTGCATCTTACTTGAAAGGGATTTTATTTTAACATCAGCTGATGCCAAAACACGGAGTTACCTTGAATCTTCCAGAAACTGGGAAATGCACACACAGGCCAGGATTATCACTGATTTTCTTTTTAAAAAACTGTATGATGATGGGAGGGATTCATCAGGAAAGGGGGTTCTATTTTTATAGAATTCTCAGGTGAGAGAAAATGAATTAAATAGTATCTTTTCTATATAATATTCCAAAGTTTCACTATGCTAGAATACCAATCACTTCATTCTCCAAAGACCAGGGCTAATATTGAGCATTTCAGACATACATGTCCCACGGATGCATTTTCTTTTCCTCCCTCTCTCCCTCCCTCCCTTCCTTCCTTCCTTCCTTCCTTCCTTCCTTCCTTCCTTCCTTCCTTCCTTCTTCCTTCCTTCCTTCTGTTCTTCTTTCCTTCCTTCTGTTCTTCCTTCCTTCCTTCTGTTCTTCTTTCCTTCCTTCTGTTCTTCCTTTCTTCTTTCTGTTCTTCCTTCCTTCCTTCTGTTCTTCCTTCTTTTCTTCTTTTGGGTTTTTTTGAAGCAAAGTTTATCTGTGTAGCCTTGACTGTTCTGAAACTCACTCTGTAGACCAGGCTGGCCTCAAACTCAAAGATCTGCCTACCTCTGCCTCCTGGATACTGGGATTCAAGGTATGCACCACAACCAATCTGCTACTTTACAATGAGCCATGTTTTTTATTCACTTATGAGTATTTAGAATTGGGTGCCTGAATGGAGTAATATAAGAAAGGGATGTATGGAAAAGTAGATTTGATTTTTAAATGGATCCCTATGTTTTTCTGCAAAAAGATATTGGAAAAATGCAAAAACAGTAGAATTTTTTAAAATGACTATGTCCTAACCCTCCGTGTGTGTGTGTGTGTGTGTGTGTGTGTGTGTGTGTGTGTGTGTGTGTGTGTGTAGCAAGCACACATTCCACAAGAAACAAATTTAGGTCATAAGGTTTGGCAGTAAGACTTTTACCAATTAAGATATCTTGTTTGCCCAAAGATGGAGGTTTTATTGATACTAAACTATTGATGTAAGAGAAATGCCTAGGGAGTGAAAGGCATACTTAGGCAATAAAATGAAAGAAGAAGACTAGTTAATGAATGAATGAATGCTAAAAGCTGGTGGGGTATATCGCTAACATATAGGAATTGTGGAATGTGAGTAGCCAACAGTGAAACTGGAGGTATAAATTTGTTTACTTAAGAGGAAAAAGGTCATTTTAGTTTTTGAAATGTCAATTTTGAGATTTTAGTAGTAATCCAAATGGATATATCCAGTTTGATAGGAGGCTTAGGAATCAGGAGTTTGGTAGAGTGGGCTTAACTCAAAATGGCATTTGTGAACTACAAGGCTATCTGTGGAAATCAACAACTACTAGACAGATATCTGCAATGGTTATCAGTTTAAAATATTCATTTCAAAATTGAATAATTATGAACGAAAAGTTGATGTGTTTCAGACATTTAAAATATTTTTGATTAGCTTCAGTTTGAAGATAAGGAAAAGTTAACAAATATTTTTCATAGCTATTAAGAAAGTGAACAGACACTTTATGAAAACACTTAGTCTGTTTGTTATAGATTAAGCCTTCTATGGGGTTTAATACATCTTCATTGGATTGTATCTTGAGGCTAGAACTTGTCTTATTAGATATTGTTGCCTTGGCAACTGAAAATTTAGCCAATGGCAGATAGTCATGCTCAAGCTAAGTGGTTCCTAAAGATGCTCATTACTAGCCATATCTGTCTTAAGATAAGTTTATATTCCCTACATTTATCTAAGGATAACAAATGAGAGAGGTATTATTATCAGTAAAAGCATTTCCTTCTTTATACACTACTCTTCTCTGTAGTAAGTATTAGTGGGTCTAATATATATTAGTTAGGTTTAGAAATTCAAAATGTTTTTTCTTTCTCCCGTATCCTTATTACCAGGGAAAAATGTTATTGTCTTCTGATTCACTATTTTTTCCTCAGATAATTTGCAGTCAGTGTTTTAGTTGACCCATATATTTATAAGAATAAGTAATAAACCTTATTTTTTCAATTCATTGCAGTTATTTGCATATATCTTAAAACTTTATTTTCATACTTATGTATAATGTAGTAACATTGTATAAAAGTGATTTTTGAGTAAAATGTAGTCAAGAAATCAGTTTTACTGATTAAGGAATGAGATTAATGAAAAATATTATTATGTGTATTTTAAATACTTTAATTACTATTTTCTTATTAATATTATGGAAGTCACATTTGAGTATTTAAACTAACTGTAATACACGTATGCATTTTTTAATTAAAAAGTATACAATTTGAAATAAAGGGTAAATAATTGCCTGAAACATGTCAAGATGAGGATTTAGTAACTCCCTGGATTGAATGCCATTAGTTCTATGTACAGCAGGAGAGGTGCCATTGACTATTTCCACCAAATCCACCCATGGAAATAGAGAATGACAGCTAGATGGACGTTCTTGGGACCTGGAGAAATGTTTGGATCACTCTGAGCAGAGGTCCGAGTCAAAGGTATCTGAGCACTAATGTTGATACTTTGAATGAATGAATGATTACTGATTGTGATGCTTTCTCTTTCTCCATTAATCAAGCAAGATTATTAATGACCTTATCTTACTTTGAGGCAAGCATAATGCAACGTTAAAGAGTCAACTGGAGGACATTTTGTAATCCTACTGGGTGAGAATCACACAGTAGGTTGCACTAAGGACCCCAAACCCTCAACTGTTTGTTCCAATCGTAATTGAAAGATGTCATCCTTATAAAGCTATTGTATCAGAATAGTCAGAGCAATGGTTTCAATAGTGATCAATAAAGAATTGCCTCTATTTCATTCCACATCATGGTAGTACCTGAGTACAGGTACAAAGAGTACTTCTCTGTTGGTTAGAGAAGGAGGGTTTCTAAGTTACTAGAGAAGAAGGGTTTAGATTGCATATATGCATATAACAAGTAGTAACAAGTTTTTCTCAAATGGAGTAGTTGCTGTGCTACATACTGACTGTGATGATTACTACTACGACTAATACACCAGCTGTATATGAAACATTCCTATTTGCTAAACCTCTCTAGTCTCCAACTCCAAATCAATGTGCTAATTAGTCATAGCAGAAAGGATAACTGTAAAAACCATTAGTACCTGTGAAGAGCTCCTTGCAAGTCTATAGAGCAGCATGCCCGATGTTAGGCATGAGGAAAAGGGAGGAGAATTTCAGCATTTGCTATACTTAATGCTCTCTGATCTGTGACATATTCTCTGCAATTTTCACCTCTTCTCTTATTCTCTTACCTCCTTCCCCTAGAAGGGTCAAAATTAAAATAAACATTTTCTATTTTTCCTTATAGGTACAAGTATTAATATGGTTGAAAAATCCCAGAATGAAAACAGAACAATTCAGGTAAAAAGAGAAAATACTGCATCTAGCAAAATAGAAAATAAAAAAAACCCTTGGAGTTAACTGATAATATTGAATACATCAGTGTGGAATTAGAAAATCATGGATATCGCTTTTAACTACTGACTGCGACAGCCATTTTCCTAAGAAAAAAAGTGAAGCATGTTACCTAGAGTTTACCATTTAGAGGTTTTGTAATATTTGCCAGTATATGTGCTTTAGATACTTTAGGAGATAATTTACCCATAATTCATTGATCTTGTTAAATATTTAGCAAGTAAAATATTATTTCAAAGCATATATAAATAAAAGCATTAAGGTCTCATCCAGTCTAAAGTTGTTGCTAGACACATTTTTCCACCTTCTATTGAAATACATCATTTGAAAATAAATTCTTGTTTCTATTTATCTCGTTTATTGAAAATATTTTTAATACATTATATTCAGATTATGACTGTTCCTTCCTTAACATTTACCAGATCCTCCCTATCTCCCTAACCACCCAAATCATCCTTCCTTCATATCTCTCATTAGAAAGCAATCAGGTATATAATTATAGTAGTAGTAATAGTAATAATAAGAAGAAATGAAAACAAACAAATCTGAGTATGATGAAACAAACAAACTTAAAATTAAAGAGATAAAGGGAAAACACAAAGAAACACATTTAGAAGTTCATAGAGAAGCAAACACACGCACACATTGGACTGCAAAGAACCCCTACAAACAAAACTAAAAACTATAGTAGATCAGCAAAAGAACTCAAGGGAAAGAAAAATATTTTAAAATTCCAAACAAAACATATGAAATGAAACTGGGAAATGAAACTGGGAAATGAAACCGTCTGGTTTAATGATGTGTTATTGTGACACCCTCTCCTCTCAGCACTGGGACCCCATTAGGCATGGACCTGTTCAGGCTCGTGTATGCTACCACAGTCTCTGTGAGTTCATATGTGCATCAGTCCTGTTGTGTTTAGAAGGCCTGTTTCCTTGATGTTCTGCCCTCTCTATGCATTCTATTCCCTCCTCTTCTGTGGAGTTAACTGAGTCATGAGGGGACAGAATAGGTGGATAAATTCCATTAAAGACAGAATGTTTCAGGGCATCTGACTCTCCACACCTGGCCAAGTTGTGGGTATCTATATTTATTCCTATCTATAGCAGAAGGAAGAGTCTGTGATAATTGGCCTATGAGTATAGTAGAATGTATTTGTTGTTGTGTTCCTTTAGCTAAATAGTACTATTTTTCCCCAAGATATATTGCTTATTTAGTCTCAGGTATTTTCCCTCCCATGAAGTGTCAGGGATAGGTTCCATTCCATGGAGTGGACCTCAAATCCAATCAAATATTGGTTGGTTAGCCCTCAAACAACCCAGACTATTGTTTGCTTACTATAACTGATGATAAGGCCCTTTTGCTAAAGACAACACCTACACAACTCAGTGAACATGGAGAAATTGAACTGGGGCCTCCCTAGAGCCTTCACCCTTACTGTCTACTGTCCTTGGTATTTAAGGTCACTCTGTATGCTACCAGAGAAGAAAAGTAATCATAACCTAGCTGCAAAACCTTCAGTCTTTAGTGGTAACCTGCATGAGAGTAAATGTTTATAAAGGCATTGTTAAACACATATATCTGATGTTTGTTGTCAAAGTTTACTTTTAGTTATGTATAAAAACTGCTTTGTGCACTGTTGAAGGAAAGGTTGCCTAGGACTTGGCATTTTGTATTATCTGCAGGTGTTGGCATTATGTAAAAGATGTTTGATTGCTCATGATTTGCATGTGGTATCATTAGAACACTGGAGGAGCCTAGAAATCAATAAAAACATCTAAGATTAGATGTTCAGGTTTCCACTGTCCAGTACGGCACAGCATTGTAATATTACAAATGGCACCTGTAACATGGGACATGACATCACACCAGCTAATCCAACCTGGAGAGAAAGGTGAAGAAAAAGAAACTCCAGACCTCAAAGAGCCTTTTCTTTCTTTCTTTCTTTTTTCCCTGCAACCTTGTCTACATGCAGTCCAGATATTGGTGTGACAGTCTTGACAAGACTCAACTGCTATGGTAAAGAGAACTCCATTCCACAAGGGAACCCATCCTGAAGACAAGATTACCATTTGTTTTTCCTACAAACTAGACTCTATCTAAAACTCTGGAAAGTGTTTATTCAGGGTCACAATCAAGAGCTGTCTTCCAGAACTGGCTGAGGTTGTATGACATGCTGGTAGCCGAACATGTTACTGTAAGAGTCACCTAGTTGGTACTGATTTTGAAAGCAAGAATGGATCTTCAGAGATCAGCTGAGGCTTGACACTGTGAGAGGTCATGAGAGGCCACTGGTGAAGGTACAGCTTTGTAGGTGAAAGCTCAGAATGAAGAGGTCAGGCAAAGAAGTTGAGGCTTGGCACAGAGGAGAGCCCAGGAGAGACTATTAGTGAAAGTACCACCCAATTGCAGCAAAACACCTCAGTATTCTGAAGATACCAATACCATGAGACTACCACCACGAACACCAGCAGCAGTGGAATGGAGCCAGTCAGAGCCTGAAGGACAAACTGTATGCTGCAAAGGACAGAGCCAGAGAAGTGATCTAAGTCCTCTGGAGGAACCCAGAAGATTGTGAGTGAATTCCAGATTATTTGACATTGATAATATTTTTCTGTTGTCCAAAGACACTGTGAAAAGCCTGACAGATGTTTGGTTTTATTTAATACTGTCATTGTGATTGTTCCCCTTATAAATAGTGTAATGTTAAATTGTATTGTAGAGATAAAGCAAAATTTTTGGTTAGCTTATACAGAAAAGGGAAATATTTGTAAAAGACTATTTTTAGTTGTGTTTAAAATAATTTTTTGTGCACTGTTGGGGACAGGGCTGCCTAGGCTTAGGTGTTTTGTATTTTCTGCAGGTGTTGGCTTTATGTAAAAGATATTTGATTGTTCATGATCAGCAAGTGGTATCAATAGAACACCCAGGGAGCTTATGTATCAATAAAAACCACTGAAATTAAACACTCAGGATTCTACTATCCAGTATGCTGATTGCCATGACATTGGTTCCCTCTGCTGATATCTGGTAGGGTTTCCACCCATGAAAATGCCTTCTTACCATCTTTGGTGAGCTGTCACAGCAGCATACTGCTACAGATTTTGTCATCCTAGCCTCTCGTGTTGAATTTTTAACTTCAGTTTTAGTGATTTGACAATTTGTTGTGCTTTCAAGTACATTGGCCTGTATAATGTTTAATCTCATTTATCAATTTGATTGTGTTTTAATGCCCTGTTGCTTGACCATATGACAGTCTAGACATTGTGAAAGATGTTTTTTACATATGATGAACATTCAAGTTAGTAGAGGTGAAGTAATGTAAGCTACTTTCCACAATGTGATAACTTCAGCAAAATCTTTCCAAATCCTAAAGAGAAAAGAACAAGGTGCCCCACGAAGAGGACTCCTGCCATCAGACTGAAGCCTAAAAATACTATGTCCATCAGTTGATGAATAAAGAAATGCTACACTTACACAATGGGATATTACTGTTGTAAAAACATCAAATGAAAACAAGCAAACATGCAAAGAAAAACCTGGAAACAAGACATTACAGGTTAATAGATATGGAGTTAGAAAAAAAGAGACAAATACAGTATGTATTAATTTATCAGTGGACATTTGCTGCTTAGCATTCAATAAGCAGGCTATAATCCATGTAACCACAGAGGTTTTGTATAGAATAAGGAACTAGAGAGCAGGGAAGAACCTCCCTAGGAGGAAGTAATAGAATAGATAGTTATGGAAGGTTGGGGTTAGGGTGGGTGGCAGACTGGAGCAAGAATATCAAAAGGGAAGGGGGTGGAAAGGGTAGTTAAGGAGAGAAAAGTTAAGGAGGGAAAAGAGGGCTATTTTAGGACTTGTTTGGAAACACGGTACAGTAGAAGTTTTTAAAAAATATATGCATATCTGAAATAAATAGCATTAACAGTATTGACCATTTTTGGTAATGACTTCTATCTATTCTGCGTACATAAACAACATATTCTGCATATGTATCTGTTCTGCATACATAAACAGCAGCCAAAATGTTACATAATGTGCCACTTGATAGGTGGACTTGATGGAAAGACAACAATTGTGCCTATATCTGTTTCACAAACACAGTGTAATGTGATCCTATTTGAAATATATGTACATGAAGTCCCAAATTTACCACTTACTTAAGTAAATGTACAGCTCACCATATATATCTATATCTATCTATCTATCTATCTATCTATCTATCTATCTATCTATCTATATATATCACAGACAAACACACAAACACACACACACACATATATAATATTTTAAAATATAATTAATTGTGTATGAGTGTAATTTTGTATGTGCGCGTTTGTGAGTATGACCTTTGTATACATGTGTGTATGTGTGTATGTGTATGCATGTGTATGTATGTGTGTGCATGTGTGGTGTATGGGAAAGATGTTAAAAACTGAGAAGACAGCTTGTAATAGTCCGTTCTCCCCAACTATGTGAGTGCTGGAGATCAAATTCATGTCCTTAGCCTCAGCAGCAGGTATTCTTATCTTCTGGAAAATCAAGCCAGTCCATGGAACATATATTATCAAATAAAGAAAAGAGACAAGTAATATAGACGAAATAACAGACATATTAGTCCATTTTATGATTCTCAAAGGAGAATACAGGTGAGAGAATCATTCAAAAATAACGATTTCATTTTTTTCAATTAAAGAAAAATTGTGAGTGAAAAGTTACAAAATATACCAGAACAGTGAAACACTGTATGAATTTTAATAAGGAAAATGGCAAAGGTGTTTCTGAAAAAAATTAAGATTTCAAACATAATAATTTGACCCTAAAAAAGAAATACAGGTACTGGAGGGATGTCCCACAGTTAAGAGCACTAGATGCTCTCCCAGAGGTCCTGAGTTCAATTCCCAGAAACTAGATGGTGCCTCCCAACCATATATAATGTGATCCAATGTCCTCTTTTGTCATGCAGGTGCACATCCAGACAAAGCATGCATACTTAAATAAATAGATAAACAAATAAATAAATAAACAAATAAATAAAACATTTAAAAATATACAGATTATTGACTAAGAACTAAGTATTGATTATTATTAACCTTTCAACAGCATTCTAAAAGTAAGAATATAACAAAGTAGATATTTCTAATTCATAAAATATAAATTTTGCACAATGAAATTATAGCCTGAGAATCAATCATATAAGTGGAGAATAAATGCACTTTATTTCAACCTGCTTTTTTTTTAGTTGAGAAAGAAGGTTTTATTGCTATTCTTGCAAATGAGAAACATACACGAGTCCTCTCAGCATTTCTGTGATCATCAAAGAAACACATAGATAACAATGAGCATATGCAAAGGTGGTGAAGACCCACGATGTGCATGCCTGTGCTATCCTCTCTTTGAAGGCTAAAACAGGAGGATCATCAGTTTTATCTCATCGAGGTTCACATAATGAATTTGAGATCAACTTGAATGACATGGAGACATATAGTTCAATTTTTAAAAAGGAAGGAGGGAGAGAAGGAAGGAGAAAAAGAATAACTTTTTTTCCAATTCCTAGTAGAAAGAATATGCCTATATTTATACATGAAAAGTTAGGAAAAGATATAATGTTAGCCATAAAATGATAACAAGGCAATAATAATTTTCATCTGTACAGGGATTTCAAAAAATGTCCACGTATTTTAAAAAGTATGTACACCAAACTTAGCCACAGAAAAGATTGGAGACCTTTTTGAAAGGGCCAATGATACAGTCCAGGATTATTTTACTGAAAAAGTCTTGTTTGAACAAGAATGTAACAAAAACCTTGGAAAGTCAAAATAACCTCTACCAAAAAGAAAGTCTTAGGAGCAGAAAAAAATACTATGAAGCAAAATAAGAAATATACACATATACCATATACCATAAACAAAAAAATAGACCATGGTTTGCATGCTTGTGTTATGCACAAAGACGCTTAAAAAAATAAAGCCTAGAAGAAACAAAAACAAAATATTCTGAAGTCTACCATGACGCATTTTAATAGTTCCAATCCCAAACATTCTACAACTAATGATTTTTTTATCTAAGGATACAATAGTCAATAGTTAGAAATTGGTGAACTAGTATATATATAACCTATATAAATAGATATTCTTATGACAATTATGTGTAATTTGTTCATATACTCAATGGATTCTGGGACAGATCCATAAAGGAAACTTATCACTCTCCAAGTAATAATTTGAGGAAAATAGTCCATTTATGATATTCAATAAACACTCATACCCCTTATCCAAGAGTGAGTAACAAGGCCTTTATCCCAGTAGGCCCTGTGAACACAAATAAGCTATTGTGCATCACTTTATAATGCCAATAGTAAATTTGTTTATTAAAAATTTATTTACACAGCATACATTTATTTCTGAGCTACATAGCCAGCCACTGCAAATGAAGTGAATGATTTCTTGTTGGGGGTCTTAGTAATCTGCCAGCACCAAAGAGCCAGTGAACACTGAAGTAAGAAGTATCCAGGCTGCTGTAGTAGTGATAACTGAGCCAGCATGCATTTTGATTTACAGATAGAGTCTTTACTATAGAGTCTGTACCCCTGAATTAAAGATGTCATAGACCAGCTACTGTCACCTAACTAATTATATAAATGACACCGAAGATTGCAACAGTGAGGATGCGTTCAGCTACACAAGTGAGATTTATCTTGATAGCCTTTAATTAGTTAGGGTGATCTATGAAAATGAAAGAAGTAGATGACAGATCAAGAAAAGTCACTGTTTTAATTTGTAATGTGTTCCATTTATTAAAGTCACATAAAAATCATTTAACAAATAAAATATTATCTTCAAAGAGCAAGTATCTTATGTGGTGCCTTGTTAGTATTAATAAGGTGCAAATCTAAAGTTCACAGTAGGGAAATTTATCTTACTTGAAATATGTGACACAGGAGGGAAATCATTTTGATTATTGAACATACCACGAGTTCAGAATATTGTATTATCTGATTTTAAAAGCATAATAAAATACAACCATGTAATGGTGAAATATTCTAATATAGTAAGGGGTAGAAAGAAGGCTGGTAAAAATAATGGAATATAGCAGAAGGAAGGACATACAAAATGGTTGTGCATACTGACAGATTATTTTATTCAACTATGAATATATTCTAACTCATTCTGAAATATTAGAAAGTGGTATAATCCAGGCCTGAATAAATGGCACAGTATTTAAGTCTGTGCATACAGCTATTGTAGAAGAAAGCAGTTTGGTTCCTAAAAACCATATTGAACATCTCACTATCATCAGTAACACCAGCTCCAGGGGATCTGAACCTCTCTTCTACCCAATTCTATCAAAAAATTCATGTGCAGCTACTCACCTGAAAACATATTTAAACATAGAGTAAATAGTTTTAGAAATAAATGTGATGTGATTAAAAAGCATTAGAAAATTTTACAGCCTGTATTTTATTTTGTGTTACTGTTAAAATTGCTTATCTCCAATTTTTTTTTTTTTTGAAACAAGTTTCTCTATCATAACTCGGCCTGTCCTGAAACTTACTCTGTAGACCAGCACCACCACTGCCTGGACTCATGGTTTTTATAAATTGTGAATACATATGATTTCAGGTCATAATTATGACACTTACGGGAATTTTGATTATATGTTAAAACCTCTTGGAAAAGAGTACTATTTCAGCAATTTGAATCCATGAAGAAATTTTTCACTTCTGCTTCATGTTCATGAGCATTAAAGTCGGGGAATATTGCGTTGATATGTAGTGTTACTCACTAAATGGTCAATGGTGACTAATAAATGTCTGATCATGATATACAACTCTTATAAATATTGACCAATTAATGTTTTGACTATATTTGAGTCAGAAAATTTATTGTCGGTGAAAGAATACTAATTTTCTCAAAGGTAAGCCAAGTAAAATTTTCTCCCTTGAAGTTCACAATATCTGTTAAATATGAATGTGTATGTACTAAATAACTTATTGACTCCATTTATAGCTATTTAGGGAAATTCATAAACACATCCATAGAAGAGGATTTTATTTCAAACTAAATTGTCATGATAAAAATTAATCCCCATCAAAATACCAAAACAATTCTCTACAGACCTTGAATGGACAGTACTCAACTTCATATGGAAAAACAAAAAATGAAAGATAGCTAGACTAATCCAAAGAAATAAAAGAACCTCTGGAGGCATCACCATCCCTGATCTCAAGCTGTACTACAGAGCCATGGTGATAGAAATTTCACAGTATTGTCATAAGCACACACACACATGGATCAATGAAACTGAATCGAAGATCCAGACATAAATCTATATACACTTATGGATACCAGATCTTTGATAAAGACTCCAGAAATACAAAATGGAAAAAAGTAAGCACCTTTAACAAATGGTGCTGGTCTAATTTGGATGTCCACATGTATAAGAATGCAAACAGATTCATATCTATCACCGTGTACAAAACTCAAGCCCACATGGATCAAAGACCTCAACACAAAACCAAATAAAATGAAACTGATAGAAGAGAAAGTGGAGAATAGCCTTGAATGCATTGTCACAGGAGACAACTTCCTGAACAGAACACCAGTAGCTCAGGCACTGAGGTCAATTATTAATAAATGGGACCTTATGAAACTAATAAAAAATTATAGAAAAGCTTCTATAATGCAAAGGACACTGTCAAGACAAAAGGCAGCCTACAGAATGGGAAAAGATTTTCATGAACTCTACTTCCGACAGAGGGCTAATATCCAAAATATATAAAGAACTGAAGAAACTGGACATCAACAAAACAAATAAATTAAAAAGTGGATTGTAGCTCTAAACAAAGAATTCTCAAAAGAGGAATCACAAATAGCTGAAAAACACTTCAATGTTCAACATCCTTAGCCATCAGGGAAATACAAATCAAAACTACTCCAAGATTCCATCTTACACATGTCAGAATGGTTAAGATCAATAATGCAACTGAGGGCTCATGCTGTCAAGGATGTGGAGCAAGGGGAAAGCTCCTACATTGATGGTAGGAGTGCAAACTTGTACAGGCACTATGGAAATCAATATGGCAATTCCTTAGGAAATTGGAAATCTACCTACCTCAATTCGCAACTATACCACTCATTGTCATATATTCAAAGGACTTTCCATCCTACCACAAGGACACTTGCTCAACTATGTATATAGCACCTTTGTCCATAATAGCCAGAAATTCGAAACAACCTAGATGCCCCTCAACAGAAGAATAGATAAAGAAATTGTGGCACATCTACACAATGGAGAATTACTCAGCTTTAAAAAAAAAATAAGTACATGAACTTTGCAGGCACATGGATGGAACTAGAAAATGTCATCCTGAGTGAGGTAACCCAGTTTCAGAAAGACAAATATGGTATGTACTCACTTATATGTGGGTAATAACTGTTAATGACAAAGGCGCTATAACCCACAGGTCCAGAGAGACTGTACAACAACCAGGGCCCCAGTGGTTACACAGGGATCTCCCTGGTAAAGGGGAAGTAGAACTGATGATGCAGGTGGAATGCTAAAGGATGGGATTGTGAAAAGAAGGGACCAGGAGGGCTGAGAGGATTGGAGAGACAACGGGAATTGGTGGTAATGTAGGGGAAAATAGGGAGACCTATAGCAGTGAAGACTCCCTGGATTCCTTGAGGGTGAACCTAGTGAAGACCTCCAGTAATGGGGGATAGGGAGCCTAAGTAGGCCACCTCCTATAACCAGGCAAAGCTTCCAGTGGTGGGACAGGGACACCATCCCAGCTACAAAAATTTCTATGGCCTATCTCCCTGCAGGAGCTACTGGGATAATGAAAGGCAGAGCACCATGCTAAAGGAGGGAACCCATACTGATACCCCATGAAAAGCCAGGAACCAGAGACTGAATAAACAGATGATTTCTAAAGTTATCCTGCTCTTCTCATAGATCAGTGCCTAGCCCAAATTTCATCAGAGAGGCTTCCTCAGGCAGTTGATGGGAGCATCTATAGATGCCAAGGGCAGAGTACAGAGTTCTCCAGTAGCCCCACAGAAGAGGTGGAGGAGGGATTACCGGGACCAGGAGAACAAATCCCATGGGGTCAACCAACCAGCACTCTTAGGGGCTCACAGAGCTTGAACTGGCAGATGTAACCTGATGGGTCCCCCAGCTATGTTTGATGTTGCCTGGTTTAGTGCCCTTGCAGATCTCATACAGAATGGAGTATGTGTTGAGGGTGTCTCTCAATCTTTTGCCTGCCCTTGGGACCCTTTTCCCCCTGTTGGATTGCATAGTCCACTCTTGAAGTCCACTCTTGAAGTAGGGAATACTGCCTGCTCCTGTTCCATTTTGTTGCTCCATGTTTAAGCAATAACTCTGGAAAGACTGATCTTTCTTGGAGAGAGGCAGGGGTGGGGATGGGAGGATGAGGTTAGATCTCGAGGAAAGAGATGTTGGGGGTGGGTGGAGCTGGGAGGAATGGAGGATGGGAAGGAAGGGTGTTGGGATGTACTATATGAGACAAGAAAAATTTAAAGAAAATGTAAAACTTAAAAAAAATACTTAGGAAGGTTGATGTTAAGTGGTTCTTTAAATTGTGTTTATAGAGGGATGGAGACATGGTGGTGCAGAGTATGTGTAGATTCCAGCACCCACACAGGGACGCTCACAACTACTTGCAACTCCAGCTCCAGATTTTTTGATGATCCTTTCTGGCATCTATAGGTATTTTTTTTGAAGGTATTCACACACATGTACACAGAAGTATAAATAAATAATGTATTAAAATATAATTTTGGATGTTTTACAATTGAATAATATATAGAATAAGTAGTCTATATACAGCAATTAAAATATCATTAATTACCATAGGTAGGTCTTTATGAAGGCTATTTTTGATGTCAACTTGGCTATATCTGGAATAAAGTAAAACCTCAGTACAACCCTGAGAAATTTTTCTTAATTAATTCATATGAAGTAGGAATGCCCACTATTATTCTGTATCTTTTGAGGTGGGAAAATACACCTTATTCTGGGCCACACCTTTTGCTGACAGTTTACACAAAGAAGTATTTTATTCTTTTTCTGCTTGCCTTTACTATGGCTGGTAAGTCTATTCCTTCAATGACATAGAACTTGTTTCTTCAGGATTCTGGTATATAGTGAGGACCAGCTAGACATCTAGCATCCTCGGCTGAACAACTACTGGATTCTTGAACCTTTCCATTAGTAGATAGCCTTTGTTGTGCTAGATGTACACAACTTGCAACACATTCTAATGAATTCATTCTCTCTTTATATAAATGTGTATGTATGTAAGTGTGTGTATATATATATATAACTTATTAATATACATATATAATCACTTATACATATTAAAATATTCATTTAATATACATATACATTCCATTAGTCCTGTTTATCTAGAGAACTCTAATACATTTTTAAAATAATGCTGAATGGAAAAAATATAGTCTGATATCACTTAGGACAATCTCCTACACACTGCATGTTCATGGAAACACAGACACACATTAGGGTACTCACTGAATGTATACACAAGTACAATATTCTACCTGAACTCCTAGGAACCATAAGTGTTTCTAATATTTTTATATTTTTAATATTTGAATATATATAATGATGTATCTTAGAAATGGCACTCAAGTCTAAGCTTAAAATTCACTTGTTTGTATAACCTATACACACAGTCCAAAAGTAAATGAGTATAGTATTTAATGGTATGCATATAAAGTACACCTTGTGTGTCATAATTGAAAGGTCTAGAGCTGAGGGTGTTTTAATTTCCCTGACAGATTCTGAATCAACTATACTTTTGTGCCTGTGTTCTATCTTTGACCTGTCACACAAAATTACCTTTTATAGGAATATTTTTAAAACTACTATCAAAATTATCATATACAAAGAAAGAAGTATTGCCTATCTTGTACAATATTACTGATATTATAATAAATTTATATTGATATTATACCATCAAAGTAAATATTAATTTAAAATTATTGTAAGTGGAGCTATATTAGAAATATCCAAAACCAAACAAAAATACACAATGAATAAATAAAAATGACAAATGAAAATTGAAATGAAATCTGTGTGTGTGTGTGTGTGTGTGTGTCTGTGTGTGTGTGTGTATATATATATATATATATATACACACCTAGTATGTTGTACAAGTAGTGTTCACAGGACAACATTCAACTTCTCAGACTAGATTCTTGTATGGACCTCGTAACATTGGGGTCTCCATTGTTTCTGCTGCAGTGCTGCCTACTCAAGACCACTGACTTTGCTGATGTCCTTCATTCTCTGCCTCCATATCCCTCAGTAGTACTGAGATTAGAAGTAAACCCATTTTATTTGTCTTTTTTTCTCCTCTTTGGACTCTGAAGCCAAACTCAGGATTTAGGCTGTGTGAAACGCTTTTTGGAATCATGCCACCATTCCAGATTCAAAGGAAATTTTGATTGGGTTTCAAGAAATAAGGAAGGTAACAGATGATGCAATGTACTGGTATTCTTATTATTGTTTCCAAGACTTCCATGTATTTATACTTATCTATTGCATTTAGAAGAATTATTGCATGAAAGTTTATTGTGAAACTTCTTGCTAGAAACATACATAATTTAGTGTTTATGTTGATTGTGCAAGTGAAACTGTTGATGTGTGATAAACAATATTGTCCAAGTCTAGTTCTTACTTGTGATCCAGCATTCTCCTTACCTGTGTGATTTTCAAAACCAGTTAAGGAAGCTCATCTATATCTGAATGAATTAATGATTTGTATTAGAAAAATTCCAAGATTCTCATATTAGTGAAGCAATATGTGTACTACACATATCACTTAGACCTCCATTTACCCCTTCTGGATTGTTAACTCAAAATAATAAAAAAGATGTGTACTATGAAGGGATATACCCCCCTCCCTCTCTCTCTCTCTCCCTGTCTCCCACTGTGTGTGTGTGTGTGTGTGTGTGTGTGTGTGTGTTTTAGGCAAAAGGGTAACTGCAGTCTATTGAAGAAAGAATGAAAATGTGTAGTGAAAAGTTTCAAAAGAAAGTGAATTTTGAGGACGAAATGAAGTACCCAAATAAAAGAAATAAGTAAACTGTACAGTGAATTGCGTATAAACTTAGCTTCATAGATAATGCTCAGTCCCATTTACAAATAGTTTCATCTTTGCAAACATGAAAATAAAATGATTTTGAAATTTTGTTTTAAAGACACAGTTACATAAGCATTTGGGGTCACAGACTAAATATATTTTCAGAATGTCTACTGCTAAAATATGTATAAAGCGTTCTCTTTCTGTACTAGAAACTCAGTATAGCTAAAGTAGGGTTATTGATTTTTGGACGGTAAAGGTAAATTATTGCCTCAAACTAATCCTTACTCTGGATGAGCTTCTGCAACAACTGTGCACTGTCACTGGACAGCAATGAAAGGCTGAAGACATGCTCAACATTGCTTTCAAATATAGATGCACATTGTTCCCTCTTTGGAACTTCTTCCCGTCTGTTGTCTCACTGGCAGAAATAAAGTATGTGTATTTCCTACCTGCAAAGCCACATTTTCTTCCATTTTTATTGTTAGGTTTCAATAGGAACAATGAGATAAAAGCTGTTCAAAACAAAGGATAAAACAGAGCAAAAAAAAAAAGATTTAGCTGCCGGTTAATTTAAAAGGTTTTAAAAACCATTATGAATCCATTTTTTCCTGTTTGTGTTACCACAGTGCATAACGACAGTAACTCAGAATTAATGTACATCACGGACATTACAATGGTGTTCACTGTAACTTAGCAACAACTAACTCGGCTTCCTCAGCTTGTGGATTTCCATTGCTGGACCTGGGAGGCTACAGAAAAGTCAATTTACTCTAAATTTCTTATGTTAGCAGTTAAATGTTAAGCTCTTATTTACAGAAAGCTTTGTGAATTGCCAGTTAGAATTCAGCAGGCTCTGTGTCGCACAGCCAGAGGTGCAAGCCATTTCCTTTAGCAAGGAGGATGGTGGTTTACAATCGCTTCTCTCTGCTAACTCTTTTCTGTCCCCACATGTTCTCCTCTTAACCCAAGATGGCTTTCAAATAAAAAGAGAAATCTGTTACCCAAAATATTTACACTAGACATTTAAATATGCTTAAAATTCAAAATCTACTTGAAATAAGTATGTAAAATCACGGTAAAAATATATTATAGGAATATAAAAACTGAGTTCCAGAATTCTGGGGTTGAGTAGTTCACTCTTGCTGCTTAAGCTCTGGTAAGACCCAGATTCATTTAAATTTTGATTTTCTGGATAATATCTAGGAGAGCCACATAACTTTCAGTAGTTATTTAACAAGTAAATAGATCTTAAAAATGTACTAAATTTGTGTTAATTTATATTAACTTGTGTATATAAACTTGTGTTAACTTATATTAATTAGAATAATGTATTTCCAACACAAATGCAAAAAATAAATAAGGAAAGAACTTAGTTCCAAATTTAAAAAGAACCTTTTAAATTGAGTATGTTTATCTAAAAATAGAGCCTATACTTTGTCCTGTAGTATTCTAGAAAACATTGATAAGTAATGCCAAATAGAGAAATCACTATTTGAGGACATACCTCCTTCCCCCCTCCCCCTCCCTCTTCCCGTCTCCTTCCCCCCATCTCCTCCTTCTCCTCCTCCTCCTTCTTCTAGCAGTGTTATTGAGAGATTATGGGTGACATAGAATGGAGAAGTCACTATTTGAGGGCATACTTTCTAATAGTATAATTGAGAGGTGATTCATGCAACATGCAGTCTACACATGTAAAGTGGGCAGCACTGTGACATAGGCATTATCAAAGAATTATGCAATTCTCACTGAAACATAAATTTGTGTGTATATTAATTATATATATATATATATATATATATATATATATATATTAATGTTAAATATAACAATCCTAATCAAAGAAACAAGGGTTACCAATTTGAGAGAAGGAATATAAAAGCAATGAGAAGCAGTGTACCTTGGAGGGACTGGAGAGAGAAAAGGGACAGGGAAAGTTATATAATTATATTTTAATTAAAACATATTATAATAAATGAATTTCATTGTAAAGATAAATTTCATTATTATTTTCTTGAAAGCATTTGTTATCACTGGGTATTTGAACTTGGAAATCTTATCTCTGGGTTGAGAAGATTATGTAGGCTTAGGATCTGTTGAATTTCTTCACAGAGATGTGGAAATACTTTTGTTTCTGTAAGCACTGAGATCCATGCTGATGAAGGTTCCCTTTGTCCTGTGAACAGCAATGTATAGACTATGGTACATGTGCTTATGTGGATATCACCAGGGAAATTTCACCTTGAGAAAAATTCACACAGATACTTATGTTATCAAGTCAAAGCTTAGTGGCCTCTTTGAGATGCAAAAGTGTGTGTGAGTGTGTGTGTGTGTGTATGTGTGAGAGAGAGAGAGAGAGAGAATGCATGAATATGTGTGTATATAGTTTTCTAATCATAATTTACATGACTTTAAAAATAAATTGATATTATATACCTAAAGCAATAATAATCTACTTCAGATTGATTGTAACTTAAATCTAATGACCTCCAGAGACTCTATTTCCATACAAGACTGTTTCATTCCTTTTTGTTTTATGTTATTTTGATGTTGCTACATAATTGTTACCTCTTTAGATATTAAATTTCCCACAGTATTCTGGAATAATTATTACTTAATACAGTTATGTGTTTTTAAAAGAAACTGAAAAAGAAAGGACACCACAGATATGAACAAATGTATTTTTCTAAATTAATTTCTCTTCGTATTACCCTGGTTCTATTAACTTTTTCTCTAAATTTATGTATACTATCTTGACTCATTTTCTTATTTTGAAACAACATTGCTTGCACTTAGCTCCTCTGTGCTATTATTATAAAATACATTACATTTCTGAACGATATAGGATAAACAATATAATTACCCACATATTATTTTATAAACTTGCATTAAAACAGGTTAAGAGAGGAAAACAGAAGAAATATGCAAATACAATGTTTTTTATAATTGCCTACATAATTACCTATATTGGACTCCTTGTTTTTACTGTGTGCCTGCATAATTGTCTGCTATCTTTAGTTTTCATTCTGAGAAAAATTTTCAGCATTTGTTTGAAAGTGAATATCTTTGCACCAAATCTTTTCAGTGTTCAGCTAAGAAATTATAAATATGAAATGAATATTTAAAATCTGGCTTTCCAAGATATTCCAAGATAGTTAACCCATTCTTAGTTTAAGTCATTTTATTATACATTGAGTCTTGTTTTCTTACATTCCTGATAAAGTCAGATGCTCATGCTACTACCTTTTATACCTGTTTTAATGCAACTGCTTCATCATGCAGACCTATATATAGTTAAAAAAAGAATACTTAGAAAACTTGGTTTCATAGAATTCTGTGGTTTTTTTTCATAGATTGTCTAGTTTTACTTACTTTATGTCCATTTTTTATAGGCAGAATGCACCATTTATAATTTATTTTAGGGACCCAAAACACAAAGACATTTTACGGTACATATGTAAGTGTTTCTGCTTGTGTGCTTATATGTACACCATGTGTTTGGTGAAAGAGAGTGTTGGATTTTTTTTTAAATTGGAGTTACAGCCATCATGTGAGTGCAGAGACTTGAACCTGTGTTCTCTGGGAGAACATCTAGTGATCTTACAGTTGATCCATCTCTCCAGATAATCTTTATTAAAACTAGAAAGGAAGTTTTGCAAAATCACACCCAGAGCTGACATTTAGTGTTTCCTTCTGCAAAGCTTATGTTGGTGAAAGTGTGTGTCAGGAAAGTGTGTTCTTGGAGCAAAGACATTTTAATGAATATATTTTCAAATCCACTGAAAAATCATGCAATGCAGTCTGCATAGGATATAATCCTGGGCCACAAGTCTTCACACTCCTTTGCAACTTGACCCGTGATAGCGGGCCCTTTCATCCAGCCTTTTTGTTGACTATGACTCCTGCATTATCTTCAAAATAAACACTCCATCTTTTCTTTGATATGACTTGTGTCATTGAATTACCACTGCTGGATGGATGTTTTTTCTTAGCTCTAGTTTGTCCTAACTGTGACCATCACCATGTCACCCACACCAGGAGAAGGAAGTCTGCTCTGTTGTCCCTTGATTTCCCTCAAAGATGATATGCAAAGTCCTGGCTCCTGTATTGTCAGCACAGTTGACTGATCACAGCTACTACTGGAAGACCCAACGGAATACAAAACATTGCTCCCGAGGGCCCACTGCATCCTCGCTTTTACTTCTTGAGTACCTAGAAAGAGTAAGATTGTCAATTCTTAAAATGTAATCTCCCTATAAAGCTGTCTTTAAGTTTTCTGAGTCTTCTCAGAAAGCCATAAGTTTCCCATTGCTTACGTCATTTACTTTGTTATATACTTTTCAAATTAAGAATTTCTGTTCTTCCAGTCTATTTCCATTTTATTGTCACTTTCTTCCATGGAATCCATTGTCATATTTCCTGAGTAGTTTGCTTGGTATATTTCAGCATATTTTTTACAGTTGCTACTTTTAACAACTAACTATAGGTTCTATCTTGTGTTGCTTTTATCCAGTGTATAATTACACCTCCCAGTTTCCTTGCCTCTTAATATGTTGATAAGTGCATATTTTAGAGAATATAATACAACAAGCCTTGACTTGGCTTTTTTTGCCTAGAATACTTAACTGTAATTAGGTTTCTCTCTGCTGTGTATAGGCACTATGTCACACTTCAGAGGAAGCACTGATTGCTCAGTTATCCTGCCAAACATTCTGAAAAAAATGAACACCTATTATTTGAGCTAGAATATCTTTTACTATCTCTTCTCTAAATCTCCCCACTGATACTCTGACAATGCCATGGTGCATGTATTTTCTCATGGTCTAATTCAGAAGAAGTCACATTGCTAAAGTACAGTGTGGCTCTTATGTAAGCCTTGTTCTAATGTACCAAGTACACTTGAAATTTTATATTACAAAATGTGTCCTAGACCTGAAGATGTAGCTCAGCAGTAAAGAGCATTTGTTGGTCTTTTGAGGAATAGAGTTTGGTTACCAGGACCCATGTCAAGTGGCTCATAACCATCTGTAACTCCAGCTCCTGAAGTTATTGACCTCAGAGGCTACCTACATAATTCTGCACATATATACAGACACAGATACACAGATATACAGGCACAGAGACACACAGGCAAACACATACACACACACACACACACACACAAAACACACACACACACACACACACACACCTACACAGACTGCTAGCCTATCTCCATATCTAAACTTCAGCTCCCAATACCCAGAAGTACATTTTACCTGGAATCCCCAGTGACCACAACTATCAGGTCCAAAGAAAATTTCCTAAGAGACAATGCACAGTCACTCTAAAAATCCAGAGAGAAAACAGAAACCAAGTGGAAAAAAAACCCACTCAATGAAGACAAATCCAGAAATCAGCACCTATATATCCATAGCCATCCGAAACCCAGATGTCTACACATTAGCATAAAAACAAAACCAATATCAACAGGGAATTTTGTCTCCACTAGGGCCTAGTTATCTTACTGCAGCAGGCACTGAATATTCTATCCTAGCTGAAGTATAAGAAAAAGACCTTAAAACTGCCTGTTTTTGTTGTTGTTGCTTGTCTGTTTCTAATGAGTGGCAGAAAGGGAATAGATCTGGAAGGAAAATAGGTAAAGAAGAATTGGGAAGAGTATAGGGAGGGAAAATTGTAATCAGAATATATTGTATGAATAAATGAATATTTTCAATAAAAGGAAAACATAAAACATTAAAACTAAAATAAAATTGAGTCTAAGATTAGGGGTAGGTAATTTTATTTTCATTATTTGTCTAACTACATCTTTCTTGTGGAACAGGTGTGGTATGTGTGAGTATTGAAAGAAATAACAACAACAAAAGACACTGTTCCAAGCTCAAGCCATTATCCAGTAAGTATCTACTTCAACCAAAAGGCAGGGAGAATTAAGCCTCTTAGTATTTATTGAATACTTTCACAGGCTTCCTATCAAGGGATCTTATCTAGCCAAATGACTGTGTGAAACAAAGAAAGGCAAGTAAGATGTTTTCTTGAGTTTGATTAGTATATATTTCAATTGAAATATCTATTAGAGATCCAAACTTAAGTATCATAAGTGCACAGATATAAACCATAGACTTCTGTTAAGGAGAGATGACTTCCTATGGAAAGCAGCTCTGATGCATGAACAGCATCTGAAAAGTAGAAGATATGAAATGATATGATGGAAGATTTTCTTAATTTTGTGTGCATGTGAGAGAGAGTACATTGCATGTATGCCTTTTCTGCATGGTGTGTACATGTGCAGTCACCAGAGAAGATCAGGAGTCCTGCTCCATTGTTCTTCACCATATTCCTTTGAATCAGGGTCTCTCATTAAATCTGAGCTAGTCTAGGTCCTCCTACACTTACATACACACACAAAGTAGAATATCATTGTGGCTCGAATTTAATTTAAAAGTTACAGTCTTTTTCTTTAGTCAGGTCTATGAACCAGGCTATATCCTCAAATATCTTAAAACTATACATGCTTATTTAAGGGGGAATCATTATTAATTTTAATCATCTCCAAAATTTAGTTTTTCATACCTGATAGTTCCATCTTCAAATTTCAACATTTTCTTCCTTTAGGTGATTTGTGTTCATTAACTACGAGATTTTATTAAAATGTGACAGGAAGGCTGTCATTTCTGTTACCATCCTTTTAAATTCAGATATAACTTTATGTTTGCCCATGTGCATATATAGACTACATTTATGAAAGAGCAACAGATAGATATGCAGTTTATGTCTGGAAATGTTATCGATAGCACATATTTGCCAATCTTAGTGCTATATCTTCTGAGTTAAATTTTACAAATTCAGAATCATATTTTAAGTTTAACTGATTTTTAAAATAGTGACAGTGTTGACTTTGACATCCTAACTAGACAGGAACATGAATGTCATGTATATTTTTTTTTCTGAGAAACCATATACATAATGGTAATATGGTTATTTTTATTTGTATTTATTGTGCTAGTTTAAATTTTATACTAATTCATATCAATTGTAAAATGAACAAGCAACTAGCTAGACATTATAAAGAAATAATGACTGTGCAATTCAAATGTCTTGTTTTATTGCCCTCTTGTTATGGTGTCCCATCTCTTTATTCTAGAATAACATACCAGGAGCACACTCTCATCATGCACTTTTGTTTATCATATCAGTTATATTATTTGAATATCACATGCAAAATGTGTCTAGTATTAGAATCTTAGTTTTTTGTTCACTGTCCATGGTATGTCTTCATCCATGAGGCTCCTCTCACAGTAATGGCCTGGTCACAACATATTGATTCTGTTTTCTGTGCCCAATCTTCTATTTTTTCCAACTTTCCCATGATTTTCTTTCTAAAAATAATCTTTGAAATGAATCTTCACTTCTGTTTTGAATTTCCTCATTCTTTAAAAAAAAGAAATTGTGTATATGGATGTATAGTGTGTGTGTGCGTATGTGTATTGTAGTGAGATGTTGGAATATTGCCTGATTGTGCCTTGGGAGGTTAGAGGACAACTTCATGGAGTCAGTTCTCTCCTTTCGCCTTTATCAGATCTAAGGATCAAATTCACGTCACCAAACATGCACAGCTTTTAAATATTTTCTGCACCTCAATATGGGAGGATTTTTTTTCTCTTGTAAAATAATCTCCAATAAAGGACCATATTGTATATGAATTCTTAGCATGCTAACCCGCCCATATTAGGTTTTTTTTTAAATCTTGCTTTACTTGGATCATTAATGTGAAGCCTAGAGTATATACATTAGTCTGAAATGGCTTCGATCCATTCTAATGAGTGCTACTTACAGAGGTCACCAATTCAAATGTGTTAAAAAATTTGAAAGAAAAAAATATTAATCATTCCTAGGAGTGTGACCTCAAAGATTTCAAGGCTGCATGTCATTACAAACAAGGTTATTATGTAATTTATTGAGGTGACAGAGAAAATGATGATGTGGGCCTGATCACAAAGATGTTCTGAGAAGAGTCTAAGGTGAAATTGCTCAACTATCATGTGACATGCTTGTTATAGGGTTGGGTGACTTTTCCCATACTGGTGGGACAAATGGAATCCGTGTTGAATTCTTCTCTAACAGAATGGATGCTCATGAAGGCAGCATCTAAAGAAATCTATGCAATATCTGTCAAAAAAGTCCCACTGACAAAGTTACAATCTGATGATGAAAATTAAAGTTTCAATAAATTGGTTTCATTATTATTTTATATTAATAGTTTATAAATATGTATGTGTAAGTAAGTTAAATATTGTGATTAGATTTCTGCATATTTAATCCAAAGATTGATAGCACATATTTAAATTTCATTTTGGGAGTGTTTACTTTATATTCATATCATATTACCTTATCTGTCAGCACATATATAAAACAAATCAGAAGCTCTCAACAGTGACAAATAACATATAAGTGTCAAATGAGGATCTGAAACACATGGTATGTTGAAAGGATCATAACTTTAATTTTCCTTTCTCACATATTTAACCCTGCCAGATATACTCAGGTGAGTTAGTAGAATTATTTCAATTTGTTCCCTCTTCTCATTTCTGCTCGAAATCAAACTCACTTGTAACAGTATGTAGTAAGTGTTTGTTACTGTTCTACAAACAATGGAAAAGTTACAAAGACAACTCCATTGCCATAGTAAGAATGAGATATTTCTTTGAATCATTTCCAGCCTTTAATAGTAATCAGATGCCCCGTAATAATCATCAAATGCAGTAAGAATATCCTAATATTTTTAGCTCCTGAGTATCATTTCTAAGCATTCCAAACAACATTTGGGTAACTCTCTGCTATAACAGCTAATACTCAAAAAGTAATTAAAGAATCTGGAAGCCACCCATCAGGGACTAAAAGAATCTGAAACAAGCTCTGATCAGCTCAAGCAGAACTATGTTATTCTGGTTGGAAGACTGTCAGCCTTGAACACAGGCATAATTCAGCAAAACTGGACCTATGCAGTTTAGCAATATATAATCTTCCAAAAGAAACACTAATTGAAATTACAAATGGTAAAAGTCAATTAAAATTAGATTTTTTGTAAAATTCAATTTTAATAAAGGCCTAAAGGATATTCCTCCTTTATAATCCTTATTTGATAAGTGGTATTGTTTCTCAAAGAGTCACCCAAGCCAGAAAGCAAAGCTACCCTGGTTTCCTTTATCATGAAATGCTTCTGCTTTTTAATTATCTCTCTATTCCCTATGATTGATGTCTGTATTTTTCTGTCATCTATTGAATTTCTAAATATCTGTATTTTTCTGTCATCTATTGAATTTCTAAATAATTTTCTGTATTTGTTTTTGTTCATTGTGAACCTGTTCTGTTAGTGACTTTTCAGATATGCCTATGACTTCAAAGTTAATTTCTGAACCTTCTGTTCTATTCCATTGGCTTATGTGAAATTTTCTCTTCACTTGTCACTTTTGTCTAACGATTTATCTTACTTCAGCTACTTTGTTATATAATGCTCTCTGTGAAGGATTGGTTCATCTCTGCCTAATTTGATGTCTTTCACTAACTCAATTCCATAATTTATTCATCTTCAATTTTCCATGTTGTAATTAATTATAAGTATTTTAAATGGAGATTTTAAATTACTCATGAAATTCTAGTGACTAGATTACATGAGACAATCTATTGTGTTATGATTATAGAAAAATATATATAAAGTATTAATTTATGAAATTGATAATTACTATGCTTCATGATTTTCAGAACATTAAAATAATAGATTATATTATTATATTTTGTTAAGGTGCAATATCTTGTATAACTTGACAGAATGCTTACAAAAAATAAGACTATGATATATATCAGTTAAAAATAATATACACTCATGTTTCCCTGTTTACTTTATACCAATTTTTGTGCATATAAAATATCATTATTACAAATCTCACATTTCCTTTTCTTCTGTAAAATAAAGAACATCTGTATGAATCCAAACATGTGAAGTTTCTAGCATAAAACTTGACACTTGCACTCTACCTTAGTTATCATTGAGCAAAAGGAGAACTGAGTTGTTTCTCTGGGAAATGAACTCGGCTTTTTCATTATCTCTCTTCCCACTGTGGTGGTACCATGGATATGTGCAACTCACCTCTTGTGTTGACAGTACCTGAGAAAAGAAATGTACCTGGCCCACTTACTCTGTCTGCAGTGTCCATAAACTTCTGTCAGTGTATATGTCTGGAGCACTCTCCAATGCCATCATATATATGATATGAGGCTCAGAGAGTCTGACCATTTCTGTACCATTGGAACTCTGTAGATGGGTGGTATTTATTCCAGGTCTAACATTTTCTTTGGTTGATCCTTGTTCATGAATGTTCTGCAGGATGAGGCAATAATTGCAGGATCCTCTTCTGGTTGCCTCTACACAGGCCTGCATGGAAGTTTACTAGAACATGTTATTTACCTACTTTTAATGATTTTTTTCCATCAGTGATTACTCAATAGGCATCTTATACATAACCGTATTCTGATATTTAATTCTCAGAAGACTCCTGTGCTCTATTTCCATTTAGAGCTTGTCTGTATTTTGGGAAATATTCATTTATATTTTTGTTTACTTTTTTACATTATAACTTAAATAGATTTCTCCCCTCCAAACTCATCCATACATTCTTCCCCACTCTCTTTCAAATCCATGGCCTTTTTTTTCTGTAATAATCATTATCACATGCATATATGTATATGTATATACATATTTCTTATTTTTTTAAAATATTTTTGTGTAGATGTAGATTCACCTAGATGTAGATGTTGATTCAAGGCAGAGGACAATTTATTCTTTTGTCTATTTAAATCACTAGTTCTTGATGGAATCCTGAAGCCTCAGAGCATTTTTTACAATCTAGTCTTAATCTATGAAACGGAAAGATTCAGCCTTTGTACAATCTAGAACATTTAAACTGCCAGTCTGGAAAGAAGGCTTCAGCCTTACCCTGCTGAGACTTACTGCTAACTAAGCTACTCTGACTAGCTCCTTCTGAACTCTAACTCTTCTGGTTCAACTCACTCTCAGGTCTGGGCTTCTTATGCTGATTTCTGCTGTGTCTCTCTGTGTCTCTTCCTAAGCTCTCACTGCTCCATCCTACTTCTATAATTGAATGCTTCAAGTTAGTACTCTGTAAGTCACTGCAACCTCAGCTTCTGTAACTCCTCTGTAACTGGCTCTTCAACTAATTCAGTAACTGCTTCTCCACTGACTCGTCAGCCTGTTTCTCTATTGACTCTTCTTACTGACTTCTCTATCTACTTCTGTTAAATGACTCTTCAACTAAGTGTTTTACTCTCCTTTACTAAGCTGAGAGCTTGCCCTTTCTAGTGAGAAATGGGTATGAATTTACTCTGCTAAATTTTCCTCTGATTAGTTAGTTTGTCTGTCATTCACTTTGACTCATCTCACATGTCACTTCCTGAGTGACATTGACTTCTTCTGAGTTCTGCTTCCTGAGTCTGCTTCTATTTCCCCCACCTAAGGATTAAAGGCATGCACTACCATTGCCTTCTGATTAACGGTGTGTCTACATTCCATCCAGACCACATAGGTCTCTGAATGTAGACCTTAGTTTTCACACAGTGCTATCCTCTACATTTTTGTTCATTAAAAAAATTCTTTCCTCATACACTACATTTTGATTACAATTTTTCCTCTGTCTATTGCTCCCAGTCCCTCCCCACATTTCCTCTCATCTGGATCCACTCATTTTCTGTCTCTCATAAGAAAAGGACAGGCTTGAGATAACAATCAAACATGACAAAATAAAATATAATAAGACAAAACAAAAACCATTGCAAAGCAACACAACAGAAGGTAAAACACCCCAAAAGAAAGAGGCTCACTCTTCTTACACTCAGGATCCTCATAAAATTACTAAGCTGAAAGCTATAATATATACACAGAGGACCTGGTAAAGACCCAAGTAGACTCTGTTTTTGCTGCTTCAGTCTTTGTGAGTTTATATGAGCCTTGCTCAATTGATTCATTGTTCTCCTGCTGTGGAAATTGATCTACCTCAAGATCTAGCTATATCACTCTTGGGAATATACCCACAGGAGGATACATCCTACCACAAGGATACTTGCTCATCTGTTGAGACTTTGTGACAAGAGCTCTTCCATTTTAGATTCAAACTCCATCTTAGGTGTCTTAAGTTTAAGTCTCCTGGCTTAATTTTAAGTTTCCTCTACCGAGGATGGGGCCCATTGCCAAGGAAACAAGGAACATAACATATTTTTTGGCCCTCACCTGAGTCTTGCCAGTCAATAAAAATAAAGGTCAGTTGGTGCTTCATTGTTCTACCCATCAAGCTTGGCATGTTTTACAGTTTTTTCCTTTATAAGCTGCATGTAATTCACCCTTGGGAGCTTTTACCTCATCTATGTATGGTGTGTGTTTGTTTCTGGTGTATCAGTAGGCATCCTTCTCTCTTTCTTTCTTTTCTTTTTGTGTGATGAATAAAATTGACCATGGAGTGTAATCAGTATGTGAGAGTTATTGTCTGATCATGGACCCTAACATCTCCATGTTCATTGCTGCTGTATTTATAATATCTAGAATGTGGAAACAATTTTGATGTCCCTTAAAAGAAGAACTGATAATACAAATGTAATACATTTATATAGGGGAGTATTATTCAGCTATTAAAAAATGGCATCATGAAATTTGCAGACAGATGGATGCAACTAAAAAAAAAATCAGCATGAGTGAGGTAACTCAGTTCCAGAAGGATAAATATGGTATGTATTTACTTATATATGGATATTAGCCATTAAAGAAATGAAAACAGAGTTACAACCCATAAATCCACAGAGGTTAGATATAGAGGAAAGAACTAGATGGAACACATGGATCTTCCTGTGAGGGGAAAATAGAATAGATTTTATCGGTGTATTGGGGGTGAGTCAGTATGGAAATTAGACGATCAAATATGAACTGGGAGGGGAGATAGGGATGAGAGAGAGAATGTGGGGAGAGATAATTAGAATTGAGGGGTATTTGTATGTTGTTATGGAAACCTAGTTCAGGGGAAACTTCCTAAAATTCCAATGAGGTCGCCTAATAATGAGAGTGATAGAGTCCCAACTGGTCATCCTTTGTCACCAAATGTGTCTTTCAGTGCCAGAACCAGGTTGTATTCAATGGAGTTGGCCAAGAGGGTCCCTTGGAAATTCCCAAACAACTCAGGCTGTTGTTAATGACATAGGTTATTCTTTACCAACTCATGGCAGATGCCCATTGCCAATAACATCATCTACAAACTTCATTGAATATGGAAAAGTTGAGCTGAACTCTATATGGAGCCTTCATCCCTATGTTCTAGTGTCTTTGGTGTGGGAAGGTTCTCTGTGGGCTACCAAAGGAGAAACACAAACACCAACTCAGCACAAAAACTCTGGCTTGCAATATGTCTTGCTTACAAGATATTCTAGGGCAATGGTGGCACCGAATTTATGAGATTAACCAACCAGTGTCTAATTTGACTTCCATCCCACTCCATGAGATGGAACCCATACCCGATACATACTTATTTTTAAGTTACAAATACTATATGTAAAAATTAGAAAACCAATCTTTTGTACCATACCATCTCATACCAAAAAAAATTATGTTAAATATATTTAAATTTTTCAGATATATTTTAACTCCATGCTTAGCCATTTAACATTTTTAATATTTATAATTATTTTCCTTTATAAGAGATACATGTTCCCATGTACTCAATGCCAATTTAATTATTGACTTGAACCAATAAGTTCAGAATCTGGTCCCCAAATGGGTGGGCTGGGAGTAAAATTAACAAAGAAGATAGGCAAGTTGGAAAGAGGAAGTCTTATATGTGTCGATGGCTGATGCCAGGATCATTTACTAAGAAGCACAGAATCCTACATATAATTTGCAGAGGGGAAATGGAAAGCTATTGTAGAAGGCTATAATGCAGTAGAACAAAGTCATAAGGAAGCTAATAGACAAGTTGCACAAAACTATTTCATGTGTACCACTTACCAAGCACTCAGGAGCCTTGGGACACAGAACTCCAGTCTCTCAAGGAGAAAAATCCAGGATCAAGGAATTAAACCTTAACTCCTTCAAGTCCCTGGCACCAGCTCTATGTGGGATTTTATCAAGTCTGCCTCTGGTTAAGGCCAGAGAGAACTAGTGTTCTCTTTGTTCTTTCATTAGGGCCTCTGAGAAATCCTTGACTTGGTCTGGCTACCAACAGATTATAACAAAATTCAAAAGCTCCTGTGACTATTTGAACATTACTTTGCAGTTGAATAGAACAAGTTACTGAAGGCATTAATTATTTATTCAAATTTTAGAAGACTTTAGGGAATTAACTCTGATTCCTGTGTATGTTATTCTATTACATCTCATTACATGTTTTCCTTCAAAAATTCTTCCAAAAGACTCCATGGGTCATTTTCAGATCTCCAAAGAATGCATGTTAAATACTTCTTTATTTTCTAATTTACTACTGCCAAATTAGATTACTCATGTTTTAAGAAAACACATGATATTATGGTTTTACATTATTAAATGCTTACAGTACACCAGGTGATGTTTTAGACCCTGTGCACTGATGGTGAGAATGTAAAGGAAGATAAATACTGTGAAAGTTGTATGGGTTTCCTGAAAAAGAATTCCTGAACATAAACTACAGCAGTTCTGCTTAAGAGTAAATGTTCAGATGAAAGATAAACAGAGGCTCAAATTCTTTGATGACAGCCATGTTTATAATTATTCAAAATTAAAATAAAAACATGGATTAAACAATTTGCTAATGGATGAATGAACAAGTGAAATGTGTTCTATATACCAGGAAATATTATTAAGCCTGAATAAAGAAGGAAAATCTGACAAGATATAAAATGTGGAAATAAGTCAGTAGTAAACTGGCAAACATTGTTATGTAAAATACCTACTGAAATTAAACATCAACACATAAAGTGAAATGATGATTGACTGGGAGGAGAATATGGTATGCAATTTGTATAAAATGAGTAGAGAATTTGCACGGGGATGTTGGGGGTCCTGCAAATTACTTCTCTAAGCAAAAACCATTAATTATTCTAAAAATCCATGAATTTGGATTTTCCCTCATAACATTGAAAGACGTTAGGGTCTTATTTTTAGTATTGAATAAATAGTCTGAAAAGTTAATATGAATCTTTGCATCTTTCCACTGCACTGTATTTTCTGTACTTCAAGTTCTTATCATATAGTGGAGTCAATAGAGCAGTGAGAATATTGGTGCATTTAGCTCTTGATTCTTCCACTTCTATTACAAGGCATATATTTCCATGTGCTTTAATCTTTCTAAATCACAGGTCTGACTGAATCACTTTTTCTTTTGAAATGGGGGGAGTATAACTGTATATACTCTTCTTTGAATTGATTAAGGAGGTTGTCAATGTGTGTGTCTATTTGAAATTGAGAGTTGTTTCTATATTTGTCTTACAGGACTTATTTTTCACTAAATTTATAATTAATGTACTCTGTTGACTTTCATAAAACCCATTTCCACCTCCCTTCTTCCCAATTTTCTTTCCTCCCTCCCTCCCACTTTTCTTTCTTTATTCCTTTCTTCCCCCCAATCCCCCCTCTCTCTCAAGTAATAGAGTTCCTGTTGACATCAGAGTCTTCACAGATCATAAAATGATCTCTTGAAGATGTATAACTTATAAAAAGTTATTTGATGTATTGGTGTTTTGTTGCATGCATACACATATATATTACTGGCGTGTGTGTGTGTGTGTGTGTGTGTGTGTGTGTGTTGTGTGTGACTTTTCAAAGCTTAATCTCTATATTAAGTTCATCTAAAAGAAACAGAATGATTACTTTAGCCATGATAGTTTACTTCTTTACTACAAATTTTTTAAAAAGGAAAATGAAAAGTAAGTATAAAATTATGGGGAAAAAACATTGACATGTGGTAGTTATAAAGAGTTAAGCAGGTCTGAATGTGTGGAATAGAGAAAGAACTAGGCGATTTCTCCAACTCTGGCTTGCTCCCTAGATGCACTATCCATAATCAGAAATATGATACAAAGCAGAATCCTTCATTTTTTCTGAGATAATGAAATTTAAAACAAGGTTTGGCTCAATTGATAGAACTAGACCCGGGGTGAGACACATATAGGTGACAAAGCAGGAACTCAGAGAAATAGTTTCAGAAGTCTACACAGGGGGTCCCCTTAAAGTCCTACCAAAATACCAATTTGCATATTTAGATGAAAATTTTATGACATTGAGCAAAACAGGAACTGTAGGAAATCTAAAGCCATAAAATATTTCCAGAGAAACTAAAGCAAAAAATACACTGGAATTTCATTAATTCAGAATACCTAAAAATACTTAATACTTTGGAAAATGATTAAGGATCTCACAAAAGAAACATTTTAGTTTGGTATAAGTTTGATAATCTACAAAATACTTCAAAATTAAAATTTGAAAAAAAACTAGACTGTCCTCAAGTGAAAACATCAGCTCATTAAACCCAACATTCTTTAAATAAGGAAAAATAAATTCAAGCAATGAGAAATCTAATTTTCACATTGTCCAATGACAGAAAATTTTACAAAACTATAGCATACCCTTTTCTCTTGTTATAATAAAGATTTATTACAAGTCTAATGTTTTAAGCATATAAATTCAATACTTTATAGTGTTATATGTCACAAACTGACATAGGTCTCAGCAGATTAAAATTAAGCATACATTCCTTTCAGTGGATTCTAGAGGGACATTGGTTCCTGATTTATTTGACTTGTTAGCAGAGTTCAGGTCTATGTAGGTCTACCAATGAGAGTTCTATCAGGCTCAATTTTTATTTCATTGACTACATAAATTCAAGGTTACTCCCATCTGCTAGAGTCTATTGGGTTCTCTTCTACAAGACCCCACCACCACCCAAACAAACAGATGCACAACCATTATCTTCCACCTTCAATGACAAAAGTGGGATGGCAATTATTTTACATTTTGTATTTTTAGGAAAAGACTATTAAATGAAAATATTAAGATATTGGAAACAGTGCCTATACTCCTGGATTGGAATAATTAATGTTGCAATCTTCATTGCAAATAACAAAAGTGATATATTTATAGTGCACATAATTAGTGATAGCAAATGACTTTGATCACTCTTTATTGAGCTGGCCATTTCTTTCACTACACTAGAGTTTAATATAGTGAAAATGTTGCTGATTTTGATTTGAACTTAGTATAGTGTTCATGAAAGTGTGAGTGGGTCTAAACTCTACTCTGGTTTTCAGTTTAGTAGCTTCAATCCTTCTTACTATGTCTCTAATGTGCTATTAGATCATTTCTTCAGGACAATAACCCATACTGTGGTTAGCCAAAACAAATTGCATCTACATATTGGACTTTCAATCAAATAATAGATGATACAGAAGTTTGTCTATTGAACTTTAATTTTTTCTTCTTTGTGATTTACATGGAATCAACTTTATATACAAGCCTATGAAATTATATTTCCAAATTTAAACATATTAGTAACATTGAGATTCTGTCAGTTATTTTTCCTATGTTTTTTATTAGATTCTAATGCCAAAATTTTACTGGTGTGGTTAATTTGTTTTATTGAGGGATTAAATTTCTATTAAAATGCAAATGTAAACTCTCAAATCTTTTCATATTTAATGCTCATTATAAGTGAATTAATGTGAATCATTCTAACTGACCTCAAATTTTGGCAAGAATAATGAGAAAAAATAGAAGATGATAGATTTATCAGGGCTCTAGAAATGGAAGACTTTGGATAAAAAGACTTAAACACAGAGATGAGAAATGGTTTAGTTGTTAAGAGAACTTGCTATGCAATCACAAAGACCTGCATTCACATGTACAAAGCCTCTGTGTATTGCAAGCTCCTATAGCTCCAGTGCTTTCTTCAGGGGACAGAGACAGCAGGATCTCTGGAGCTCACAGCTCAGATAGTTTATCAACAAAAACAGAATTCCACATTCAGAGAAATTATCACAGGGTAATAGGCTAGGGAGTGATAGAGTGGACACCTGAAATATATATGACCTGATACATATTATTTGTATTTTATAAAGCAATATGGATAGTAGAAGAATGCCTTATTGTTTTGGCTGCCATAACATTATTTTTCATTTCTGTAAAAGAACCAAACAGTGTTACTTTATAATATTGCATGGTTTTGAATTACATTAATTTCAAATTCAGTATTCATGAGCAAAAGCAATTTTTCACCAAAGCTGCTAACAATCTCTACTTTCTGAGTAAGCAAAACCTAAGTTTTATCTGGATGCAAAGACTACTTTCACATCCATTGCTGACAGAAGTTGGCATTTGACTAAGTGTCAGTGCTTATAGTGACTATGTGGTTGTTTCTCATGTAATACAGACCAGCCATGTCTGTGGGGTTTGTCAGTGTCCTTAAACCAGATAGTTTATGTTACAGTATGTAAAACAAAGTTATTTTCTGTTATTCGTGTTTTCTCCAGGCATTTGACTTCTGTGGGGTTATTGTGAGGGTGACATGTGCTGCTGATTCATGCCTAGGTTTCACAGAGATAATGCCTGGGAAAAAAGACAATTTTGTCTTCCAACAATGCTGGAGTAGAGACAGCATCATCAGTCACATAGTAGGACTCATGCTTTTATCAGAATTAATTTCTTTGAACTTACCATTGTTCTCTTGACAACTTAAAATTATCTCATTGTGCTTCAATTTCCCATTTTTGGTTGTATTAATTACTATCTTGCATAAAAGTTTGCTTGTTTTAATATTTTATTCCTTAATTTTATGTTTCAAACTGAGCTGAATATAGAAATAAAACTCACATAAAATATTACCAAACAGTTCTCAGCAAAGAATAAACACACAAAATACAACTGCATTTACTTCAGAACTACAGAGACTCAAATCTAGAAAACTTCTGCAAAATATGATTAGTATATTAAAAATGTGTCAGCACATTCTCTTTTAAATAAAACATGATTTCTAATTTTGATTAAAAAGTATTAACAGTGCAATGAAAGTTGAAATTTCAAATTAATGAACGACAAGAGATCAAAGTTGTAAATATCACTACTATCATACACACATTCAATAATATATTTGTCCTTTAAAATCACATGGTAGCATAAAATGCCATACTGGAAAATCCTTTTTAAAACTGTAATTATTTCCTTTTACTAATATAATTTACTAACTTAAACATATTGGAAACCCATAAAGAATGCTGTATAAATAAGCAGTATATCAGAAGTCTTCGTGTAAACAGAGACTATATAATTTAATTGATGACATTTAGATGTGTAATAAATAATACTGCAAATAAATTTCAACAAAACACTTAAAATCTCTTGGGCCTTTCATGCATGCTTGCATATTTAGAACCTTCTGCAATAGTGGGCTTTCATACAGCATTTCAAAGGATTTTTGGTGTTAGCAGCTCATCTATCTCATCTACCCTTTTCTACCATTTCTTTAACCATTTAACTATATTTGAGTTTTCCCTTTATATCTTATGGCAGTACATTTCTTTTCCCTATATTTAGAAGATCTCTTCCTCCAGTCTTTATTAGTTATCTAACCTCTGCAGCTATTCAGAAAAAAATACACATGTGTAAAACAAAAACTAACATCAACATATAAGAAAAAAATGTAATGTTTATTTTTATGGGTTTTGGTTAATACACTCAGATGAGTTTAGCTCAATCTATATCTGGATATTTTATTTTCCACAACAGATGAATAATATTCTATTGTGTACATGTACCAAGTTTTCATTGTACATTTATCAGTTGATGAAAATTTAGGATATCTTCAATTTATGTTTACTATGAATACTACAGTAATGAATATGGGAGATCAAGTCTCTATGCAGTGGAATACAGAGTCCTTTGTACTTGTGCTCATGTGGATTAACTGGACATTGTGGTAGATAAGTGTTCAAGTTTTTGAAGCACATCAACACAGATATCCACAGTACCTATAAAAGCTTACACTCTCACAATTAGTAAATAAATGTTACCAGTATGTGCAGTCATTTGTTTTATTGGTCTTGGTCATTTTGACTGGTGGAAGATGAAATCTCATGGTAGTTTTAATTTGCACTTCCCTGTTTGCTAAGGATGTTGAATATTTAAAAAATAATAATTCTGAGCCATTTGTGTTTTGTCATTGAGAATTACCTGTTTAGTTCTATTCCCTATTTTACTGTTTTTTGCTTGTTTGTTTTATTTAGATGCAGTGTTTTTAGTTCTTCCTATATTATACATACGAATTTTCTATCAGATATACAATTGGTAAATATTAAAATAGAGTCACTATATAGTGGGGACAATTTCCAACTAGACATGTGGTGCCACCAAGTAAAACCTTCAGTGCTGTAAGTGTATTCATGTCAAGTAACTGGCAAAAGGAGTCCCAGAGTTCTCAACAAAGCATCACAGGCTATTATTGCCAAAGCTATTAGTTACTTTCCGTGACCTGATGGCAAGGCCTTATCACTGAATTCACAGCTTACTTATCTCAATAAACACATAGAAATCAAGCTGGTGGCCAACTAGAAGCTTGACCACTTCTGACTAACATTCATGATGCTGCAGATTCTAAGAAGTAAAGTTATCATCATTGTCACACAGCTATAAATCTTGAGGCAAACAACAATGATCTGCCTTCAAGATGTACTGGTAAAATAGTGGTACAAATGTTATAGGAGTACCCAACTACTTCCCATTCCATTTTATTTAGGGCCCACTATATGAGATGAAACACATATGTAATATTTCCAAAATACACAAGAACTTGCAACTAGATAGGTAATAGGCTTTAGGGGAAAACCTAATCATTCTTATTTGCTATTAGAAGATAGCAATAAAAGTATACTTGATGGCAATTTGCTATATCAATAGATCACTACAGCGCTTAATCCTCATCAGGGGAGTTTGTTGAAATAGATGGACATTAATATAGAGATCCACAACTAGACAATTAGCAAAGAGTGAGAGACTTTGAAACATGTAGTCCTAAATGAGATGTCTTCACTGTATCACTCATCTCTAAGCTCAGGGATATACGTGAAAGATAAAATGGAGAGATTGTATGAGTATAAGAAGATGGATGACTCCAAGAAAACACAGTCTTCCAGACTCAACAGGAGTGATGCACATATGTACTCACAGAGACTATGGCAGCATGCATAAGACCTGCAAAGACAGGTTTAAACCCAGACATAATCCCAGAACCAAAATGGGAAGTAGACAAAAAGTCCCATCTCCACTTAGATACTATTTGCAATTGATATCAACTGAGAAAGGGAAATCAATGTTATCCAGTCGACTGTTACTAGGTATATCACCAATACTCCAGTGCAGACCCCATTCCCAGGAGTAGTTGGTCAAAACAGAATGTAATTATTTATCCATTTTTTGTTTTGTCTTACCATTTCTCATCTTATTAATTCTAATTTAGTTTGATTTTTGATTTCTGATTGTTATTTGGTTCCTTGTTTGTATTATCAGAGAGAGAGAGAGAAACAGGATGTTAGATGGGTAGAGAGGTGGGAATTCTGGGAGTGATTGAGAGAGGGGAATTATATGAAAAATGTAAGTAGAAAATTTAAATAAAATCCTTTAAAATAGTTTTGTCAAAATTTGTATGTGATATAGTAAGATACTTAATTATATATACTTCATATATATGTTCCATTTAATATTTCATATTTACAATTATCTATCTTCTTTATCTTTAAAAGGTATGCAATAGCTGGGTGGTGGTGGCCCATGCCTTTAATCCCAGCACTCCAGAGGCAGCAGATCTCAGTGATCCAAGCCAGCCTGGTCTACAGAATAAGTGCCAGGACAGCCAGAGTTACCACAGAGAAACTCTGTCTTGTAAAATCAAAATAAATAAATAAATATAAAATAAAAATAATGTATGCAATAATTCTATCAGGATCCTGAGCATATTCTTCCAGAACAATATACTCATAAGCAAATACCCAAGGTATATCTGTCTAAACATCTGTGGATGTTTTCTATTTATTTGTAAAGAATTTTGTAAACTTTCTGTAGGAAAACAATTTAAAAGTTGGCTTGGCTAGCACAAGGAAGTTAGAACAGGGAGGATATTTTGTTTCTTTGATTCTATAAAAGTCAATTCCAAATGGTTTATCTATTTAACTTTAAGTAATTTAAAAATCAGAAATGAATATAAATGTTTGTACTGTTGCCATTAGGAATGTATTCCTTACATAAAATATGGTGGCACTAACAGTAACTGAAAATCATGACTCTTTTAAGAATTTGTAGCGTTACTCAAAGTCAGAAGCCAGTACAGTAGAGTGTATGAGTCACAAGTCAAGAAGTGTTATCTATTATACACATAGTCAATGAAAAGCTAATTTCACAATGCATAGAATGTTCTTTGTATCTGAGAAGAAAAGTAGCCTTTTTATAAATACACAATAATTAACTGAAAATGTGATACAGGTGATACAGATTTAGATGTGTGTTTACCACAGTATGGTGACAACATTTAATAATAATAAATTGAAATAATGAAACAGAGGAAGTGATGAGAATCTCATGAAACACTAGAATAGAAAAATAAGTGATACGTGTGAGGACCTCCTAATACACCACAAGGGTCAATATGTGAACTTAATTAACAAGTGAATTTGTGATGGGGAAAATTAGATTTTCAGTTTAAATTGTGTTATATAATGTCCTGGATGTTTCTAGTTGTGGTGCATGATTTATAAAACTCAAATCACAATCCTTTTTTCACTTATTACTATTACTTATTTTTTTAATTTAAAATATAATTACATCATTTTCCCTTTCCTTTTCTTTATCTCCAGTTCTTCCATCCACCCTTTGCTCTATTTAAATTCATGGCTTCTAGACTTTTTCTTTAATTGTTGACATATGTGTGCATATAGCCATATACATGTCTCAATATGCAATGCATACTGGCAAGCAACTGCCTGTATTGTCAGCCTACTGTTAAGCTTTTATACTTCTTCTCAATCTACCTTGAGTGAGAATTGATTTTATTAGCTTTTACCACCTCAATTGTCTTACAAGTGTTTTAAGTATTTTTCAATAATACAAATCAAAATTTGAAAAATTAAATGTAGATTAACATAAAACAGTAATATATATTGATCTAGAGAAAGGAGGATTAGTATATGGAACACACAGAAATCTTCAACACAAAAAATGCATATATTATGGGAAATGAAGCATGAATATATATTTATTTCCTTAATTATTATTGAGTATTAAACTTAATATAAAATACACAAAAAAATAAAAAGAATGTTCTCACACTGATAATTTGATTAAGATTTGATTTATGTCCAAATTTACTGAATACCTAGACATTTTTCTAGCATGTTTTAAAAAATGACCACAGCCTCTTAAGAACAAAAAGAGAGCCTATTTCTGCCCCCTTGCAGTTCTCCTAGACCTGGGAGCCACTGGACCTGGGTGGGAATAACCTCTCTTGTTCTCTCCAACAAGCATTACTCAGATCTCTGCCTGTCAATTGAGGAAGGCCTGGACGACTGGAATCTGCCATCTCCCATCCTGAAAAATCCCTCTCCTCCCCTGCTTGCTGAGGTGGTCCTGCAGAATAGGCGAGGCTTAGAATTCCTTCTCCAAGGAAGGATGGGCTTTGTGCTGCCCTCAGGAAGGAATACTCCGGGGTAATTAAAGACTCCATTGACTAAAGTCCAGGAGGGCTTAGAAAAGCGCAAAAGGCAAAGACAGAAATAGAGCAGAACTGGTTCCAAAACTGGTTTTCCACTTCCCCTTTGCTAACAACCCTCTTGCCCTCTCTTTTAGGACCTTTAATAGGCCTGTTACTTCTAATATCTTTTGGGCCCTGGACATTTAAAAAAAAAAAAACTGACCTCTTTGTAAAACAACAGGTGGATGCCATTTAAGCAAAACCTATACAGGTCCACTACCATAGGCTAGACTTAGCCGATCAAGGCCTGGCTGAGGACTAGTGGCTTTTTACAGGGCATATCCCCCCCCACCCACAAGACAGGAGCAGGGCCAAAGCTGTCCCAGCTTCCCATGACAGGTCAGGGGTATTTGCCCTTGCAGGGGCCCATTTGTCCATAATGGGAATAACATGTCTTCTTCCCTCCACTTGCCTGGTTATTAGACCCAAGACCAGAAGCCCCAGTCCAATATTGGCTGCTGAGGTTTCAGAGACGGGTGTAAAGCCTCTGTGAAGGGTTGATGCCGAGAGACACGTAGCCTAAGACAGGCGTGGGCCACCTTGCACTGCTGCCTTGAATAAATAAGAAAGGGGGAATCTGTAGTAAGCGGACCCCTGGACTCTGGCTTGAAACACAAAGTGTCCCACCTTTTAAAAAGATCCGTTTCTGCTCTGGTCTTAATGGACAGAGTGTGGACAAGGTCAGCTAGCCTGAAGGTGCTCAGTTCTGAGAAACTGCCCTTCCAACTAACACAACCCTATTGCTTCCTCATTCCACGTTTCCACCCTTGTAGATTACACAGGAAGCCCTAGAGAGAATCTCACAGCTCCATGCACTTCCTTATCACTCACTCTGGGACATTCTAACACTGCCTAGGAATACTGGATAGACCAGACTAGTCCCATGCCAGATAAGGTTACCATAGATACCTGCTTAAGCATTCCCCACTCTTCTCCCCACTTCGAAAATTGTATAAATACTGGTACTATGTGTTCAATAAATCGAAGGTTTGACGGGATAGATTGTCTCTCTTTCACTCCTCGCACCCTGCCCATATCTCATTCCCATGCCTTCTCCTGGGGTCTTGGTTGAAGATCCCGTGGGCCGGGATATTTTTTCTTATTAAATTTTTTTTTGCAAAATACATCCACATATGCAAATATTATCTTGCATGTCTTATTATTCATTTTTTGATATTTGGATAACTTTTATTTAGTAAATATTACTTCCCTAAGATGTGCAACATGCTTACTATTAAAAATTATCTGATTAATGTGTAAAAGATGTTAGCGGCAATGGCAATGGACAAACTCTGTCAGACTATGAAGTGCCAGTCTAGATATGATATTTGCTGTAGTATGCCAGGAAGCAATCCTACAGTGTACCTACACAGCTAAGTACTTCCATATCTTCCTTTCTTCCCAACCTCACATTTTAATCATTTGGTCAGCTAGTTATTTGTTAGTTGTAGTGGTTTGGATGAGAAATTTCTCCCATAGATTTGTGTATTTGAGCACTTGGCTCCCAGTTGGTGGCACTGTTTGGAGAGACCTTGAACTTTTAGGATGAGATTCCTGTTGGAAGATCCAGGGACCTGCTTTGAGACTGTAGTTTCTCCTCACTTGCAATTACTCTCTCTCTCTCTCTTGCTCTATTTCCTCTACACAGCTGAGATGTGATGTCTCAGCTTTCTACTACAGCCACCAAGTTGTCTCTACCACTGTGAACATCCTAACTTCTAAAACTGCAATCCAAAATAAATCCTTAAGTTACCTTTTGTTGTGGTATTTAATCATAGCAACAGAAAGGCAGTTAATACTGTAGCTGAGTATATTGTGATTGCTATCATTTTCCCTGATATAGTTGTCACATCAGTTCCAAGAACAAAATGAGAATGAAATAGATCTGATGACCCCTGAGATATAGTTTAAGAATAATCACATTTGTTTGAAAGTATTATTTGTTTCAATAGCAATTATATTAATTTTGATTATAGTTTTAAAAAATATCTTCACTAATGTTTCCAGTTTAGCTAGGTCCTCTCTTTAATAACACATTAAGAAATTCTCAAAAAAGGCACTAGAATGCATGAATGTCTCATTAAGGATTTATAAAAGAGTAGTTTAGATCAGGGGAATTCCAAAATTTTAATTCTCCACTTCTCTCTGATTTTCTGTCTGTCTGTAGTTCATGCTCTGCTGTCTGTCTGAGGTATGTGCATAATGTCTTTTACTGTTGTTGTCTGTTCTGTGTGTTCCTAGGAAGGCACTGTACTCTGTATGTATAGAACAAAACTGTAAAGAAGGTATGGGAAGGGATGAGAGATGTGTTCTTATAGAAATCTCTAACCATTGCACAAGGAAAGAAGTTACGTTACTGACCCTAACTGACCAAGAATAGCACTGAAAACTGCACACAGATGTTTTCAACCTATACCACAATTTGATTTCAAAATTTATTGAATATTTGTTGTTTAAGTTTACTTTCAAATTTTGATTATTATGAGATCATTACAGCATATACATACAAATATTATTCTAGGTCAGTGGCATGGAAGAGTACAGAATTTAAGATTAAAGCTAGGTGTTTTAATTAGGTTGTAACAGCTGCTTATATGGGAAACCCAAGAACAGTAAGGTTGACTATTTTGCTTTCATAATGTCAAGTTAAATGTAAAAAGGTATACAGGACAGTAGGCTAGCGGATTGAGTGGGTAGTCATATGTGATAACAAGGCATATTATCAACTTAGTTATAAGGTCTGGCAAAACTCCAGTCTCTCTGAAGCCTAGAGGTTCTTTCAGAAGAAGGTATTACTTGATATAACTGAACATACCCAAGAAGGTCAATAAGGCACTAATTCCCTGTCTCATGATTGTAGATATGATATTATCACCTCTAAAAGCTTTCATATGGATTCTTAACCATACCAGCCCCAAGAAGATAGCTGTTTACCAAGCTGATCTATTGAGAGTCATTCAAAAGAAATTTGTCTCTACAGCAGAAAATCCAAATCTGATGGCCAAAGAAAATGACTCTAATGCTATTTCCTCAAGAAATTTTAAGCCTTAAAGAATACATATTTAAAAAGCAGTGAGCACTTGTATCTTATAGACCAAAGCAGCTTAAGCTGTAAGGTAGAAGTGAGGCATCCTCTTTTCAGTTTAAGTTTGTTTCAGAAAAACAAAATATCAAAAACAAGCAAACAAATACAAAAACAAAAAACAACACAAAACAAAACAAAAACAACAACAAAGAACACCTAAGCAGTTCTGTTCTCTGCTTTATTCCTGGGTGCCTTCCTCTTTTCAGCTCTGATTTCTGTCATGTCAGTATTTCTGCATGACTATGTTACCTTTCTTCAGTATCCTCTGCCCCTCCTCCTCTCACTTTTACATGAGGTTCTCTAGAGAAAGGATTCCAGCAAACAACTAGGAAAATACCCACTCGCCACAGAAGTTTCATGTACTAGATGGGTAAATAATTATTTGGACGAAACATTTTAATTCTCATATATTGAGGCTGAACGCATTCCTAGAATTTGAATTTGTGGAGATAACCTTTTGTATCTAGTTTTCTTAGTATATTCAGAGAAGCAATGTCTATAAACTCACTCTCTAAGAACCTGAATATTCAAACACTTTCTGTCTATTAAATATTCAAGAATTGAAGTGCATGGACAACTATTTTCTAAGACGATCTCTTTTTGATGGCTGACTAGTTATCTAGAGTAAACAAGAATACTAAAAGTGAATTTGAGATCACAGATGTTTTCAATTGAGTTTGAAACTGAAAATTTAGAAATCATATGCATATTTGTATCTTCCTTCATAAGTTTGATACTTCTGATTGGGAATACAGAATTCAAGACATATAAAAGGTTTAGCTTTTGGATGATTATCATATTGGAAAAATATTGCTGAGATTCTTTGAACAAGCTTAAGTTTTGAAAAAAAATTACTAAGACCAATCCATTACACAGGCATGAAAAATCTAGTTCATTTGGGTCTTGGTGTCAAAATATTCAGAACCACTTTATTCATGTAACTTTTGGATGTCAAATTATCCCTACATGTCATTGACTAACAGTATTAATAATCCATTTATGATTGAACAATTTCCTTATATCAAATAAAAGACTAATATATTTTGTTCATGTGAATCAATACAATTTAAAGCTTGAAACCTATCTTATCTAAGGGATTTATATGATGAATTGTATAGCTACTCATTCTCTTTATTTGAATATGTTGCTACTCAAAGATGTTGGTTAATGGATCAGGAAAATCTTACTATGTCTGTTTTATCTTTCAATAAGTTTTATAATTCAATCAGAATTTCATAAGAAAATTAATCTTTTATGACAATGCAGGCTACTAAGAGTGTGGGTACTTGGAGATAAAGTTTAAATGCATATATTAAGATTTATCTTCTCTGTGTTAAATGAAGACTTAAGTATTAGGAAATGTTAAAAAAATGATTCTAAGAAGAAGGCAGTCATGAATACAGAGAGGTCCACATCTCTAAAAATTATACACTATGACTCTAAAACTTACAATGATCATAATTTTTTCTGACAAAAAATCATTAAATTATAATATTTTCAAAATATTTAATAAAATATTTAGTACAGGTTAGTCTTTATCAGAAATTAAGTTCAATGTAATAGGATCAAATTATTTAATTGAAATGTAAATATTATCTGCAAAGGTTTAAAACACACAATCTTATACATACAATTACTGCTACTATATTCTCTCTCAAAGAAATTCTTTCTGTACCAAATGATACAAATAGGTTCAAAGTGAAAAGTTGGGAATTTGCATTGTATAGAATCAACAAACAAGAAGGAATGTGGAGTGATGCCACTGATAATGAGCAAGGCAAAATTAAAAACAAAATATATTGAGGGATAAGACATTATTGAACGTTATGAGTCTATTCCATAAGAACTAAATGGGTATGGACGTTTTAAAATTTTATTCAAAATAGACACCAAAAATATTCAATTTAAAAAATATCAGAACTGAATTTATAGACAGTGCAATGTTAATAAATAGAAATTACATAACTACAAAAGAATTCTCAAAAGAAAGAAACATAATTAGGCAGTATATACTTGTGAATACAGAAGAACGAAATAATATAAACTAATCATACATAGTGGATGCACAATGGTAACTCCACTCAATACCAGTAGAAAGCACATTCTTCTTTATGACAAAAGAAATTCTATATGTTAGACCATGTATTAGACTAGATGAAAAATCTGTGTAAATTATAAATACAAACATCAAACAAAGTATGCATTGCAGGCACACCAGTCTTGAATTGAATTGGTTAAAAAAAAAAAAGATATCACAGGGGAAATCAGAATATGATCAACTGAGTGATGAAATTAATGGTTAACGAAACACATGGGGTGCAGTGAAGACAAGATTTAGAAGCAGTCCTAACTATAAAGTGCCACATTAGATATAGAAATGAATTTAGACCAGTAACCTGGGATTTTTAAGAGGATTTAAAGAATATGACAAACCAGAATTAAAAATAGGAAAGCTTAAAGAATGCTGAAATGAAATAGTGAATAAAAATGAAGAAAATCAATGAAATAAAAAAGTGGTTATTAATAAAGACTGACATGAGCTAGATTAACAAAGAAAATTTAAAAGATCTAATAACTAGCTCAAAGCTGAAATATGTCCACCATATTTCATTCTAGGCAAAAGCAAACATACCACTACACAGTGAAATTTATAGTATATAGGGCATTCAGAGATGATCAATACATTAAACAAAATCAATGTATTACTTAATATTAGTAAAACTAAAGATAAAATGTAAATATATGATTATTACAATATACTACATATATTTGTAAAGTCAATATATCTTGATGATTATCAACAGCAATCAAGAAAGAATATAAGGAATATTTTCATAATGGTAATGAACATGCAAAACATTCATATCTAAGGCTGAAGAGACAGATCAGTGGTTACAAGTACTTACTAGTCTTCTTGAGTACTGGGGCTCTGTTCACAGCACCCAAACTGGCAACTCATAACCTCCCAAAACTTTTATTTTAGGGGATCTGATGGTCTCTTTTGGCCACAACAGGCACATGAACATAAAAGACAGTCACATACCTACATAACTAAAACAATTAAATATATCTTAAAGGTTACTACTTAATATTACATTTAATGATTAAAAACATAAAAAGATTTCATCCTGAAAATAATATGCATATTTTCTGGAAATATTTTTTCAAAATTGTATTATAACTGTAAATAGAGATTTAAAAATAGGGAGGACTGAGACAGAGACAGACGTACAGATAGACCCACACAGGGATGGACACACAGACACATACAGAGAAAGGCTCATTAAACATTCTGTGGATAGATTGGGCATGGGGGGGACATACTTTCATACCTGGAAGGCAGAAACAGAAGTATTGTGAGTTCAAAGCCAGCCTGTAACACTTAAAGAGATTTAAAAAGCAGACTACTGTGGTGTAGTTGAGGGTTTATACCTTTGTATGGACAGGCAACACTAAGCGTACTCATTGATTTTCAAAACTGATCTTGCTGTGGGAGTGAAATAAAGTGAGGGAATCAGCGAGAAGACTGGAGGGCACGCGGTGTGGTGGGTTTTACCAAAACACATTATATGCATGCACAAAATTTTCAAACATAAAATTGGAATTGTGAAATAATTGAACAAATAAATTAAAAAAACATTCCTATAGCAAACACTGCATGATATTATCTAGAGAAAATCTCAAAGAAGAAGACAGGTATTCCTTAATTAATAATTGTACTAATAACTTTAAAAAAAGTCATGAAACCAGGCAAAAATAAAAGTTAAAAAAAGGGGGGAGGCAGGTTTCTTAGACACTAAGCACATTCTTAAGAGAGGAGAAAGGAACAACACATGTCCTGGTAGTTGAAAAATTAGGTTGTTCCAACTTGTGTAGGGGATATTTCAACACCTTTAATAGATCCCTCTTTAGTCCACATGTAAAGCACTAATCAATAATTCACACCATGTAAGTTACATGTATTAAACGAAATTAAGTTTTAACTGTATAATGCTAAAACCATTACTAAATGTTCTTACTAAACAGACCAAACATGTAAACTGCTTCATACTATGACACGGTATTAGCTTACCAACCATCACTAAAAGGCATGGTTTAAATATTTGGAGATGTAAATAAAAGAAATCATTCCCTGAAATAATTTAGTCTGAGTAGAAAATTTCTCTGCAATTACATCTATAATTTTCAGATGTTTCTTTAGTCCATATGTTATATTGATGTAAATTTATAATGTGCAAATTCTATAATCATTCACAAGAAAATATTTTGTAATAAATTAAACTCATTTAAAATGTATTCAGTAAATTTAGTGTTTATTTATTATATTTTTCTAAAACAAATGTACTACTTACTCACTCAAACAAATATGATACATTTTCACAAAAATTTCAAATGCTTTGTTTGTGCCACACACATTATAAGAAATATGGATTACCTCTAATAAAACCACAACACACACACACACACACAGGGGGTGGGGGTTTGGGGGAAGATTAAACAAGGATGAGATGAAAAAATTTGGCTTGTATCTGGATATTTAAATTTACATTTTATCATCTTATTTATTGAGTTTGATTTAAATTCTCTATTATATTTTTAATATAATATAAATATACCACACTGTATGATATATGATATATGAGTCCCATTTGTTATAAAAGCAGTAAGAAATTGTATTGTTATACATAGTGAATTATCTAACTAACATTTGGTTGTCGGGATAACACTATGCCTTCTCATTATCATAAATATGAAAATAATCAGGAGTTAATGTTGGATGCAATCAACCTTGCTGGTTAAATGTAGCTGGTTATATGTAGGTACATATCCCTACATATGGGGGCACACACACATGTCCCTATAGTGTGTAGAGACATGGTCATTAGGAAGAACAGCTGGTCCGCACATTGGAAACAAAATCTAAGTGACTTAAGTCTAAAGACACTAACAATATATAACTTATTTCCTAGTTGGAGACTATTATTTTGAATAATAATTTTAATGAGATCATCTAGATGATATTTATTGTCTAGATTGTGCATACTCTCATACAATAAATATATTCATTTTACATGAAAGTATTCAAGACAGTTCAGTCAATTATATTCTGATTATTGAACAGCTGCAGCCAAGCATTTCATTTTGTGATATATCACATGTTCTCATTCATTTTAAAATAAATACCTATAAATATAATAAAAATTAATTAACTTCAGGCACATTATAACCAAAATACAGAGACTAGTGTTTAAATTAGAGCCAATATTTGTGCTTTTCAATTTATGATAGTAGCCATTTTAATACATTCTACTGTATCATTAACTTACACATCTAGTTTAAAAAATCAGATTCAATAAGGGAACCTTTAGATAATTCTGATTGTCAAACAGTTATGTGGAACTTTAACATTTAGATTTAGAAGCATGCATCTAATGTAACTTTGCTCCTGAAAAATAATTCTTTGGAATAGCAAAGGGAGATTTTTACTCAAGAGGACAAAAGCTAAACAACCCCTCCTCCTCCTCCTCCTTCTCCTTCTGCTTGTCCTCCTCCTTCTCATCTTCTTTTTGTTCTCCTCTCTGTTTTGTTTCTATACCTCTGATCAAGGATTCGCTAGGCAAATATCTTAATATCCAAAAAAATGAAATATGCATTATGCCCCTAAGAAGTTGCTGGATGTTAAAACTTACAGAGTGCTTCTTTTTCTAATTGTGAAAAATCCTAAATTAAGGGAACAGTAATTGGACCTGATCTATGATAGCCAAGTCTATGATATAAAAGTACCTTGAGTGAAACATGTTTAAGAAACAGAAGTCATTAGCAGGCTCTCTTTTCCTAAGCTCTCATTACAATGATAAGTTATACTGACAAAAGCAACTTAATGGATAAAAGGGAGAAAGAAACTTACTTGGGTTGTAGAGCAGAGGGATACAATCCAGTCTTACTGGGGTATGACAGCAGACAGGGAAGGCACGGTGGCAGAAGAAGGAGGATGACTAGCTGTATTGCATACATACTGAGGCTGAGTGTAACCATGAAGTTTACAAAGCTATCAGAAAAGCCCATCCCTAGTGACCACTTCCTCCAACCAGCATAGACCTCCTAGAGGTACTACATCCTTCCTAAACAGTACCACCAACTGGGAACCAAGTGTAAAACATTTGTATAAACAGGGGACATTTCTTATTTAAACCACAACACAAGTTTCACTCATTCAGCTTCTACTGAAAGGCGAAACTGCACTTTGCAGGGAGATCTTCCCAAGGGCAATCTTCAAATGAAACATAATATCATTTGCTTGGCTCCCTGTGAATGTATGTTGCTAGAAAAGACCCTTTCAGGAAGGAGCCCTAAGAAATAACCACTTCCTAATACTACTAGCAATGATACAATTTAACAGCTCTATATGCAGTCATATTTATTATATACCTCTGACTAGTTTACAGTGCTCTCGCCATTTCAATAGAAGCATTTTTCATTTTAAGTGTTTATGCTAATCAACTCATAACGCGCAATCGTTCTAGACTTGCAATTATCAAGCTACAAAGCACTGCTTTACAGAAAACTGTGCAATGATAATTTAGAGGTCATTAATGGCTCTAGTATTGTTCATTTGTTGCTATGGAGATCCTGCTCCTCTACAGAGCTATTAGTAAACAGTGTACTAAGGTTTCTGCCAAAGGCAGAGTCAGCCTTGGCAAATGTGTCACAAATATAAAATGGTATTACTGCCACCATGATATGTCATTCCTGTACACATAAGAACTATTTTTAATTTGTAATAATAAGCTTTGTTTTAGTGATAAAGATAAAGTCAATTTCTAGTACAGAAGCCACAGGGAGAAATATGGACATATGCTAGTAATCAGAATGCACACATTAAAGATATGTTTTGCAATGCAAGTCTTTTAAATTAGCATACATGATAAGTTATAATTATTTGGTGAAGTTAATATGTAAATATTTTAAATTTGTATGTTTCTTTAATTATTTATTTGCATTTGAGGTATCACTTCACTGTTTAGTCCTAGCTAGCCTAGAACTTGCTATATAGATTAGGCTGATCTCAAATTTGTGGTAACCCTCCTTCTCCCATCCCAATTGCTTAGAATACAGTTGTGTACTAACACACACACTGACTACTTCTTAGTTTAAAATAAACAAATAATATTAGCTTAGCTTTTCAAACTTAATGAAAGTATTTCTTTTAGAAGTGTGGTGTTAAAATACTTTTTAATTTACAGTAAAAGTTAATACAGCCCATTTCATATTAATTTGAAAAAAGAAGCAAAACTCTAATGACTATATACAAAATGTTTGGTTACATTTGACTAAAGTGGATGGAATACATGTATAAGAGTTTATCCTTTCCCATTAAGTTCATAAGAGTATTTAGGTAAATGTTCTATTTGTATACGAGATATATACATTGACATTTACCATGTAGTAAAGAGTCCTGAGTTTCTTAATGGCAAGATTGGATCAGTATCATTAGATGATTTTCTGTTCTGTGAATCTGGTAGTATACTTGTTAAATGTAGCTAATACAGACTTCCACAAACCTAGGTTGATACGTGTGTGTGTATGTGTTTGTGTGTGGTGTGTGTGTGTGTGTGTGTGTGTGTGTGTGTGTGTGTGTATATATATATATATATATATATATATATATATATATATATATATATATATATATAAGCACCTATGGTGTCAATTATTACTTCTAGAATATTCCTGAATAAATAACCTGAGATTTTAAAAGGCATAGGAGAAAAGGATACAATCCAAAGATGAGGTGAATAGGAAATACTTGAAGCTTTGCCAGCATAACATAGGAAACTGATTTCTTAGATTGATTAAAATACGTAAGTTTGGGTAGGATTGTAGAAAAAATTCACTCAACATTTCATATCAGTGAAACAAAACAGTTAATTTCAAAATTCAAAATTAATTTTACTTAGGATATCATTGTACTTATCCACACAATTACCCTCAGACATTTAGATTGATTTTGATTTTGTTAATTAAAAGTTATTTGTTTTCAACAGATGAATTAAATGTTTCCTACTATATTCATTCAAAGAAGCTTTATAGAATTTCCAAGTTCTATGTCTGCTCTAAATGTCTTAGTTAATTACAGTTGATTATGAGTGGTGGTCCTGGCAAGGATTCCTCATTGGATGTGGATATTGTCATTTGTTTCATTGATTATATTTGTGTGACAAATATAATTGTATATATTATATTTGTTATATATGACACTTGCATGAATCTTTCTCTTTTAACATAATAAAAATAGGTATTTGAGACTGTATATGTATATTTTATATGGTATATATGTATACATGATTAAATATATATGGTAAATTAATTTTCAAATCTTAAGCAATGTTCATCCAAGGAATCTGTTCATGTTCACCTCATATATTGATGTCTATGTTTAAGGAAGAATTTGTCATTAAATGAAATATAGCTATTGATGTATTTTAAATAAGCACTGTTGAAATAGGTGAATATCATTTCAGTGTCTGAGGAGGAACAGGTTTCAAGATATAACTTTTAGACAATGAAGCTCATTTTTATTTAATATGTATTAGCGTATGAGAAAGTTGTGTAAAAGTAATTTTATGCATGGGGGTTCATGAAAGAAGGAGGTACAATCATCTGGATGTAAGTCTGGACCTAGAGGGCTTCAGCCTCAAAGACTAAACTGGACTTATCTTACTCTGAACTGAACTCTGACTATCTGCCTTTTCAGTTGCCTCTTCTCCACACTCCTGTTTCTTCAATCTCAAGCTTCTGATTCTCTTGCTTCTCATTCTGAACTCTGCCTTTTATCTCTGCTTCTCCTCTCTGCTTCTTTTCTTCTTCTACCTCTGCTTCTGCCTTGCTTCTCTTGCTTCCTCTCTCTACTTCTTCTCCACTTCTACTAACTGGATCTTTTATATTCCGAGAGTTGGGTTTTAATACGTGTGACACCACTTCCTTCTGAATTGGATTTAAAGGTGTGTGCTACCATTGCCTTTTGAGTTGGCTTAAAGTTCTGTGTTAAGTTGCCTTCAGATACAAAGTCTTATTTAGCATTATTAAAGAGAATCCTATAATTCACTTCCCAAATGCCAGGCCAACCAACCTTGCTGTCACTAGACGAAGGTCAGACTGAGAGACACAGAGTGTACCTCATATCTCCATGTAAGTCATTGTGAAGGAACCACAGAATTCCCTTTTCTTTAGCATCAGCACAAAATGATCCTGATTAACATTCTCTCTACCCTACAGCACCCATGCTGCTAAATTAGAGATCTAATGTCTATCACACAGGCCCTTGAAGGTGGTCATTTCCCAGAGCAGCCATGCTGCTAGATTAAGAAGGGTCAAGTGTTCCTCTACAAAGTTGATGATTCCCATAGATATCCTGAAGTACATTCCTTCAAAATATGTCATTATGTATTTTATGACTTAATCTTAATTAGACATTTACACTTATTTATGAAAGTCATAATTTTGGCTAGGTTCTATCTATATAAGGGGATTGCTTAATATACGAATGTGTTTTCAGTGTACTATGTAAATAGCAAAAGAATGAACTTGGCTATTGTCTGAAGACAGACTGATTCAAATAGAGAATATTTCAAGTTCTAATAAATTTATGGATCTCTAGACTGTCATAGCTTTCCAAAATTCATCTACTGAATGTGCCCAATTTTGCATGTTATTGTTAGTATAGGGTTTTGCAAACATCTCCACTATCTAATTTTATTTTGTCAAGTGCTCCCAAAAGGAAATGCTTGTCTGCTAGCTTTCACTTTTAAATTTGCCCCAAACTGATTATCATATCCATATATAACTACTAATGTATTTTATGTATCTATAACATGACTGTTCTGGATACATTAATTAAAATGAATGAAAATATTCAGTCATTCATCGATATTCTTTGTAATTAATGTAACATTTTTAGGATCATCGGAAGTCTAATTTATATATATGTACGTCAAATATTTTTTATGAACACTATTTCAATGAATGACCATAACACTGTTAATTGTGCATTCATCAGCTGATGGATATGTGTTTAATATTCTGATTTTGCCTATTGTGTATGCAAGTGTTTTGATCATTTATTTATTTGTCTTATGTAGAGATGATTTCATTTCCTCTGTAGATCAATTTTTAGTATTGATATCTACAGTACTAAGATGAACACATGTATATATATATATATATATATATATATATATATATATATATATATGTGTGTGTGTGTGTATTTATTCTTATTTGGAACATTTGTTTCATTTTTCTCAATGATTTCTTGAGGTTTTCAGTATATTTGTCAATTCCCTCATTGAACTTATAAGATTTTGTTTTGTAGTAGTAGTAATTATTCTATATATTATGTATTTGTATTTATTATTAATACATGGAAATGGAATTGATATTTGTGTGCTGACTTTTTTGTTTGTTTGTTTGTTTGAGACAGGATTTCTCTCTGTAATCCTGGCTGTCCTCAACCTCACCCTGTAGGCCAGGCTGAACTTGAACTCACAGAAATCCCATGCCCCAGGCTAACAAGTGATGGGATTAAAGATATGTGCCACCACCTCCCAACTTTCTGCTCTGCTTTTGAAACCTACAGAGTGCTGAACTCTTCGCTTCATTCTGGGACTCTTTTCATAGATTGCTAAGCATTTTCTACATAAAGGTCATGTTATCTACAAGAGAAATATTTTCCATTTTCCTATCAGTTCCAATGATTGATTGTCTAATTTATCCTTTCTTAGTTACCCCATGAAAACAATATTAAATTAACCCAGTTTTCCTTTCAGCCATAGGTTTTAGAGATTTAATGAAGATAAGTCCCTATTCTTACTACCTGAATGATATGGATAGAAGTGCCACTCTGGGTCAGCATAAGCCATTTTTTAAGAAACCACACCTAAGTCTCCTTGGGTTGCTATTTACAAGTCTGTACATATCTGTCACAGTCTTGTTTTCTGCAATAGTTAAGGACTACTGGCTTTCAGGTCACCTCCAATATATTTTGGGATACTAATATGTGTATTAATACCATACATGTAGCTTCTCAGGAGCCACCTATGAATCAGAATATGGTATCATTCAGTGAGTGAGTGGACATCTGCTGGGTTTAAGAATTTTATGCCTTGAGGCTTTTGCTTTATGGGAGAGGCCTTCTAACCTCAGTTTTTATTTTAAAAGATATAGTTAGCTTTTATATACATCTTGCATTAATGATAACCTTATGCACAGATTGGGGCCATTTCGGTTCTACCCTATGCGCTTCCCTGATTGCTCTGTTTTAACTACACTCAGTCATGTGCAAAAAAAACCCAATTCCCCACAGTTGACAGTGATTCCAATAAAATACATTGTTTCTTCTTTCCTAGTTCTTTCCTTTGGCAACTTTGTAATTTTGAAAAGATCAGTTTCCTCTTAGTTACTGCCAAAGTTTTTTGTTTTAGATAAAGATATTAGAAATGTAGTTTTGTTATTTTTTGTTGTTGCTGTTTGTTTGCTTGTTTTTTTTCTCTTTTTTTCCCTTCTTTTCTTTTGTCCAAATGTAAACATTCTTCAGAGAATTGACTGTGGAATTCATGTCCTTATGTCGTATGTTTCTCTCTGGGCAGAAACCATATACTTGAGCAATATGGCTGGAAATAGGAAGTTGCTTTTATCAGAGGAACATCTACTTCATGAATGTAAGTCAATTATAATGGGGAAGCTCTGGTCTTCTACATTTCTCCTTGTGCTTTGAGCTGTGACTCTCAAGACAACAGGGTGAAAGACAAAGTGGAAGTCACAATATTCTCATTCTCATGTGGCCTTGGTGGACTTTTTACCTGAATGTGAGGAATAGACATATAAGATCCAACAGTGTTGACTGGCTTCCCGGAGAGAACATTCTGTATCTAGGTCCTGAGACAGTGGTTGGAAATCTAAAAATGTCAACAGTCGGTATCATCCAAAAGGAACTCATAAATACACAGATAAAATAAAGAAAGCGAATTCCCCTTCTTGCTGCATACCATGAAGAAGACCATCATGAGTATAGGACTGTAGGTTGGTTATAGAGTAAGTTTTTTCATAAACACTCACTGTTAATCCCGATAACTTGTGTTTTCTCCATTCACTATATGTGGGAAAATCAATATGAAACTTTAAACTAAAAATATAATTTCCATCATTTAAATTCATTTCCGTCTGGAAACAATTTCCATTGATTTTTGTGTTTGGTTTTTCCAGACCTGCCGATATTCTACTGTGCATCTATTTGCCAATCCTATCAAATGAAATCACTTGAAGAAATTAAAACAAAATACAGATAACCATCCTTTGCTACCCAAGATTCTAATTCAATTAATCATTTTGGTTGCAGGGGGAGTATAATATAATTCATGAAACCTCTCTGATTACTATAATTTGATTGGGAAGTAATGAGTTCCTATTCTTTGATCATTTTGAAACATAAAAGGTTTCATATTCAGGGTGGAAAGATGACTTTTGTTGAGGATTCAAATTCAGTTCTCAATACCCAAGTTGTACAGTTCATAATAGCTTTAGTCTAGCTCCAAGGGATCTGAAACCCTCTTTGGCCCTCTAGGGGGACTCACACTCATGTACACATACTAACACCATAATACAACAAATTTAAAATAAAATAAAACTTAAGGGAACTATTATGATACATTTTAGAAAAGCAATTGAATATATTCTTATGTGTATTATGAAAAACCACAGTATAACTTTGTCATAGATAATTTTATTCTTCTAATAGCAATGTGTATGTATATGTGTGTGTGTGTGTACACACACACACACACATACACACACACACACACACACACATCTCAATAGCTTGTATGAAAATTTAGAATTAATACTTTTGCTCATTATCATTATATCTAATTTATGTAGAAGTTCCTTTATTCTTTATCAGTGTGCTGTATTCTTGTCAGATTCATTATCAATTACTGAAGATCTTGGTTAACTTTTTAAAATTTAAGGGGAATGTAATTGGAGAGAAACACAAGTATACCATTGAAGGAAACAATTCAAAAGAAGTTACTTGCCACCAACTTTGGCTCGCATACCATTTTCCTATCTCTCAGAGTTCAATAAATAGTAGAACATTGAAGAGAAGCAGTGGGGAAAAGCAAGAGATTGAAACTCAGTAGAAATCTTGGATCTTAACATTAAGTTACTAAGATACTTCTCAGTCTGAGTATATGGTCTGAATGTTTGGGCTTTTGGAATTATAGTAAACTCCAATTTTTATTAATAATATTTTTAAATGAAAACACAAAGAATTAATTGTATATAACTCTTAACATTTAGTTTAATTGAATCATGATCGTGTTCTCATTCAAGATGTTGCCAGCCAGCTTCTTTATTGCGGGACTCATTAGGGAATTATATCAGCATGTGAATACTATTAAAACATGTAATTCTTAAAGTGGACATGAAGTAGGTCCAAGGTTCAAAATTCTTCCATTGATCTTTACCACATTCTTCTTTAAATGCCTGTGTTTTTTTGTTTTTTTTTTTTTTTTTTGCAACTATCCTCACTGCATTTTTTGTTTTAGATACAGAGAGGCAGAGGAAAGATGTATGGTTGATGGAGGATTTGGCAGCAAGAATGGAAAAAGCAGAGAGCAGATATGCTTGTATTTGAGCATGTCAGCATCAGTCCTTTTCAGTAAAGTTCAAAGGAGTCTATCATATACAAACTACTTTTCTGTTATATGTGACAAAAATACATTTTCTTGGCAGGTTTCTGATTTGCAGACTTGAACCTCTGTCAGCTTTCCTACTAATTTTAGTGCTTCTTGTCAGTTTCTTACTACTAATGACATAAAACAAGAGTCATTAAAAGAAAAACACTTTGGAATCTGAAACAGTCTGGCAGATCTCACACTTATATGAACGGATGTGCATATTTCATGAAGCAGTTAATGTATGTCACAAGTAAATTAACAAATTAATGTTTAACTCATTTTGAGGAATTTATCTATTTCTCCCAGCAAGGAATATGATATATACATATCTGGAACCAGAGTCTCTCAAATGACTAGTCTCACTGCAAATAATATTTCCATTTTTCTTGAATGATTAGGTTTGAGATAACATGCAACTTAAATTCAATTATATATTTAATTTTTATTTTATTTTATATATTTTTAGTTTTGATATTGTAGTACAACATTTCCCTCATTCCTTTTCTTTCTCTAAAATATCCCGAGTCCTCCCAAATATCCTTCAATTTACTGCCTCTCTTCTCTCTAATTGCTATTATATGCATGTAGGTATATGTATATACATGCATATTCTTAAATTTAATCTGCTCAGTTCATTCATATATATATATATATATATATATATATATATATATATATATATATATATATATATTATATTTTCCGTGATGACCAGTTAGTACTGGACAACTCATTGATATATTCATCCCTAAAGAATTCTACCTCTTCTGCTCTCAACTACTCTCAGTTGCCTATAGTTTTTTGTGTAGGGCTGAAGCCACATGGACTTTTCCCTGCTCAGTTTTGCATGTCTATTTGTATCATCATTTAAAATTTTTATATGTTATTTTGGAGCACTTAGGCTGTAATTTGAAATATGTTCCATTTGAAATATGTTCTGTTATGTATGTATTTCAATGAAATGAGATCATTTTCTCTTCCTCACAATTTATTTGGAAATCAAACAATACCATAGATTTTACTTGATTTATACCAAATACCTTTCGGCTATTGAAGGAAATATTGATTTCATAGTGGGATCTATTTATCTATCTATTGAAATACTAAAATGATACAAACACATACACACATACACATATAGATCATATAGATATACTCATTCAAGGAATATAGCTATATTTATTTATTGAATTGGAGTAAGATATTTTTCTTATTCATATTCTCAAATGTCACTGAATATGAATACGTATGTTACAAGTCAGTGTTTCTTTGAAAGTAAAGAAAGCTTTGCATACTTTCTGAGACTAAAACTGTGTTAATAGTTATTTAGAAGATGGCATCTGCTAAAATTGATATAACCTTAAAAAAACAGAAGTAAAGTAGAAGAATTTCTCCAGAGATTGGAATACAGTGATTCTATTTTTCATAAAAATATATTTGTATATTTTTGTATATTTGTAGTTATGTAAATAACTACTCAAACCAATGAAAGGAAGTACATATTTAGAATAGGAATTAAATGCATCAGATTTTCTACAGAGAAATTTTGTGTATGGAATATTCTTACTAATAAAACATTTCACATTTCTCCTGAGAAACTCAAACACACACACTTGCATGTACAGATTTGTAAATACAACTTCATTCCCAACTCCTCCTGCCACCCACTCAAATCACCGCCACCCAAAACAAACAAAAGGGGGGATCTAACATAAACATGAATCTATTTTCAAGCCAATATTGCTTGCATTTTATGTATCATAGACCTTCTAGTTGAAAATGTTACCATTCCAAAAACACTTAGGCTTTTTGAAAAATTATATTTCATGGATGCATTAACGTTAGGTAAAGTCTCCCCTTTAGAAATCATACATAGAGGATGTTCAACATATGAAACAGCTGTGCTCTAACAGTGTGCCTCAACACAAGCAGTTAGGGGATTTAAAAACTTGTCATGTGGATATAAAATAGGAAGAGTATATTGGATCTTTTACCCACTTCTCTCCTGCTACAGAAATCCTAACTCCCTCACAGACATGGTTCACAGGAGATTCTTTTGTATTCAGAATTGACTTTGAACTCCAAACAAACAACTCCCAAACATTTGAAATTTCTTAGATGGTAAGAGAGTTTTCTCTTGCCATAGACAGTGATATGTGATGGCTGCCATGGAAACTAACCATGTGACCAGAGGCTTGGAACTTTCACAGCCCTTTCCCATTACCCACTTATAGGAGCACTACCTATTGAAAAATTTTATGCTGCACTGAAGAAGCAAAGAAATACCAAAAATCTTGGTCTGAGTGTTTTTCTGCAGTTGTATAGTATCTAGTGCTTCCTGTAGACATAGAAGCCCTCTTGTTTCCTATATAAACTTAATCTATACATTTATTTATTGCTATTTTTCGTGACTCTGAAGTTTTTTTGTCTGCTTTTTTTAATGACCTGTTTATTTTTTGAGATTGTAATATTATATTCTCTTTCCCTTTCCTCCTTCCAAAACTTCCAATATACTATTCCTTGCTCTTCTTTTTCTAAACTCATGGCTACCTTTTCATTAGTTGTTTTTAAGAGCATGCATTTGTGCAAGCACAAACACATATGTCTAAACCTGCACAGTAAGTATAATGTATGTTTTCAGGGATAAGTTTTTGGTATTGGCTAATCAACTGGTGTACACTTCCATGGCCATAAAATTTCAGCAATATGGATACCTAAATATGAGCTGAATAAAGATAACACAATTAAAAATGCTAAGGTGGAGAGAAGAAAGTCCACACAAAGAACAAGAGGCAACTAAGGAATGCTATGTTTAGAAGAAATAAGTCCTAGCATGTTATGAGTTAATACATTATATTAATTAAATCTGAGAATAGGTAGGTCATGAACCTTAGGGAAATTCTAATACTATTATTAGAAAGAATATAACAATAAAATAACTATTAATGACATTGGTATTCTCACAGATAAGTGCCTTGCTTGGCTTTTCTTAGGGAATGCTTCTTATTACAATAGATGGGGACTAATACAGTGATCCACAACTCAATAGTGTGCAGAGAGGCATAGACTTTGGTGCACTCAGTCCCAAATGGAATGTCATCACCAAAGCCCTACCCTCAAGGATAAGATATCTTATTCCAAAAAGAATGCAGAAATATTACAAGAGCCACAGGTTGTGGTTGACTCCAAGGAAAAGAGTTACTCTCAGATACAATAGGACTAATGCAGATATGAACTCACAGAGACTATGGCAGCATGCATAAGCCCTGCACAGTTTCAATCTGGAGTTGGTCTAAGCACTGAGAGGAGGAAGAGGACTCAGGCTTCTCCCACTAACCAAAAGACTATCTGTAATTGTTACTAGTTTAAAAGAAAAAATCTCCATAAGAGTATCACTGAGAGTATTAAACACATTTCAGGGCAAACTTCATCCCTAGGAGAAGTTGGGAAACAAAAAATGAACTTAATGGTAATTTTGTAGACTTCTTTCTCTTATTTTGCTTTGGGATTTTTTTTTTGTCTTATTAGTCTTTTACTTTTTATAATATCCATTTTTTGTCTGTGTATGTGTGTGTATATGTTTTTGGTTTTTTTTTCTTATTGTTATTTGGGTTCATAGGAAGGTTGCAGGATCTGGGAGGAAGTGGGAGAGGGGAAATATAATCCAAGAGATTATATGAAAACTTGTTTTCAATAAAATTTAAATTACTCAAACCTAAGTGTCAACTGTAGCAATTCTACATTATAGCTTGAGTGTCAGTAATGAGGTTAACAATTATCTTTCTTCCACTGGAAGTGGCAGTATGAATGTTAGAAAGGTATGTCTTAAAGGATGGGCCCTCAACTTGTAGCCTAATGTATCTTCATCTACACAGGATGAGAATTCAATAAAATTAGGGGGACACCAACCATTGTTCTCTGCAGTATTGCATGATGTGTGGGGAAACAACTCCCATCCATCTGTGTTCAGAATTCAGTGTTGAATAAATGTGGAGAGCAAGAGAAAAATTACTTTATTCATCTTCCACTGTTCCTGAAATGATCATACTCATAGTTTGAAATTTTGAATCCATTTTCATTCCCCTCTCTAATGGAATCTATTCCTGGAATACTTGACTTCCTCCCCACATGAGGTGCCCATGACTTACGGCTCCTGTGGAGATACCATTTACTATTTTGTTTTGTTCTATCAAATATCTATAGTTCATGCCTGTGGTCATCTACTAACTGGGACAACTGAATGAAGTAACACTGAATCTTATCACACCCTAAATCTCATGCTTACTGTCCTGTTATCTTTTGAGCTACATGGGTAGATATTTTCTCCTTCATGGAAAAAATGGGGAGTTATGTGACAGAGAATAGGGAGAAGAACTGTGAATGTCTGCCCTTTAGACATGATTTGACTGACAAACAAATTAGTTCACAGCAAATGTGATTTTATAGGAATTGTTGGAAATCAAGACAGGATAATTCCAGCAAGGATATGGAAGGAAATCCTGATATTTCATGCCAAGCTGGGGAGCTATAAGATGTTGGTAGCTCTTGATGGAGAAGGAGCTCTAGGGAGGTGAATAGCAGAACACGGTTGTATTGAAAAGAAACTGGGGGAAAAGGGGACTATTTAATTGGAAAGAGAGATGGATAACAAAGAAGAAGGAAAGGAACATTAAATAGCACTAAGACTGTTTGAAATATGTGAGGGTAAACATTAGTTTGTGTTTATTTAAAACTGCACACAGCGAGAGAAAGAGAGACAGAGAATGAATTATGTCACATGCATTGGCAATGCTTCACAACAGCCATAGACTATCTCATAAAACTACAGTGTCATACATGCAAAATCCTCCAATTGAGTTGTTTATGGAATTTGAAGAGAGCACAAAAATAACTCAGGATAATGCTGTTACTTTTGATAATCTTCAGAAATTGAATGAAAGACACTATTATTTAAGATGCCACACACTTCAGGCATAAGGGTTGGAAGAATTGATCTGGAACTGATCCTACAGACCTTTTCATGATGACTCTTGATACAGTATCCAAAGGGTATTTTTAAACTACTATGGGAGAAAAGCAATGGGTACTTTAAACCATCCATTAAGCCTATGAATCATAATGACCGCCAACATGGCAAGATAAACAGAAATCTGTAGTTGTGACTTTTATATCTTAGAGACAACCTGTGGCTGTCTAATGGGATGTAAGTCTCACCCAATAGAAAGGAACTCATACATAGTAATATAGATCTAGCTAATTACAAATGACTTGTGAACTCATGGACTTTGGAGGAAAGTCTACTACCGTTTAACATAGAGAAGTGTAGCTCATTCCTTATTAAAGAATGATCTTTTTATAGCAAGGAAATAATATTGTAGAAACACATAATAGGTCAAAATGTAGAGAAAAACTGACTGCTGTTTTCCCAATACCAAATAGTACATCTACAATATAACCTTAACACCTACGGCTTGGGGAACATTTCATAAGGTGGAGGGAGAAGGTAGGAGAGCACTGGGACTACTGCTTCTAGGTAGTGTCTTCTGTATAGGATGGGATACTGTGAGCATGAAATTTTAATAACAAACTTAAACAAGACCTGCACAATGACAGTCTCAGTTGATATGGCATGTGGATAGGGAAAACTCATAAGCCAATGCCTGAAGATTAAGAAATATAAGAAATTAATGGCTGAGAGATGGAGCCTATATAGAAGTAATTTAAAAGAAGGTATCATTTGAGAAGAAGTAAGGATGTTCATGGGGGGAGTCACAAGGGAGAAATAGAGGTAAACAAATGATGTACTCATGTTTGAGTTTTTTAAATTAAAAATTAAATATAGAAATAAAAATGTTTAACCTAAAAGTTAAATGCAGTCTTTCTAGTGTCCAAACATGCAGTTATATGGAATGAAGAAAAGATAATTCTACACATATTTTACAAGCATTTTATCTCTGCACCTATAACATTCTGATTATATAAGAAGACATGTATATTTGCATATTATCAATATGTAAAACTTCTACTTTTAGCTTTTAATTTTGATAAATGTATGTGTCTGTTTATTGAGTTATATTATAACTCTAATATATATGTGTGTGTGTGTGTGTGTGTGTGTGTGTGTGTGTATATATATATCTATATATAATTTTATATAGTTTGTCTTGGAAAACTGGTCTCTCCACATTTTATGAATATCGTTTTTTAAATGTAAAATCATTTAATGTTTTACAGTGAGATTGATGAATCCAATAAATATCATGCAAAAGATCAAGATTTTCAGGCTTTTTAACATATATGTTTCAGTACAGGGAGGAGAGATTAAAAATACACTGGGAATTTTTTTGCTATTAGTCACTGCCATATATATATGATTATTTTAATATATTATTAATGAGTTTTTTACTGAATCAGAAACTATTTGAACATTCCAACTTGAATTATAGTATATGAAGATAAATTCTAGTAACTTCTAATTTAATATCTGACAGTGATCAAGATTTATTCTTAATGTGCAATTAAGGAACTACTGTCTAAAGTTTTTTGTTACTGTGAAGAAACTACATTCCCTTTTTCCTTCTCACAGCTGTCTATGTTTCATGGTTTCTCTGTATATTCTGTTAGTAATTCTGCTACTACACTACTACCAGTCTGTATCCAGGCTGGGGTACTCCATGCTCAGGAATATACTGGTGTGTGATATGTACACACAGCTGCCTGCTTTACCTACAGGTTTGCATCCTCAGTGTGACTGCTGAAGATTGATATCATCGCTGCTCACACTGAACATCATTGAACAGTAGCTTAAATAGAGCTACAGAAGAACACTAACTTTAGAGTAAGTTCTTGTAAGAGTAGAATCCTGGCAGTCATTGCCTATTCATCAAATTGACCCTAAACTAGTTTTGATCGTCTGCAAGCCTCCTATTCTAGGAATTTTGTGTCTTCCTGATTACTTCTTTTAGCTCTTTCATTGTCAATACATTGATTAGATTTCCGTTTTTGAGGCTGTGGACTATTGAGTTTTCTTCACTGTGCTTCTATATAAATATTTCATGGAGCTGTGTTTCATGAAGCTATAATTCATTCATTCTCACTCTAATTCATAATTCGACTATGACTATTGGCTAAGTTTGTAAAACAGTCCAGCCAAATGCAATTTAGTTTGTTGTTGTTTTGATTGTGGACAACAATGTTGCTATGAACAGTCTTATTCAAGTTGTCTCCAGGGAGGTTGTACATTGAACAGTAAAAAGGTCAGACATAAATCTATGGAAGCATATGCTTTTTCATTTAAACACAAAAGGCACCTCTGCTGGAGAAAGACACATTAGCAAACACAGTGTGGTTTTCATATTGCCAATGGGAAAGTCAAGAAAAAGAGACTTTATTCATTCAGTAAATAGTTCCAGAGCATCTATGTTGTGTAACACTGAGAATATGTACTCAGTCTGAAACATTTGAATAAATGTCATTCCAATCTAATTGGCCTTTGGTCTTTAAAAGATTTTGTGTGTGTGTATGTGTGTGTGTGTGTGTGTGTGTGTGTGTGTGTGTGTGTGTGTTAAGGACAAATCATTATATTACAATTCTATGATGTAAATAAAATAGTTACCTATCACATTTCAAAACCTGAGGGAAACAAGATTATAGTGTAGCAGGATGAATCTATTTAGAGGGAAGTGGTCCAGGTCCATCTTTGAAACAGAAAATTCTTTTTATATGAAGAAACAAAATGTTGCTGTTACCAGTGAATTTTTTCTACTTGTATTTGTAACTTATATTTACCTGGACCATATAAAAATCACCAAATAATATGTCAGTTGACACTTAAACTTTTAAAAAAGGTTTTTAGTTTTACTTATTCTATAGACATGTGTGTTTTCTGTGTATGTATGCATGTATGTAAATATATATATACACACACACATATATGACTGGTGCCCCAAGATGTCAGAAGAATGGATCAGATTCGCTGGAACTGGAGTTAATGATATGAGTTACCGTGTGGATATTAGAAACCAAACTCAGCTTATCTGAAAGAGCAACAAGTCCTCCTAACTGTTAAGCCATCTCTCATTATTGATCACTAATCTTAATGGCAAGGGAAGAACGGAGTGTTCTCATTCCAAAATGGTTAAATTTAGGTAACAGAATCTATATTTTTAAGAAGCAATGCTAAAAATATCAATACTTTTATAGACTTTATTTATTTTCTCCAACTGTACCCAGAAGACATATACTTTTTGTTTTAGCTTCTTAGTTCTAAGATCAACTATTATACATTGGGTCTCCTAGGCTTTGACTTATTTTTGATTTAAATAAATCTGATGTTAATGTTTTTCAATAATTTGATATTATATAACTTGTTGTGACTTTTTCCTGCTGTTTATGCAGTATAGCTAAAGTATTTCATGGCATTTTAATGGATAGAATGAACAAGAAAAATTAAAGTTCATACATATTAATAAGAGCAAAGTTGTTTTATCACCTTAGTAACAACCGAGTTTATATTCAATTACACTGTGCATATCTGGCTCATTTTTGTGTATGGTTCTCACTTATAAATGTAGAATGCTGAATAAGCATGAAAGGGATAACAGTTGCTCTCTGTTTTAAATGACACACATAATAGGCAAAACATCAAGACTAATTAAAATTCAAGTCCATTTTTCACAGGTCACTTGAAACAAGCTATAATGTTTTCACTTCTTTAGATCAAGTAAAAAAAGACAATCTGAAACACAATCAAAATGTTCAGATTTTTATGCAGTTGCTACCACCATGGACAATAGAAATTCTCAGGATGTTCCAAAGCCTGAACTTTTTCAGCAATTTTTAATTGGATTGTGACATGGTATATTTGACTGACTAGTCTAATGCAATCATAGAAACACAGTAGGATGATGTACAGTAAAGGAAATTGTCAATGATCAGTGACAGGATTTCTCATCTTTTAGATGTTTAATATGTAAATTCTGATTGACAGTGTGATTATGGGTCAGTGGATAGACAAATTGTCCCAGGCCATCTTTGACATGAAGCCATGAACACAGGCAGTCCTATTCTTCAGGCCCACAAGTGCTTTCATAATGCTTTTATGTTATACTTTGAATAGCAAAATCTATACACATATATTTAAAAATTGACACAACTTTAACAAATTATTATAGGGAAGCATTTAAAACAAAAAGCGTATATAAATTTAATAAATATTTACAGGATATCTTTAATAAAATATTAGTGTGATTTTATTACAATTATGTAAACAAAAAATTAAGTGTGAAAGTTTCTCAAAAAGTTGTAAATAGATACACCACATGATCCAGCTTTTGCATATACAGTGAAAGGACTCTATTTTCGCAATACTTGCTCATCCATGTTCACTGATGCTCTATTTACAACACTGAACCAATGGAAACAACTTTTATCTCCAGATCAACTGATTAAGAAAAATAAAATTTGAAGGTAAATGGATGGAGCTTGAAATAATCATTATACGTTAGATAATTATGACAGAAAGACAAAGGTCACATGCTTTCTCTCATCTGTGTATCTTAGTGGTGAATCTTCAGTTAAATGTTTTTTTTTCTGAAATACCTGTATAGGTCATGAAAGTGTGAGACTTTTAAGGGAGGAGATAGAAAACTCAGTGGTATAAAGGGTTAAAGCTGAATAATGGAACAGAAGGGATTAAAATTGGGTAGAAGGTGTGAGAGCAGAGTAGAAGACATATCACAGGGAAGAATAAATAATATTAAAGAGCTTCCAAAAGAGTCACATGGGAGCTCACTGCTGCGGAAGCTTCCTAAGACATATATCTGCTCACATATCTTATGAGTTTAAACAGAGTCACCATGTATGGTGGTTTAAAAGAGAATGTTCCCCACAGTCTCATATATTTCAATATTTGCTTCCCATTTGTTGGATTCCTTAGGAAGTAATAGGAGTTGTGGCATTGTTGGAGAAATTTTTGTGTCACTGGAGGGCTTTGTGCTTTCAAAATCCCAAAAGCAGGCTGTCTCACACATACTCTCTCTCTACCTGCGTGCCTGTCTGCCTAACTGCCTGTCACATTGTTCGCTACCAGAATGGTCACTGAGTAACCCTCTAAACTATAAGAAAGAACTCAATTAAATACTTTGATAAGCTGACTTGGTCATGATGTATCTTCACAACAATATAAAAGTAAGTAAGACATCTTGCAATGAGGCAACAATACCCTTACTAAACACCGCTTGGTAACAAATATAAAGACCCTATGACAGGAATGGTTTATCTCCTTTAAAATTGTTTTTCAGTGAGGTCCCATATAGCCCCAAAATTACAGGATAATTTCAATACCTTTAGTTTTCCCAAAAACTTTATACTAAGACCCTATTGCTAAAGATAGCATATATTTGAGTTCTACAACATAGAATAATAACCAAGGTAATATTGACCTAGAAATTTCATCCTACTGTCTAACTTTCACAGTCCTGGGAGTTACTAAGCACACTAGAAAAGGAAAAAAGTAATCACCAACCAGCCAGCTGTGACTGTGAGACCTCCAACAACCATTTGACTGGCAAGTCATCTCTATTGGTACAATAGTGGCCCTATGTCATGGGAATAACAAGCTTCTTTCTGTTTAAATTTAAGAATCACTCCACTCACATGGCAACCTTAATTGCAGTCACAAATTGCAGCCATTGGCTAGACAAGTTGTATGGCTTAGGGGAATACCTACTAAGAATATTCTGCTAAAAAGATAAAACATTAAATTGACTTAATGATTTATTATAACCCTGGATTAATGCATCTGTCAACCCTCATCAGAAGAACTGCTATTTTCAGTAGATGGTGATTAACATAGAGACTCACAAAAGATCAAGGTGCAGGACTATAGAATATTCAACCCTAAAAGGGATATCTATGTCATACTTTTTCTATCTAGGCTCAGGAATTATTGAGGAAGAGGGGGTGGAAAGAGTGTAAAAGCTGGGGTGGTGGATGGCCACAAGAAAACAGTAATTTTTGGACATAGCTGAGCAGTTGCTTATAAGTACTCACAGTTTTGACAGCATGAAAAAGATCTGCACAATCTTAAAGAAGCTAGACAAAATCGCAGTGTATACTGAGATATAAAATGAAGTATACATTGAAGTGTGAAACTCTGGGTATTGAAAAGTGGTTGGGAGAAGGAGCATCTGCTTGTGTTTTGTTTTGTTTGTTTGATTGTTTTTTTTTTTAAATTTTGAAGCCCTTGGTAGGTTAACCAAAATAATCAAAACACAAAATACATTGCATGAAATTCTCAAAAACTAAAAAAATAATTATGATGGGAGAGCAAACTTATTTCCTCTGTACTCAACTTATGCTATATCATCTCAGAGCATGATTCCACAATTTCAGAAAATACTTGTTTACACAATTATCAAGTCTTCTTTTCAGTATTACATGTTGTAATCAACTTTATAGGATAACATGAAGTTTGTTACACTCAGTGGAGCAAAGGCTCTGACATTTCTGAGGTGCACTTACTAGGCCTGTAAGATTATCTTTCTCCTCTCTTTTTTTTTCCTCAAAAGGGAAAAGAAGTATTACTAATATCATGCTGCAATATTGCAAATGTTGATCATTAGTTAACTCATAATGTGTGAAATGGCCATGAGTGTGAGCATGGACATTGTGTTTTGTTTGTTTGAATTTTAAAAAATTAAGACAGGTTAAGTTTTGAATTTAAGAATTGACTGATAAGGAAACATCATGTTTCCAAGAACTACTTGTAAAGGAACAGAACGGTGAAGCCTCGCTTGGTCATCGTCTATCAGATATGTGTTCTTTCTTTCAGTGTGTAGCAGTGTGCTTGTGCTATTTAGCAAACTAAACTAATAGCTAAGAAATTGTTTTTCATTATCCGTAATTTCCTTATGCATATCTCTCTAAAATTTTAAGTGACTAATGTGAAGAAAAAATACTCGGCATAGCAAATGATCAAAGTGCCCTTCCTAATACTAAAAAAAACAAAAACAAAAAACCAAACTTTCTCAAAATAAGAATTTCTATATGGACATCTATGTCCTTTCAGTACTAAATGTAGAAAATAATTCTGGAATTATATTTTCCTAGGTTATAGCCAGAACATTGAGTTGATTTTCAGATTGACATTATCATCAGGATCCGGAAATCCTGGCTTATGTAACATCTTACAAAATCTTATACATGTGACGTTACATTTACATTAGTAAGGGATTAACAAAATTCATGTACACCTAGAATATTCTTCTATATTCAACTTTTGAAAAATTAATCTGCTGTGATATATAATTAATAAAGAGAATACTTGAATTAATGTTTCTCTCTGGTACAAAATTTTTTGAAATATATGCTTTGTTCTTAGTAATTGATAGGGATTTTTCCAGTGTCAGAAAAGAGAAAAAAAATAGTAGTCATTTGAACAAATTACAAGTTCACTCCTCTCATCCAAAATAGATGCAGAAAAAAAATTTCTAAGAGGGATCAGACTTCACCTCCTCTCAACTTTATATTTCTGTAGTCCACTGAGAATTCTCTTTTGCTGTCTTTGGCAAAGCAAGTGGTCATGTTATAGTGACTCATGTGGCAACAAACTGTGGGTAGCCATCATTCAGGGTAGCCATCAAAATAATTTTATTCAGTCTAATAATATGGCACATTTAACTGAAGTCCAGAAATAACCAAGCAAACTTCAAAGCAGATTGTTCCTCCATAAGCCTGAGATATAATCCCAGTTCTGTCTTGTCACCTTGAATAGAGGCTTGTGGGAAACTGAAAAAAATAGAGAACATAAACCAAATCAAAGTTCTAGACCCATAGACACTGTGAAGAATGTGTGGCAACTTATTACATAGTAATTGCCACATCCTCACATCAGGTAGCCAAATTGATGAAAGGATGCAGAAATAGCCACACCATTTTGATACTCTTTGGAAATCTCACAAGCCTTTGCACTTAGGACTCAATGTCTGGTATGCAGGCACATGACCACATACAGCAAGACGGTTGTAAAAGAAAGTCTAACTTTGGCTTGAACATAGGTTGGTTCTACAATTAAGGAGAATTGGGACAAAATACTCCATAAAACTATAGCAGTCAACAGAGATGAATAATCTCAAAAATAAAATTTGGGTGAGATCAGCATGTGATTTATTCATAAGGGAATATTTGTCTATTCAAATAAGTTTTTTGTGATTCGATATTCAGTTAAAGTCAATTATGATAGATCTCTGTGTCTATATCAAGGGCATGGTTTATTAGAAATTTCCTTTATACTATGATTACTAATTTTATATTAAATTGAGTTTACTTTATACTGCCACATGCATATCCAAAAGAATCTATTAAATTTTATTGAATTTGTATTTTCTAAATTATATGGAGATTATTATTACAATCTTTTATATTGCTGAATATAAACTTTGACTTAATTCTCTGAGATTTATGTTGGACTTCACTTACTATTATAATTTATTATTATTCTACAAGTGAATTAAAAAGTAATTATATTTTATCTTTCACAGGCAACAATGGCATTATTATTTCATGTTCGTCTGGGTATTTCAAACCTTCAAATTAGTTACAAAGAAGATTTTTCTTAAGTTTGTTTTCAAGTGATTAAATATGCAAACATTCATTTTTTCTGAAATCAATGCAGGCTGAAAAGAAGCAAAATTGGTGTACTTTGGTTTTAAAATTTCATATTAAAAAACCTTTAACTTGATAAACAGAACAATTGGTGGCAATTCTCTTTTGGGAATTAAGACAATATTCAGAATAATGAACCACCCTACTAAATTATTTTTGACACTTTAATAATTGTTTTACTCTTTTCACATTTTAAAATCCTTTATTATTTTCTATTTCTGTCACTACTAATTTTACTCTTTAATCTCACATTATTATCTTGTCACTTAATACTTCTCATTTTGTCTCTTCTCCCATGACATTTCTTGTCCTTAAAATTCACATATTTGATCATTTCCCTCAGTTTGGAATGTTTTATCAACTGTCCATCTTTCTAACGTCTTATACCACATATTTTCTGAATATTTTCACTAGGATAAAGTTATATCCATCCATGGATCTAGTGATATAATATGCTTCTGTTATATATCAAATACAGAATACATCATGTTTTTAACCGTATTAAGATTACACGTGTCTAGGAAGAAGCATTTAGTTAAAACTTCTTTACTTAAAATACAATATAAATTTAATCAATAGTACATGAATACACACAAATAGTGATGATTTTCCCCATAAACATTAACATTTTTTTCTTTTGTCTTTTTTTTAAAGACAGAGTTTCCCTGTTGTAACATTCATTTCTTTAATTTGAGGTTTTAATATCTGTTTTTATTGATTCCGCAGGTAGAAATGTTCTTCAAGTTAAAAGGGTAAGAAATGATAGACACATTTTTTGGAAGGGATAGGAATGCATTCTTTTAAGGTAAGTCAAATTTCAACTATTTGTGAAAAATAAATGAGTAGAATATATTTTAACAAGTAAGCATTGGGTAAGTTCATTTCTAATCTAAACAGACACATTTTGTATTTGATCGAGTTTAAACCAACTAATTGCCTCTAGCTCTTCAAGTAGGTGTGGGGACTTGCAAAACTTTCACTAGTCACATTGGTTATCATGTCAACTTGTATTGTCCTTATTCAAGTCTCATTCAGGCAATCCTATTGTTGATATTTTAGGGATACAGCATTTCTACCATAAATAGAATATCCTATCACACAGTAGAGTCCTTCTCTTCTTGATATTAATCTCCTTTTTCTGTGATATTCCCCAAGAATTGGGTGTGGCATTACATTATAGGTGTGCCAACTGAGGTTGGGTAGTCCACAATCATTTAATCCTTGCATTTTGACCAGTTTTGCATCTCTGTTGTATCCTCTATATATTGCAAATTTTTCCATTGTTGAGTGGTAAGAGCTACATTTACCTGTCTGTATAAAGTGTGATGAACATATTATGAAGTCACGTTGGTTTAGGAAAAATGATAGTACTTGGTTCTGCTGTAGAATCTATGGCCTACCAAGCCATAGGCAGATAGTTAGGCTTACATTCCCAGTAGTAGTTAAAATTTTCTCCAAATTTTATAAACGGATAAAACATTATGTCAAAAATCACTGAAAAATTTTGTGAAAATTGAAGACATACATTAAAATGTTTCACTTAAACATTATTTGGCCTATGGCTAAATATATATACATGAATACATTAATGCCTAATTATCTTTAGAAAGTAAAATTGATGTTCACTCTTTATCTAGGAACTTAGTTCTAAGTATAGGTTTTTTTCAAATTTCTAAAAATACTATCAGTTGATTAATAGCACATTACAACAGTGTATTACTGATAGTTCAGTATTTCTAGACCCTAAATGAAAGATTTTTGTCATAGAAACTAAATACTCATGTACAGTTGAGGTCAAAGAAAAGTTGTCAAAATTTAGTGATCAAGTATGAATTGTAGTTATGCTTTATGATTCATTGGCGACAATCTAGATGCATTAATGATTCACAGAAAACAAAATGAAAGCATTGAAAAAATGCAAAGAATGTTTAATGATTCTCAGTTGGAAAGATATTTAGGTACTAAAACATAGGCACAGATGACAGGGATAGAAGACATTCCTATGATGCCTTTATTCCTCTGTTTTGTGACATCTTCAAATCTATTAATTATTTCTAAGTACTTATAAAATTATTATTCTATTTCTGTATATTTAGTCAGAATCCTGTTTTTCAGGGTAAAGATGTCATTTAAGTGACTGATCTGGGAAACTATACTATGAAGATAAGATCCTCTTATATTTGATTCATATGGCATTATTCCACTGGAAACAATGGGTGTATATATAAATATATATAGTACTTGTTTCATCATTCAGTAACAGGTTAATTTGAAAATGTAATTTTAAATAAAGAAGTTAATTATATTTTGACTCTAATTATTAGTATATGGTACCAAACTTATTCTGCAGCACATTCTAGTGTTCCTTGCTTTAGAAAGCCAAAAAGAGGTCTGTTACAAATTTACATGACTCAGTTATTTGTTTCTCTATGTCTTAAAATATTTTGCTACATAAACTATTAGCAGACCCTCTTTTTACCATCTTCATCTTATCCATGATGATAAGACATTCAACTTTCTTCCACGTTGATAGCTATATTCCTATATAACTGCTTATCTGAGTGAAAATAAAGCTGTCATCCTTTGTAAATGGCTCTTTTCCAACCATCAGAGGCAGTATGAGTTACTCAATCCACAATTATCATTAGAGCTAGTCAAAACTTTCTCCCACTACAGTTATGTCCAAAGTATTGTATTATATTCATTTTAAAAGTCTATTTTAGTCATATAGCAATGCTTCTTCCAATATTTAGTGGAATCTCATCTTATAATAATTGCCATTATTTTTCGTCCTAGGACAAAGGTTTTCTGAGTCCAAAGGAATCCATATACTCACACATATCCCTGTATTTGTCATTAATTTCCCATCATTATTGGACACTCACAGACTAAGAATCAAAAGTGTCATTTGTTACTTAGGGATATGTATATTGTGTAATACCTTAGACTACCTTCCCATTCTCACCCAATGTATGTAGAATAAACATAGTTGTGGACTATTGAATTTTGGAAAATACAGTGAAAAGACTGAGGTATCTAGGAACATGTTGTAAGACCAGTCATATGGTATAGAATCTGAAATCAAGAAACTCTCCAACCCTGAGAGTGCCAGTGATTCTCAAGGGTACTACGGAAGGCATAATCCAGTAATTTATAAATGCGTAATTTATACAATGGAAATCTGCTGATAATGCCTTCACTGTTCAAGAAATGATAGCCTATGAGAAGGAATGATTTCTATTATTTAATTCTCTAATAATTGTGACAAATATTGGAGAGATTCATTTTCATGGATCCAGGGATTTCAGTCTACAAGGGAGGGATAAGTTTGGAGGCTGAGTCCCCTTAGTCCTCAGTGGAGGAAGCATGAGTGACTGCTTTTAACAACTTGCTGTGTCAGGGAGCAGAGGGCTCACAAAAAATGGTGTGCATAAACTTCAAGGCCCTCTGAGCCTGAACCACCATGTGCCTCTCTCTTCCTTAAAGTCCTACAATCTTCAAGGTAGCAGCACTAGCTGGGGACCAAGTATTCAAGCACATGTTCCCATGGGGACATTTCACATTCAAAACACAGGACTAGTAAAACAGAATAAAAAGAATAAATAAACCACTGCAATGTGCATTAAAATGCATACTTAGACCTTTAAAGAGAAAATAACATTATTAAATATATAAATCAAAACAAGTAAATACAAATAAATGAAAATATTATTTATGAAAAACTTATAAACTGAACTATATTCTGCTTCTAGAATCATGTCCTTAAGAGTTTTAAAGGAGGCTTACAGATGAAAATGTGAAAAAACCTTTTGGGTAGATGATAGAAAAAAGTTACAGCCACAAAGATAAGAAGCATAAAGCTAAAACTGTTTAGTCACATACAAAACAATCTTCTGAAAGAACATTCAACAATTGGGTCACATTATGGTTGTCCATGGAATATGTAAGCCACTTAAAAATAAATTATATTGAAGAAACTTTAAAATGACATACCACCATCAGAATATGGCAAAGTGAATTTTGGAAAAAGAGAAATGTAGATAATGTATATATTGTGATCGAAATAATTAAAATGGAGAATTGGGACTTTTAAATTTATTTAAATTTGTTTTAAGTGGTCAAGAATTTTGCTTTTATATTAAAAAGTGATTCATCAACTTACACAAAATTCAACCATTTAAACTTTGCAAATACCATTATTTTATCATGATGTAATAACAATTTAAAATACAAAATCAATATGATCTAATATAATTCTGATGAGAGAATTAGAATAGAATTATAATGCCAATTCACTGTTTTTCCCCCTTTACAGATAACCTGTCCATAAGAGAAAAAGGATATTGAAAGAATTTACTATTAATCAAGTCATATTTTTTTATTAAAATGCAGACAACATAGTTGGGTGCATAGTGCATCAATGTTTTTTATACTAATGGCTTCTAGATTAAATGTTTCCTTGATTAGAATGAAGTAACCATCTTTAACTCTTGATATGTAGCAGTGAACCTTCATTGATGTTACTCTTTGTATATGTCCTTAGAAGTGATACTTTCTTTCTAAAAAATTTCATGGAATATTGATTAGATGAGTAAGTATTGTATTATCATGAGAATTCATTCAGGAAAGGACATTTTTAACAATAAGAAAAGGACTAGTTCTGATTTATTTTACAAATGTCTAACCAGGATATTAATCATAAGGTCAGAGATAGGAGTGGTCACTAATAATTGGGCCAACATTTTAATAATACAATTGTTTCACAGGTAAGCACTTGGTGATAGAAGGCTGTGAATAAATAAACTTTCAGATTAGACAATACAAAGGCCTTCCTGTTATATTTACAAAAATTTACACTGATACTTTCAGAACCATGTGTAGCTAAAAAGCTCCTCAGATTTTTTTGATTGTGGTTCATTATTCGAATAATGCAGAGTGTTGACTTGAGGATAAAAGAAATGAAACCCTGGTCTTCTACATGATTTTTACCTACAAGGTAGAAAGATTGAGAAAAGGGAAAATCTAACCTCACGCACTTGAGTATCTTGTTTTGAGAGTTGCTGGGTCATCTTTCCTTGTAGTAATAGCACCATCTCAGTGGTGAATTACAGCTCTCCTGCCTCTCTTAGAATCATCAGTGATGATTTCAATTACTCTCATTCTTTTGTCTTCAACTAATGTGAAGGCTACATCTGCTGCAAAGCAATGCACAGAGGGAAAATCAGGGTTCAGTGAGGTATTTGTGCTACTTCAGTTGGCATTACAGGTAATTTAGCATGAACATAGATGTTCTCATTAAAGGACACTTTCTGAGAACACAGTGACTCTACAGTGAGATAAGTGTTGTTTATCATTCTGAAACTAATTTCTTCAGGCTCTTCTCTATATGCTGGTTATAAGACTACACAAATATGACTCCTAAAACAAAATTGGATATGAACAATGGAGTGATTGATATGCTCTTCACTCAAGAGCATGTTACATAATCTCATAAGGCAAAAAAAACTAAACTACAGATCAGCTGCATCATCTTGAGCACACCAATTCCTTACCCAGTGTCAAATCACCAGTCTTCTAAAAATACATAAAGGTAATATAATACAGACTAATCAGGTTATATTTGTGGTTTTAGAAATATATATGTAACAGTAATTAATGTTAAAGGGGGCCATTAATCTAAAACAGAGAAAGAGAGGGTATATGGAAGTGTTTGGAGGGAGGAAAGAGGAGAAAATGGTACAATTATATTGTATCTTAAAAATAAAAGAAATAATTGCAATACATTTTTATTCCAAAGAGCATGCAGAGTGGTATTTTTATAATTTGGGACATTAATACTTTACAGTGAAGATTAATAATTAATTTTGCTTAATTTTTTCCTCCATTATTTGTGAACTACTTTGATCTTTGTCATATGAATTTAGCTGTTTGGTTATATAAGGCACATATCTCTAGAAAAAGTTTATTTTTGAGAAATATCTTAAGTATCCTGTAGAAATAAACATAAAGCACTGTAATTTGATATGAGTATGAATAATTCATTAATATGGAAATAAATTTGTTTCTTTTTCTCAATATTTCACAAGTTTGACATCCAAAGATACACTCTATAAAAGTCTAATTACTGCAAATGGTACAATAAAAATATATTCTTCATTGTGCTTTTGATGTACCCTTCTTAGATTTTCAAAGAAGCACGCACAAAAATATATTTATTGCAAAATTTTCCTGGTCTCCAAAAGACCTTAATATTACATAAATTTAACCAAAAATTTATCAAACTTATTACATTTTATAGAATAGCACATGATAAACCATTTTTGAACAGTACATGGAAGTCATTGTTTCTTGCTTTTCCTCCTCTTGCTCTTCTATCTCCTCCTCCTTATCACCATTTTTCTCTTTCTCTGTGTCTTTTGTGTGTGCATGGGAGAGTAATGGTGTGCAAATGGAGATAAGGGAAAGCTTCATGTGAGTCAGTTCTCTTTTCTTTTGTATTGGATCTGGGAATGAACTTGTGTTGTTAGGTCTGTGTAGCAAGCTCCACTCCTGCTAAGCCATCTTGAAGGCCTGAGTGTACTTATCTTTGGGGGAGTTAATTACAAAAGTATCAGGTGGAACTCTTGTTTTTACATTTCAGGATGCAATAGGGATAGTAACCTGGGAAAGACATGCTTTCATTTTATCATTTTGATTCGTTCATTATCATAGTCTATTTCTTGTTAATTTCTCCAGCATATTCTGATTTAGCAGATTCATTCATTTCTAACAAATATTTTTTGAGCACATTGTTTGCCAATTGTTTCATATTCTGAATCCATGGTTAAGAAAAGCACAATTTCTGCTCTCTAGACACTTCTTACTGTGCAATAGAAAGACTGTATCAGTACAGAGCACATTGATAATTATCAGTGTAAGTATTCCATAGATGTTAATGGATAGACATTGGTGAGCACTCATCAAGGCTTTTACAGAACATGAGAATAAACAAAGGTGAGTACTGATCAAGATTATAATATCCCCAACTGCTCCTGTCATATAGGTTGTTCACAATTTGATCTCTGTTTTTATGATAACTACTTCTTGTCTTTCTCTCTAGTCACATATCTTCATTAATTCAGTCAACATTGATCTTGCTGTAGTTCTCAGAATGTGCTATGCTGTAACTCACAATTTTGTTTTTCCACAAGATAATCCTTTGTTTACAATGCATTTCTTAACTCTGTATTATATAAGATTCAGTACAGCTTCTTTTATTTCTGGATAGGAAGATTTTCATGACTTCCTCACTTCTAGGGTGAGGTTTTCACCTATTATCTTGATTTTATGATTCTGTCTTCTGTGTTATAACAACATTTTTAAAATGTATGGAACTCTGAAGTTCAAACCTTATTCATTCTCCATTAAAACTTACATGGTTGGACTAATTATTTTTAAAAATTTTAAATTAGAAATAAAGCACACCAGCAATGGTTATCAGTATCAGAAGTAACTGCATTGGTACAAAGAGCCACAATGGTGATTTTCTTTACAATAATTTAAACTTTAGTTTTTCATTGGTACAAAAAAATTCCTACACTTTGATAAGGAAAATATCAGCCTTTCAGAATAATGAATATTTTACAAACCATCTGACTAATAAGACTCACAAACTAAGGTAGTTAAGGAGGTAGCACGGCTTAGAAGGATCTAAAAAAGTTAATTAGAATAGTGTCCTGAAACAAGAACAACATATTACATGAGAATTTAGACAAACTAAGTGAACTATTTATAGGGGAACCAGAGTATGGGATACATAGAGTATTTTAATTATAAGTTTTAGACATTCAAACATTCAGAGAAAATTTTAAATTAAAGAGAATACAGTGGATACAGTAAAACAGAATATGGACGCGATCCTGTGCAATGATATAGTAGAGTGTTTAGAATTAAGATTTAATAAATTCTACAATGTAATATCTTGGTAGAAGATATCAAGAGAACCAAAACGTGTTTGGCATATGACATGATTTGTTTAATTAGAAAGAGTATTCAAAGAAATACAGCATGAACACCTGGTATTTGTAACTCCAGAAAGTATAATAGTAAAGTATTTTGTTTAAACTCGGTACAAGTGTTTGGGACACTAGAAATCACTAGGTAGATTCAAAGTGTAATGGTAGCATCAGAGTCAATCAAGTGGGTTAATGTTGGCAATGGTTCACCTTGAATTTCATTACAGCACTCACAATACCTTTTACCTCTCTGCATGTTATAAGCCAGCAACTATACTGAAGATAAAAAGAAAAAATTTTCACAGTTTTTCTTTATATAAAAATATCTAAAGATATATTATAGTTTTAATGCACCTTCAGTGACATCCACAGATTTAAGTATCTGCATTTTAACAAAGCACATTAATGATTTTCCTAGCTTATCTACTTTTTTAATTAATGGCTCATTTGCATGTTATGGTTTACCTAACTTAATATACGCAAATAATTATAAAATAACTAAATTAGCCACTATGTATTTCTTATAATACTGAAATTTCTGAGCTGATGGAAGTGTTTATTACTAAGTTTGTAAGTCTTCAGTCATATTCGCATTTCTGTTTTACAGATGGAAAAAATAGTGAATATGTATAAATGAATTAGCCCATCCAGGATCCTAGAACCTAGAAATGTTAAGTTTTACATCCAGAAGTCATTTTTCATTTCAGAACCCTTATTAGTTTTGTAATATCCACATAGCATCCCAACAAGAGATAATATTTTATCATCATCAAATTTAGTTTATCTTCTGTTCCATATTTCAGTTATCAGTATCTTCTTTGGCCCAGTCTATTAAGGTTCAGTACTGGTCAAGGTCATCTTCTCCAGTTTGTTTTTAAATGAACTGTTCAAAATGCTGTAACTTATTCTCTGCCCTTATCTCCCTACTCTATGCTTTCTTCCTTCTTCACGTCACTGACAAATCTGAGAGCTCAGTTTCTTCTCCTTGAATTGAAATAGATGTCTATGGAATTGTCTTTAATCTACTTCATATACCTCATGCATTCTTCATAAAAGTAAATGAGATTTGGGTATGTAGGTTCCCCTGGTGCTTCCAAGCACAATTTTCCCATTTCCTGATATAGAGAAAAGAAATTGGAATCTCATATCAGGATACACAAAACTTTCTATTATCTGGCTTCTGTATAACAGTCCAGCACTGTATTTTGCAACATATACAAAAGGCATATTTTCTTTAGCAAAAGGGAACTATTTACAGCCCAACAAATATGCCATAATCTCCTGATTATACATTTTAATATGCTTTCCTGGATTTATATAACTATTATCCTTTCTATTCACCTCTTTGTCTTTCAGTTTTCTTTAAAACGTCATCTGAAAAATGTCACTACAGTCCATTTCCCAAAGGAAATTCTGTTGCATTCATGTCAAATTTTCTGTGATGTTTGTTCATGCCTTTCTTGTTTTTTTTTTTTTTATGACCTCTAAAGCTCTGAGGAAGGCTATTGGGGCATTTTGTAGATCATTTTCTTTTATGATATGTGTGAAGTTTCAATCACACATAGGGAATATATTTTTCTGGGGAGGAAAAGACCACAGATCTGAAGCATCAGTTGTATCACACTGCATCAAAAGATGCAACTCCATTCTTCTTCACTGCATTATAACACATTTATTTTACAACTTTGTTTTCTTCCAGTCCAATTTCCTTCTTTTGATTACAAAACCCTCAACAGAATTCTTAATATATACTGCAGTCTCATTGAGTGGTGGTGATACATGCTTTTTATCCACACACCCAGGAAGCAGAGGCAAGCAGATCTCTATGAGTTCCAAGCCAGCCTCATCTATAGAGTGAGTTTCAGGACAGCCAGAGTTACAACAGAAAAACCCTGTCTTAAAAAACCAAAGGGGGAAAAATATGCAGCAGTCCCAACTAATTCATAGTTAATTAACTCAAAATTATAATGATAAGTTTTAGAAATATATTTGGAATGAATTGAGTAATTGTTAAAGAAACTCAGAAGTGAATGCATTTTTCTCAAAGTATGTGATTTCCATTTGATCTCAAAAGGCATAAGTAGTTAAAGAGTTCTTATGACAGTGAATTTCTCAACCAAAAAGAAAATGTTGTCAATGATTTTAGCAGTGATGCCATCTAATGGTGATGACAAAGAAGCTGAGCAAGTTTACTATGCTAACCAACATTGAGGGCATTTTTTACAATCTTAAAAATCTTTGTATACAACAATATGTAGATGTGTCGTTATTGTGTAGCAACTTAATCTGAAGGTCCTCAAGGCTTTGGGAATTCTAAAGTGAGAAACTGACCAGATATATAACCCTGTCCTTCTGGTTCTTTTTTCCAATTTCCTTATTCATTCTCTAATCTTTGGCTTCTTTTCAATATCCTACTTCTACTTTGTTAATCATTTAACAAACTGCTACATAATTTGATCACATTAAACAAAGATAATAAGCGCTGACTAAAGATATTTTCATAAAATTTACTTCTTAGAGTTTTAAAAGAATGTAATTATTTTTGGGATAAGAAGAAACAAGTAAGAAAGAGCACACTTTTGAGATACAATATTTTAGATGATATTTAATTGCTTTCAAAATATTTGGTAACGTACATCAAAAATTTTAAAGGAACTAATATTGCAATAATAAAATGCATATTATCATTCATTCAACATAAATTTGATATACACAGTTATCAATTTGTAGATTTTTTATTCATTATTGTTAATATAATCTACCAATATTCTTACTTGAAAATTAAGGATGCTATTTTGTCTTATGTTATAGCATTAATTTAAATTCTATTCCAAGAAGCATTTGATTCACATTTGGGGGGTAAAATCTGAGCTCATCAACATAGCCCCTGGAACCATGCCATGACAATCATAGTTCCAGAAACTAAACTAACTGGGACACCAAGGAAATGAATAAGTCAGATACCTGGACAGAAAGTAGGGATCAGGTAGACTAGCCTCTCTGGAAAAACCTCAGGAACTGGGAATCTCAGTAGTTTATTATATACAGTTGAATGAGGAGTAAGGGTTATTGCATAGAGCTGAATTCAGGAGGCAGTGTCTAAGGTATACACTGAATCAAGGAGCAAGGTTTAGTTGATCTTGATGGAGCACTCTGCACAGTAGCAGTCTACAGATCATAATTATCTTGAGGGGGGGCATGCAAGCCATTTTCTGCAGACACTCAACATTTGTTTGCCTAGACCAGCCAGGAAAGGCTTCCCAATTTTTCCACATGCCTGTGGTCAGGGTCTTTGACACACTCATGTCTACCTCAACAACACATACCTACCCGGGACTTCACACAGTCGAGATTCCTCAGTTCCCTTCAGAAACGAATTCTCACATATTGTAAAGGATTCCTAAAAGTAGTTTATACTCTTTGTGTATTAGTTGCTTTTTAAAAATTTCGGTGGCCAAATAATTCACAAAAAGCAATTTAATGTTGGAAAGAATTTTTATTTCTGAATTACAGTTTGAGAATACAGCCAATGATGGCAGAGAAGTCATGGTGGTGGGTATGTAACTCACTGAGAAGTCAAGGGGCAGGTATGTAAACTAGCAGACTGAGTGTGTGGTCAAGAGACAAGGAGTGAGAAAAGCTCGTGCTAGCCTAGGTATATCCATTTTATGAAGTTCAGTGTTCAGTGTGGTACACTCATATTTAAGATGGGTTCTCCTATAACAATTAACTTATTCTAGAAACTTAATGATAAAATTTCCAGAATTTTACCTCCAATATGATTCTAGAGTCTGTTAAGTTGGCAATCAGTACTAATAATCACCCTTTGTATAAGAACCTCATATGTGAAATGGGGATTTGAAACATGAACTCTGTAGAAGTCAGATGTAGTTGTAGATGTGGATATGGATGTAGATTCATCAGATGCAGACATTGGTTCAGGGCTGAGAACAGTTTATTCTTTGGTCTAATTAAATCATTTGTTCTAGCCAAGATCCCTGGAGCTCTAGAGCATTTTGGCCTTTTTCAGTCTAGTTTTAATCCTTGAATTGGAAGGCTTCAGCTTTCCTACAATCTAGAACATTTAACCTGCTACCCTGGATCTAGAAGGCTTCAGCCTTAGCCTTCCTAGACCTACAGAAGATTGAGCCACTTTGACTAGCTCCTTCTGAACTCTTCTGGTTTAACTCATTCTCTGTTTTGGGCTTCTTCTGCCCAGCTCTGGTGTGTTTATGTGTTCTTCCTGAGCTCTCAGTGCTCTACCCTGCCTCTGTAGCTGGTTAATCTTCAACTAACTGCTGTGTAACTCCTCTGGTACTCCCTCCAGCATCAGCTTCTGTAACTCCTCTGTAAATGATTCCATTCTCTCTAGAAGTTATTCTCTTAACTGACTGTTCTTACTTACTCTTCTTACTGACTCCTCTGTCTGCTTCTCAACTGACTCTTCTTACTGACTCTTTAACTTACTCTGTTAACTGCTTCTCAACTGACTCTTCCTTCTGACTCCTTCTCAACTGACTCTGTAACTGCTCCTCAATTGACTAACACTAACTCTCTTTAACTCAGATGAGAGCCCACCTTTTCATGTAAAAGTCAGGCATGTCCTCCTATGCTAATTCTTCCTCTGATTAGTCACTTTGTCTGCCATTTGCTCTGACTCATCTCAGACATTACTTCTTATGTGACACTAACTTCTTTTGTCTGCTTCCACATTCTGTTTCTGTCTTAGGGATTAAAGGCATGGACCACCACTGCCTTCTGAATACTCTGATTAAAGATGTGTCTGTATTTCATCCAGACCAGTTAGGCCTTTGGATGAAGACTCCTGCAGTGTAGACCCTAGCTTTCACACTAGGATATTCCACTACAATACACAGATATTAAGGTTTCAAAGAAAAATAACAAAAAGAGAGAAAAATCATTTAGTGAAACTGTTCTTAGGAGTGAAAAATGATATCATGGAAAATTGCTAAAGTTCAGGCAAGACAATCTTATTTTATACCTACTTGTATAATTTTGTGAATGGGTTTGGTATTTCTGCATGTAACCTAGTTATTGTTATCATCAGCAGCATCGTCCTAATCACCTAAAAATGTTCAGGGACTTTGTCAGTGTTTGAGTATATATAAGCATATAAACCTGTCAATTAATGAAAATTTTATCATACTGGAAAGGATCAAATGATAGATAATTGTGCAGTTATTTCCCTATATAAAATTTTGAATGAGGTAAAATATATATAGGTTGATAAAAATGTACCTACTTTATGTTAGAATAAAACATAAATGTAGATAACCTTTTAGATACCTACATATGTAATAATGTTGGGGTAACTTTGAATTATGTACTAAAATTAAGTGGAAAATTTTAGTGGGGAATAACTGAAAGGCTTGATTATATCCAATTAGTTTGTAGTGCTAAAATTAATGTTATTAAGTCTTATTTTAGCTTGATTCCTTTTGTTCTTGTTTTAAAATAATCTAGACAAATTACTCTTGGTTATCGCTGGTGCTAATGTTCAAGTTTCTATTTAATATTTTTCACTGTGGTGGACATATGTGATTTACATCACCAATGAATTTGTAGTATTTAAACAGTTGTGAACTAAGAAGTTCTAGAGTTCTACTGCAGAACACAGTATAAAAAACTTGGAGCATTGTAATTTTAATAGACACTGAATATTTTGTCTTGGGAGCAGAACCCATGTTAATCATTCTTGCCACAAATACATGAATTGAAAAACAAAAAACAAGGAACATTCTGGAAGTATATTTCTTACTACCTGACTAGTGTTTGCTTTTAGAGTTACAGGCTCATAGAGTTGGGTGTAGTAAATAAGTGCTGGGTTTACATACCAATTTCAGCTCAAAAAATAAAAGAAAGAAAAATGAAAAACTGACAAGTTGTGATAAGTCTATCCATGACTTTTTATAAGTATGAAGAAATACTTGTAGACATCACAGGTCCTGATTATTTTGACCCAGACTCATTTATAAAATACAATTATTTTAGTTAGAACTTTCCAATTGATAATTTTAATTTTTATATAAACCATGGTACAATAGTTTCAAAATCTGTGTGCTTTTGGTCTTTAAATTTTTTTAGGAAGGGAGTAATTTTAATCCAAACAAAATGTTAACTTATTTCTGAATATGACAAAAAATAAATAGTATAGGACAAAACACAATGGCAGAAGAATTTAACTTCATTTGTTTATACTATTGGATGTCAAAATGACAGTATGAAATGTGCTAAAATTTAGCCAAGATTTTCAGATTGGATGTGTTGCCAACTGAAACCTCTGGCATCAGGATAGTGCCTGCCTAGAAACCAGTTATTTTAGGTACCACAGCTATTGTTTCTATGTTAATTCTCATGCTCTTGATTATTAAAAACATAAATAAGAAATATTACTTGCACATAAAACATTTAAATATTTTATGTTTGTCGTCAACTTTTGGATATTTTTAATTAGAGTTTTGTAAACTCGTATTGTACATTTTTTTAAATACAAGTTTCCCTTACACTGCATTTGTGAAAATAACATTATTCTTAAAAACATTTCAGAAAGTATATGTTTGGACAATATTCTATGGATATTTGCTTGCTCTTTGATTACTAAAGTATGTTATTACCTCCTTGAGGAAAAAAATTGATCTGTCCCAATGGAATAGTTGTTTGTCCTACCACATTCTGTTAATAAATTCTGCACAATCAATTATGTTTGTCATCTCCAAGCCATTTTTGTTTTATTTCCATTCTTGATGCTGAATCTCCTATAATCTAAATCAGATTCTGGTGCTACTGACCAAAAAAATGGTGTCATAAAACTAGAGATAGAACTAAATATGTATCTAAGTAGTTACTATTTTTAAGATTATCACTTTTTGGAAAGTTAGAACATGTTGAAGGACCTAAATGAGAATTTTCAGATCTATAAGAAGAAGGAAAATAGAGTATTTCATGGAAGGGAGTTACGAATGTAAGAAACACTGGGATACAAAATGATTATACAGACATATACTAAGATAAAATGGTAAAGTTTTAAATAATATCAGTAACATCCTATTCATCATTATTTATTTTTGAATATATAAAACACTAAACATTTACTACTTAACGTTTTGGTAAAGGTCAAGTATAGCCCCTCTTACCAGTTTAATTTTAATCCCTAAGTTTTCTAGGCTCAAAATCTTATAAATTTGAAGATAAATTTTCTTTACTTTCCTTAACTATATTATTATTTAAATGTGTTGAATAAGACTTTGGTGTCATATAATATAATATATATTACTTTTATATAATACTTTTAATACTATATAATACTTTTCTAATTCTTTAAGAGCTTCATATATGCATTCATCCACACTTCCCCTTGATCTTCTTTCAGATACACCCGTACACTTCCTTTCCCTACCTGCCTCTCTACTTTTTTTTTCCTTTATTTTAAGTAATACAAAGATCCTAATTTGTTCTGACTATATACTCATAGTTTTAGGGCCATTCACTGTGGTATAGTTACTAGGCCATGCCTTTAAAAAAATGACTTTGTCCCTTCCAGAAACCACCAACTGTTAAGAGATCCACAGCCACAGCTAGAGATGGGGGCTTGTGACAGCCTGTGAACTTAGTACTGAATGTTGACTGGTTAGACCTGGTGAAAGTCTTGTGACGTTAACCAGAGCTTCTGTGAATTCATTAATGCATTGGTCCTGTCATTTCCAAGTGGCTGTTTGCTGAGGTACTTCCTGACTGGCTCTTATAATCTTCTTTCTCCTCTTCTATGTTGGACTCTGAATCTTAAGGTAAGAAATTCATATAAATATCCTATTTAGTGGCTGAGGCTTCCATAGACACTTATTTGCCTCTTAAACAGGTGTTAATTTCAATACTAACTACCATCCACTGTGTAAAAACCACTGATGAGCTATGAGAGTTGTTCTATCTTGAATATAGAGCTATGAGCTTGAAAGACAGTTTGTTACTCTGTCCATTTGCAAAAATATTAGTAATTGGATCATCCCTTAGACTCAAAACTTCCAAACCATGGGTTCTTGGTTTTGGTCCCTTTTGAGCATGATATAATTTTAAAAAGTGACTTTAGAATAAAATTATATATGGAGTGTCATGTTTACAAGTGATCATTACTTCATTGAGTTGGTAAATCTCTATCAAATACAGCAATTATGTTTAAGGATTAATTTAATACTTAGGAAAAGAGCCTGGCACCTGGCTTCCAGGATGTTAGCTTCACATGCAATAAGAAAACTTACTTCTGGGGCTGTAGAGATAGTTCAAGAAGTAGTGCTTACCCTGAAAGCAACAGAACCTGAAATGAATTCCCTGAATCCATGTCAAATCTAGGTGTAGGATATAGAAAATAGCGAAACTGGAATAGGGCTTGCCTAGCATGAATGAAGTTCTGGGTTTGAGTCCCAGTTCCCTATAAACTAAGGTGGTAAACTTTCATATTCTGAGCATTTGGAAGCTTAAGGCAGGAAAATTATAATTTAAAAATCATGGCTACATGGTGAGTTTGATGCCAATATAGAGTACAAAGTCCTATCTCTAAGTAAGACAAATAAACAAATAAACAAACAAATACATAAATAAAAAAGCAAAGGTAGTGGTTCATTACTAATGCCAGAATTTAGAAAGGTGGTTATTGGAACATCCCTGGATTTCCATGTCCAGCCAACTTAACCTCCTGGGCAAGTTCCATGTCTGACTAAAAAGGAACAATGTACATTACATTGCAATGTACATTGTTCCTGAGGAGAAAAATCAGAGGTTGACTTCCTGACTGCTGAGATGTACACACACACAGAATTTATATATATATATATATATATATATATATAGAGATATATAGAGAGAGAGAGAGAGAGAGAGAGAGAGAGAGAGAGAGAGAGAGAGAGATAGAGAGAGAGAGAGAGAGAGAGAGAGGGGCAGGGGGGAATTTATAAATGAATTTTTAAAATTATTAGTTTTTAAATAAAAATAGGTGAATTACCCATACATACAGGTGCTTCTGGTAAAATCTAGGGATACATCTTCTTTGTCTCCAATCTTTGTATTAATGGAGGACAAAGAATTTGAAAGTCTCAGTCTTTGGAAAAGCTACCAGAGAGTTTATTTCATGGTCTGAGTGTTTGTTCAGTACTGTGCGGCTCTGTATTTGCAAAGCAAACTTAAGAAAGACTAATTAAAAACAATCCTGCTGCCATTATATAAATAATCATGTGCACTGAGGTATTTATCTAGACAAATTTCATTCTGATCAATATCCTGTGGAGGTATTTGTTATTACATCTAGGAAAACAGTAGGATTCTATCACAAAGGAACATTTAGAGACAAGAACAAACAAATTGAAATTAAGGATATTTGTTGTGGAAATATTCAAACAGGAGTAAAGGTAGGAAAATGAGTGTTAGAGGCAGGGAGATGGCTCAGTGTGGAAAAGGACTTGCTGTGCAAGCCTGAACACCTGAGCTTGAATCTCTCTGTATCCATTTAAAAATCTGGTAGTGCCTTCTCCCACGAATAGTCTCAGCACTGTTGGAGGCAGATTCAGAAGAATCTCTGAGGGTTGATTATGTCTTCCTTTTCCAGTTCAGTGTAAAACTTTGTCTCAAAGCATTAGTACAGACAATAACAGAGCAAGAGACAAGACATTCTCCTCAGGGTGATATAACACACACACACACACACACACACACACACACACACACACACACACAATTATTTTCTTCTAATAAGAAACAAGTAAATGATTTATAGAACAGTAAATACACGAATTGCTTATACATGTTTTAGGCTTTGAGCTGAAAATGAAAATTAATTACATAAAAATGCCTGACTTAGGAGAGTAAACAATAGATATTCAAAAGTCCTTTACTGAGAGCTTGCAATAAAGCATTTGTTATAAAATATGAGCATTAATATCCTAAGTATATATATAGATATGTAAGTACAAGCAATCTAGAGATAGCTTAAAGTAATTGTATGGTTTTAGGCTGTATGAAAACATCATGCAAATTTATCATCGACTTGAAGACATGAGTGTGAATATGTGCATGTGTGTGTGTGTGTGTCTGTGTGTGTGCATGCATGTGCATGTGTGCAAGTGTCTATGTGAATGTATGTGTAGGGGTGTGTATATGCATGGTGGATGTCAGAGGACACCCTTGGTGTCACTCTTCCCTTACAATCTTATTCCTTGTGTGAGACAGTGTCTCTTCCGGTTTTCTGTTCACTAGTCAAGGGTAGCCTGTCCATGAGATTCTGGAAATTATAAATTCGAGTGCGTACTAGGTGTAATATGGGTTTGTGAAGCTAGAATTGGTTCAGCTTTCTTGGGTCTACATGAAATGTCAACTACTTAACTCATCCCTACTTCAGTAGATTTTGCCATTCTTACAATAATTTCCTCCATGCCAAAGGGTAACTATAAGGCAAGGAATATTAATTACTACTAGAATTTTACTTAAAGGTGGGGAAATGAATACCAGAAATATCTTAGGAAATTATCTTTCACATAAATCATCAGTGGACATGAGGTTCTCTCATTTTAACTACAGAACTATAATCTATTTTTCAAATATAACATGATGTAAAACACAGCAACCTAAATAAGCAATTTTCATTTCTTTTTATCTAAATATTTTTATATTCTATTTATATACTCAAGATTTTTAAAGATTCAATATAGTTATGTATTTTATAACTTATATGAGAGTATATAATACATGTGTTTTCAAATGTATTTTTGAGAATTGTTATCAAGGAGCTGTTTAGATGATCAGATATCCATAGAACTCTTTAAATTTCTTCAAAGTTTCCATTTAGTGAACATCTTAATTCTTACAACAAAAAAATCAAGGATAGGATACATTTCAGAGGAAAAACACTTGCTTAAATCCTTATTGGCTAAGAGAAGAGGTGGAGGCAGTAATCAGAATGCATATTTAGAAACAAAAGAGTATTTGTATGAAAGGCCTTTATATGTGTGTTTATATTTCACCATACTAGGTTTTCAATATGTAGAATTTTGAAGAACTTTTATTCCACATGTAAGTATATCATTGAGTACTTTAAACATTGTAAGTTTGCTGTTTGAGATTTTCATGTAGACGTAGCATATGTTTTGGTGTAGCATTCCACACTCCTTCCTCTCTAACCCGTTTTGGTTTTAATTCACCAAGTCCATTTGGTGTTCTCAGTGTGTTCATGAGGGCAGGGCCATCTACTGGACCCGCCAACTGAAAATAGCTCCTCAGCTAGGTGAAGGAACTCCAGAGCCTCCAGTACTTTACCGGAATTCTGACTGTCTTGGTCTTGTACATTGAAGACTTGTTACCCTGGACACAGCCCCTGTGAATTCCCATCTGTAATGAATCTGTCATCCAGAAAGCACTGCTTAGAAGTAGCCCCACACTACCTCTGGTTCTGACATTCTTTCTGCTTCCTCTTCTGCAATGATCCTTGAGTCTTGTGGGTGAGAGTGTGATACAGTTATCCCATCTAGAGCTGAGAACCCCACAATCTCTTATTCTCTGTGATTTGACCAGTTGCAAGTCTCTGTATTAATCACCATCTACTGCAAAAAGGGTTTTCTCTGATGAGACCAGAGAGCTGCAGTCTGTCGATGTACAGATAAGTAGACAGGTGACTGTTTAATATTATGTCCATTTAGGGAACTAATAGTTGTAATTTCCCTCTAGCACTTATGCATGGTGCCATTCATAGGCTATACTATTATTCTGTAAACCAAAAGTAAAGTAACATTGGTTGTTTAAATAAACTATTTACTTAAAACATTAGACTGGCCATAAATTGTATTTTTCCTGTCCCTTTGGTTTTGAAAAGATAATTTAATATTACTACTTTAATCTTTACTACCTTCATTATCATCAGTAGTTCAATTGAAAAATCATTAATAGTGATATTTACAACATTCCTATGTGTCTAATCATTTTTAAAGTGTACTCCTAACTTGATTGTCATTGTTATTGTTGATATTCTATTTTACTTTATAAAACTACTAATAAACAGTACTTTTTTAAAGTTTGAGGCTATATAAGAAGCATGGGCTTATGATAGGAAGACTGCATTACAAAATATATGGAAAACACATTTTTTTCCATCAGATTTGATTGTGAAAACAAATTTAGTAAGACTCTGTACTCAATCTTTAGTGCCATTTTAATGTTGATGCATTCATTGAAAAAAAATGGTTATAATGTTGGCAGCAAACTAGCAATTATTCATGGGGGAAACAGGGTAGATTGCCAGAAAAGTATTTAAAACTTTAAGGGATAAAGAAGCTCTACAATTAAAGAGCACTCTTTTTAAAAGAAAGGTGTACTTATTTAGATTTTTAAAAATCATAACCTTTGAGTAATGACTTGTTACTGAATGTCTTAGCACAGGTGTTCAGGTGTTCTGAATAAAGGATTTGTCAAGAGTAATTGGTGGGTTATGTTACCTGTAAAAGAGGTAGTTATTTCATTGGTGAATAGAAGAGGAGGTGTAGGTGGGTAGTTTTATAATCTTCTTCATATGCTAGCTTAAAAACTGCCATCCACAGACTGCATAATTTCCCTCTACTTTTATACCTGTAATTTAAAGTAAAATAACTGACATCATTTGATTTTGAGATTGTTTTAGGAGAAAATTGTCTTAAGTGAGACTATGGGGAAGTTCATCAATGAAGCCTACATTGATATAAAACAAGTAATGGAATTTGCATGTTTTTGAGTGTCATAAATTCAGTAACCTTCATTTGATACTTGGGGAAAAAATAACAAAAAATTGCATTCTGTGTGTATTTATCAGACCAATTTGACCAAATTAAGTTTGTGCACATTGGGTTTTCAGTATGTAAGCATGTTAAGCTGTATGTATGTTATGGACAACATGGCCCCACATAATTAAGAATTTGACAGCTTCTACATTATACAATTACATCATAATCCTCTATTTGTGCTTCTTTTATTTCAATCCACAACTGCATTGTAATATAGCAAAATACTAATGATAATGGAACAAATCAAAATTCTTACTTTCTACTTCATATCTACCAATTTATCAACTCAAATAAAATGGATGCTAAGATGACCCAGACGGAAAAGAGTTTCATCCCAGGGAACTACATGGTAGAAGGAGAGACCTGACTCTCACAAATTATCCTCTGACCTCGAAACATGCACATGTATGTACACACACACACACACACACACACACACACACACATAACACATTTTTAAAATATAGAAAGTGATACAAAAAGTTTATGATAAATTTCATAGAGGATGATCAATTTAACTAAATACTTTGTGAGATACACAAAGTATAAGCTGTAAATTCATGCACAGATGAACATAAAATCTGCCACTAACTTATTAAGAAGAATAATGTATACTAATATGATTATTTTTTAATTTGTGAATAGTCTCACCACAAATCCTAAACAACTTATCTCCGTTAATGTTCTTATCTCTATCCTGTTGTCTTCAGATGTTGAATCCAGCTAGTAAATTACGCTATCATTGCCTGACACATTATCCCAGTCACCCTTACTTAAACTAGATACTCTGTCAAATATTTCCAACATTCAGTGATATTTATCTATTTGTAATACAGATTCAAATTTCATTATCAGCTCTTATTTTATTTGTAAAATGAGAAGTAAATCCATCATCTATTGATCCATTCAGCAGAGGTCATTTTTATCCTACACTTCACACATTCATTTTTCATTTTCCTTTCAATTTGCATACAAAATGGTACTGAGATATTTTAAAGATTTTTTTATTAATCTTCATGTCTATAGAGCAGTCTATGCGCCCATATGTGTGAAGGTGTTTGTGTCTGTGTACATGTAGAGACTAGAAGAGGGGATCAGAGATCCAACAGGGTTGTATTGAAATGAGTGTGGGGACATTGTGCTTGTTATAATAGGTGCTGGATTTTGAACACTGGTTCTTATGATTACCTAGCAAATGCTCTTAGTTTCTGGCACATCTCTTTGACCAAAGAGAAAATTTTGATTATTAATAATTGTAATTTTTCTTAAAATAATTTGTTTTATTTGAGATGTAAAATTTAGTTCATAGATTATCCACATTATTCAATGCCTCTACATAGCACAAAACTTAACTTTGATTTCTTTTTGTTCTTCAGAAAAGTTTTGGAAATACACTTTTTGCACAACTACTTTCAGATTCCACTGAGATTAGTTTTGTATTAGTACTCTTACTGTATAAATGTTTTGTCATATTGTCTAATGGTATTGCTAATGAACCGGGAAATGATTAATTTATATTTTCATATTACTTAGTCATTTGTTGACATCATCATAAGCATTATTTGTGGTCTGTTTAAATGACTTTCCTGTGTGTTAGATGTCATAGATCAGGCTGAATCCAAAAGTAGTTACTCTGATTCACACAATCACTAACTCACCCACACAAGCACACACAAGCATGAGCACACATGCACGTGTGCACACTCACACACATGCTTTCTGTCTCCAATTTGATTTTTATCTTCATTGGCTCCATGTTGATATAAGTTGATGTCATTTTGATATGATTGTAGAGAATATGCATCTTATTGTCTTATGCTTTTTGTTTGTTTTGGGGAACTCCTTGCATCCATATAGAGGTATATTCAGAATCTGTCAGTTTTAAAATGACAATTATCGTTCATAAAATTCCCAGATTCTGGAGTTACAGGTATATGCTAACACACATAGCTTGTAAATTCTCTTTCACTTCTTCATTATCCCTCTATTTTTTATTTTGCATGCAGTTTAGTTGAAATTTGATTTATTTTCAGTTTCTTATTCTTTATTGAAGCATCCCCTTGGCCTATATTATAAAATCATTGCATAATTCTCATTTTACTATATTTCTAAACAATTTACAGCTGTATTGATTACCTTTAATTCTATTAAAATCTAGAAGTGAGTTTTATGTATTCATGAGAGTAATTTTGAATGTATTTTTGCTAGTATTTTATTGTGGGCAGCAATTTATACTGGGACTTGGAGAAGATATCTATATGGTTGTTCTCTCTCTCTCTCTCTTTCAATATATATATATATATATATATATATATATATATATATATATATATATATATACACGTGTGTGTGTGACATATGTGAAATATATCACATTGGCAGGTTACATTTATATATGCATATATGCACATATATTTGTGCATTTGTATATGTCTTTGTGAATATATGCACAAATGTGAGTACAGATGGATATTCCTTTGGGTGAAGTCCAATAAAGGAATCCAAGTTCCTAGCAGGTAGATTTGGAGGCATTTGCAAGAGGCTTTGCTTATTATATCATGATTGTACAGTAAGCAATCCTAACCACTGAGCAATCTCTAGTCCTCAGGCTATATCCTCGTGTTATTCAAAATTACATTGAAATCTCCATGAAATATAATTTTATAAGAAAATTTTGATTCAATTATTTAGAAATATTAAATTTCTTCTTTAAGATGTGTTGTTTGTGTTTGTGTGTGTGTGTGTGTGTGTGTGTGTGCCACATGCATGTACATGTCTATGTCTTGCTATGTATAGGAGAGCAGTGCCATAGACACAAAAGACAAGAGAAGTGGGTTATTCTCTTTTTTTTTCTTTACAGAATTAACCAAATGTATTATAAATATTTCTGATTTTTTTCATGCTACTAGTCTTCATTACCACATTTAATGATATGGAAGAATACTTGTATAGAACTATCACGGTTGTCTGTTCAACAGAACTAAGCATGTATCCTTGATAATCTTTTATCCTTGAAACCATGAGATTCTATTTCAAGTGTATTATATTTTCTTCTTTTATATAAATAATTGGATTCTTTTTTATAAAGATTTGAGATATGTATATAGCACAAATTAGAAGCATATACACATACACACACACACACACACACACATATATATATATATATATATATAGAGAGAGAGAGAGAGAGAGAGAGGAAGATTATGTGTATGTATAATGCATACGTGTAGTTGCCCAAAAAGACCAGAAGAGGGAAGGTATTCAATCCATTCTAATCAGAGTTACAGAGTGTTGTAAGACACCTGAAAATGAAGAAACTGAATTTGATTTCCTGAAAGAAAAGTAAGTGATCTTTAACACTGAGCTATGATTTTAGCCCCTGCTTATTTGATTTCATGTGTCTGTGTGTGTTTACTTCTTAAATCCTCTTAAACTCATCATTTGTATAAATTAATTTTTATTTTCATTTTAATGTACCTTGCTTAATGTGATATGACTGCTTGAAGATGATAAAAACTTTGAAATATAGTTTTCTTTATCTTCTTTAAAGTGTTTGAGATATTTTTCCATCCCATATACCCCATTGCTATGCAGAAAGGATAATCAGAATCCCTTAACACTCGTGTGTGCATTTGCTCAACTTGTGGACAAAATCATGAAAAACAGGTGCAATATTGAACCTGTTAGAACTGAGATGTCAGTGTTGGCTCTGCATGTTGATATTAAGAGAAGGAATATGACACAGCAGAGCTCTAAGTGATAATGTTGTTGATAATGTTGCTTTGATTATAAGCTCAAAAGTTGAAGATGTGTCATGGATGTTTGTTTCAAATTCACATTAAAATTAACATCCTATTTGTACCATTTGTGAGTATGATAACTTAGTAATGAATATGATTTAAATTTACACATGTGAAGAGAAATATGGATTCTGAGCAGGTAAGCAGAGAAGTCTACATATTTATTGACTTTACAGTAAAAAATTAGAATTCTTCTAAAATATTTTATTGGTTCTTAGAGAATTATGTTTTTGATGACTTATCCATATTTTCTGTATTAATAAATTTACTTAGTAGTAAGGCCTCTGCTGCAGATTTAATTTAGGCCTGAGCACACACTAAGTAGATCAGTTGTCCTGATCTGCTCCTCACCATGACTGTTGGGGGCCGATGATACCCAGGCTGTGGATGTAACCAGCTTGACAAGGATCCTGGTTTTTCCCTTAGCTAGGAGTCTGAAGCCCACCAACTGCCTTGCCCCTTTCTCATCTTTACTGTATGGTGACAAAAGCCTCTCATCAATAATATTGTCTATTTTGGCCTATTAGTAAAACTCAAATCAACTCTTGGGCTGGCTGGGAGAGGAGCAATGCCATATCAGCTCTAAGTAATTGTAACAGTCTTCCTGGCCTTCAAGTTTTTGGCATGTGTGAATACTATTCATGCTTTCTGTAGAGATATAAAAATTATTCTTGGTAACTGACCTTCCCATAGAAACAAAGCCATAGTCAAGAACAGAACCAAAGTCTCGACAGTGTTAGCAAGCTTGAAAAAGCAAAGAGATAATTTACCCTGGAATGCCTGCCTCTTTATTGTAGCAAGCATACAGATCTAAAATTCAGCTATTCATTAATAGACTATTGTGTTAAGGCTACCCACTAAAATTAACCTTGAAGATTAGAAGCCTGCAGCTAGGAGGGGATGAGCACTCTTGCATTGTTATATGCTTGAACACCTGCATTACTGTTAGATAAGAAATTAGCAGTTTTGCTATTTCAGTCAGGACAGCTTTCTGTCTTGAGGGGATCTTGTAATTTTTCCCCAGTGTGGGCACATTGTTAATTTTTCTCTCTTAACTTTTCTTACTTCTAATTTCTTTATTTTTATTATTAAAGAAAATGCTCTTGCGTGCCATCATCATCATAAAGTGTATTCTATGTGTCTCATTAAAGCATGTAAGCATATCAACTAAAAGGGTCCCATAAAAGAGTGAGGTACTGCGCTCACTTGTCATAACTTCATTGTTTATCCCCCTTTGTGGAGGCCGAGGAACCCTGTGTGGACTAGAGCTGGACTCGACTCCCACACATGATGTTCTCTATTAATTGGCTTTTGTTTTTATTGTTTCACATACAATATAATTTCTTCTTTGTAATAGGATTGAAATAAAATTTAAGCAAAACAACCAATCAAACAAACAAAATGAAAGGCAAATTAATAATACCAACAACAGAGAAAGTGTCTCCTGTTGCCCCACAGTTCCCTGAGTTTCTGAACCCTGCCTTCCATCTTATCCTGCTGGGACACAAGACTTTCTGAGCCCATTTCTTTCTTGAACTTCCTTATAAATTTATTCTGGAGTAACCAATGCACAGCATTAACATTCTGCTTTATGACTTCTTGCTTTAGAGTAGAAACTCATTATGGACATGATTGAATTCAAAATCACCATAGGCAGTATTTCCCAACTGATATATACCAGATCAAAAGGAACCATATTCTCATAGTCACTAAAAAATGCTTCCTGGCTTCCCAAGAGGAAATGCTGTAGTTTGAAGACTGAGAACTCTTGTACTTTTCCCTCCTCCCATGTACACAACATCCTAAGGTGCATGTGAAAATGTCTTATACATATATTAAGTGTAGTTCAATATATATGGTTTCTTTCATGATTTTCGTCAGTGACCACTTATTCTAATAATGTATTGTAATCCTTTGAGAAAATTTGTGTAATCATGTAATAGAAAGCCATAATTTACTGTAACTAGGTATACAAAATAAAATGTTTTTTTTGTTTTGTTTTGTTTTGTTTTTCATTCACTCTACATGTCAGCCCCAGGGTAACTGATCTCTGCCTTCACCATCTCTCTAGGAAGCAATTAGTGGGAAGAACAGTCACGCCACTCATGCTGATCATTACAGGGGCATATGATAGATATTGGATAATGCAACTGCTGACATAAAAAAATAAAGATATATCTTGATTTATTCTGTGATTTATTGTAGCCTTTACAAAACTCACCAGTGACAGATTGTGCAATCTGTCCATGTTAATCACATGTGTCATATAAACTCAGCAGTTACTTGCTTATCTTTAGATTTCTGGCAACAAATGAAAGCAAGAATACATAGAGTTTCCAGATCATCATGATGAGTAGCTTGCTGTGCTATTGCCTGTCTCCTAATTGCAAGTTAATATGCAAAAATGTATATTCAGTAGACAATTACAAGATGTGAGAAGCAACTGCTTCTAGGTTGGAATATATCATATGAATAGTAACTTCATGAGTATGAGATCATTAACTCATTATTTTAATGAAAACAAATTTTCTTAGAAAGAAGTAATGTTTTTGATAGCAACAATAAAACATTATTGGGTTCCATACATATTGACTGGTACCACATTGTTCTGACTTTGTATCTTTATATAATAAATAATACTGTTTTAATGGAACTGATCAAATGCAAGAAATCTCCTTCCTGAAGGTGTGCTGGTATCCGTTGATATGGTCTATAATATCCTCTTTGGTTACTCTCTGCTTTTCAGGGAGTAGATATACATCAAATTGGTGAACTTGTTTGTATACAAGAATGTTCTAGCCTCTTTGTGCTTGTGTAACAAATGTCTTAGCCAAGTAATTTATAAAGAAAAATGTTCTATATTCTGGAGGCTGGAAAATCCCAACCAAGGTCCCAGCATTTTTTTCTGCTGTGGGACTTCTGTGGTTGGCTAATATCAGAGAAAGCCTCTTTTGTTTTGTTTTGCTTTGATTTTTACTTTATCACTATTATATGCTTTTTAAATTATCATACAAAATAATGGATATCATCAAAGCATGTTCACACAGGAATCTGAGCCAGGAGCTACCTTTTCAAATACAGAAAAGGGAAAAAGTCTTGATGAAGAGTACAAGCTGGTCACATAACCTTAAGAATAAAGACAACACAGTTCAGTTAAAGCTAGCAGTCCTGGATCGAGGTCAATAACAAACAGCATCTACAATATTCACAACTAGCAATTTAGACCAAGGCAAACATCAATGCAGGCAGCCAAAGTCATTAGTTAACAAAGCAAAGGTCAAACATTTACAGAAGAGGGCTTTAGCTTGTAACACTGGCCATCCACCCTACCCACCACAATTGGACTAGAAAGCTACAAATTTCCTATGAGCATTACCTCTTTGGATTAAGGGAACATGCCTTAAGTCATATGAAATGCCCTGCATGGTAGCTCTTCAGAATTATTCCCACAGTTGGGACATTAGCCCTCTGTCAGCAGTTTCCTTGACTTTTTGATTTTCCTTAGTAAAGTCACTTTCATTTGTTTACGTCCATCAATGTCCTCAACTTTAATCAACATTGCTGTGAGACAAAAACTTTGAAGGTCATGGATACAGGAAAACTTATTTATTTATGGATTTATTTATTTGCAGTTTTGTGGTTTTATTTAAGCATAAATAAAACATGTGCTGTCTGTCTCTTTTTTTTTTCTTTGCTGTCCAACACGGAGTTTGGAGTTGTGACTCTGATGGAAATCTATGCTTCTCTTTCTAGGATGACTTGAAGGTTCTTGGAGAAAATGCTCTGTGTGATGCCATCACAGTAACATTTGTTCCCAAGCAGTAGGACTTCCAGCTTCTTGAGTTGTGAACTTTGTATCCCATTCCCTAGGTAGCTGCCTTCATATCTTAAGCTCCAACACCTGAAAATTTGAGAGTCCAAGTTGAAAGACAAGAAAAAATGGGTCTTATAAATTCATAAATCAATATATAACCTACATCCCTTTCGTTTTGGGACATGACTAAATTGAGCAAGTTCTGGAGTGTTAAGAAAATATATTTCATGACACCCACTCAGTGGATCACAGTGCTATGCTGATATGTTTAGGCTTTTTTGCAGTGAGTGCATGTGGTTAGAAATCATGTTGTATATGGCAGTTCACAAGAGCTATCAACTCTAAGAAGACAACCAGAGTCTTTCTTGTATATATTGCTTTTTCAATGACAAATTTTGTGGGTTTCTTTTTTTACAGTTTTTTATTATCCGATCAAAGTTTTGGCCAACATCCATAAATGAGGGCATATATTAAATTTGCTTGTACTTTCTTCCACGAAGTAAAATTCGAAAATAAGTTTCCCCAGGGAAAAGATTTATCCTTTTCATTGAGTTAATATGATGTAGTGTGATATTTTAAGGCTGCACTCATCCTGATCCACATGATATAGAGAAAGAATGATATAAAGATCCATTGGTGATTTTTTTTAGTTTATCTCCTCACATAAATAATAATAATAAGGAAGGATTACTAAGGATATCACTATGGCTGTCTGTTGAAATATTCCTTGATAATATTTTATTTGAACTTTATGCTGACAACCTCATGCTACTGTTAAAGAGCCAATGAAAATTCACAGTGAAGTCCTAGAAACTCTGACCTTTCAAGATTCTATAATCGAGGAATAAAAGAACACATTGAATTATGAAAGAATATAGAGACAATTTTCAAAAAGGAGTTGAAATAAATTCTAAGATACTAAACATGTTATGGATTAGAGACACAAATGACAGGGATGAAATTCAATAGGATATTATAATGACAAATATTATAAGATAAGACTCATTTATTATTCAAATTTTAAAATGCTCAGGAGAACCCCAGTATAAAAAAGAAAGCATTCCATCAATGCATGGCTAATTTTACTATTATTTTTCTGTAAAACCCTTTAAAAAATCATTTTCTTTCTACTGGCTCTCAGAGGAATAATTAAGAAAAAAGGCCTCCTCCCTGCTGGGGTTGTTATTGTTGCTTTCTAGTTTCTCCTAACTTTTAACTTAGAGTTTTATTAAAACATCAGATTGCACTATAATCTCCTCAGTCAAAACTATAATATGACACGCAATATTTTAAAACATCATTAAGTCTATGGCATTTCTGATTGGGAAAATTATATGTTTTAAGTTGGTTCTAATATATTTTTAAAAATTTTAAAATACTGTAAAAGATAATTACAGTTTCCACTGAATCCAAAGCTAATTTTCAGGGCCATTATTGTTATATTCTAAGTATGTATTGACAAATTTTGCTTTTCAGCCCAGTTTCTTCATTTGAAATTATAGACCTACGATTCACTAATATTATAAATGATCGTTTTTACAGATATAGTATAGATAGAATTATGTATTGCATATTGTTGAAAGTCATTGATATTGTTGGCTTTACTAGTTCTATTTTATAACCTAGAATTAGTAATACCTGTTGACTAAATTTTATTCCACAGCATTTTTTGATGAAAATAGAAAATAACAACTTAAAGCAATTCATCTCCATACACACACACACACACACACACACACACACACACACACATAACTTAAAAGTTCAAAAAATCTATTATCAGGAAATATTATTTAATTTGCTTTGTCCTTGGCAGCAAGATTCCTCAATTTATATAATTTATATAAGTTATTTCTATTATTTAAGTTTTGTCAATTATATTCAGTGGCATATAAAATATGTACCAGAGATTATATCATGTATGTTTTGGGAGGGTACCTATAGCTCTGGAAGGATTTTAGAATATTTAATAGTGTGAACCATTTAATAGGTTATTCTTAAATTAGGCTTTAGTGCCTAAAGAATTTTGATAAAATCAGAAAGTCTTTCTCTATTAATTCTCATGAATTTTTGATACCATCTCAATTAATATGGAAATGCTTTCATTCTTCAAATATAACACAGAGGAGACACATTAATCTATACTTTTGCATTTCAATAATTATTTGAAAAGACATTCAAATCAACAGTTGTAGCCACTGAATCCTAAATATCTAAATATGTTAAATAAGCTCTCTGACAATTACTTTGTAAATGATATTTGAATCCAGCTATTGTGTATTTTAAAAATAATTTTAGTACCATAAATTGCATGTAAGTCCTTGCATTATCAGCTTGGTATTTCCTGTGTCATTTTCTCCAATAGAGTAAATCTGACTAATGGGATACTAATTTGTGTTTATGTAGTACAGACTTCAGATTTTATGATAAGATAATGAAAGGTGATTTGTATCAGAATTCCAAACTCAGGTACATAATTACTGCTTTCATTCATCCCTATGAGGCAATTTTGCCCAGCTATTTCTTCATGAGAAGGCATTTCAATTGGCACAATCACTTTGAGGCTGTGGTTGTGTCCCTTATTAGGGAGAAATTTATGTCTCAGATTTGTATCTTTACTAAAATATCCTTCAACTCTGCACAAAAATCATTGACTGCCAATTAATTTGATGTGAGGAGCCCAGTTTTTCATGATGTTTAGTCTCAGCATTGTATTTTACACCTGCAATTTCACAGGTACAGAACTTAATTGCCCCTTTATTTTGGCTGATTATTTTTATAGTTGGCTACATTTACCCTTGCACTGAAATTAATTTGGTCACTTAATGATGCTCCTGAGAAATTTTGCTCCACATTGACAATTTATAGTTACTTTGTGTGTAAAGTAAAGGCCATCTAGCTAGATCTAGTTAGAAAGGGAAAGTCAGATCTGAAATACATTACTAGAATAAGAACTATTTTTGCCCAGTGGTCTCAATTCACTGCACAACTGCACATAGACATATGCATATCTTATCTAATTTCATTTTATATTCCTCTTGACTTCAGCTAAATGTAGTGTATATAATTACATATATATGAGTATATGTATATGTATATATATGTATATATATATATATTATTGTTGCTCATTCACTTTAAATATTCTGCTTTTTTTGTAGAATGAATGAATACATTACTCTTAAATAGACAAATAATATCAAACTTTCATTTGTACTATGCAAAAGTGTACAAGGGGCAAAGGTGTGCTATGGCAACTAATTTTTTTCCTACTGCTTACTTTGAGCTATTTTTATGTGTATCTGTTCTAAAATCTATTTGAGAAATCGTTCCTGTTCCATGCATGTATGTGACAAAGTCTTCAATGTTATAGTGACTTACAGTGACAGAAATGCCACCTCAGCCTTGCCTAGTTCCCAATCACACATCCTGGAGATATGCTTAGAAGGAGTTTTCATTTCACTTTCAGTGTCAGTTTCTTCAACTACAAACCAACTTATTGTTACTTTTATATTTTTAAATTCCTCTGAGAGCATTCAGTTGAGAAAATTAAATCTTAATGCTAATTTCTCAACCTTTACTTTCACTCAGTCCCTTCTGAAATTCCCCCCTGTACAATCACATTCATTTTTCTGCTGCTGTATATTATAGGCTCAAATTGTTTTCCATCAGCTTTTGCTCCCACCCATGAAGTGGCCATTTTAAGTATTTTTTCTTGATATTTGTCTACACCCACTAGTCCTGTCTGCTATGCAAAGTCCTGTCTCTGTCTCTGTCTCTGTCTCTGTCTCTCTCTCTCTCTCTCTCTTTTGCATTTTACATCTTCTTTCTGTCTTAAATCATTCTTGGGTTTGTAGCAGAAAGACTAAAAATGGTTTACAAAATAGAAAATACTCATCTGAATTAAAGAATCTCTTTTTAATAAAACATTTCATTGTTATGGCTCAAATATTAACACTTGTATTTCATTTCAAGACTCAATTGAGAGTTTAGCTTTAAATTTTGAAGATGCTTATATTTATGTCACATTTTAGTTGACTTCATAGACTAATCATTGTTTGTTCTCCAGTGTTTCCTCCTGACAGTTTGAATTCAATATTATTTTCTTTTCCTGCTTTTATTTATTTCACTTATCTTTGAGGGTAAAAGTATTCACCTTGAATCTTGAAACTTCAAGATAAGGGCATAGTTAAGGAATTTGCATAGCACTTGGTTTACCCAGGGAATAAAACAAAAAATCAACAAACAAGACGCCATGCAATTACAAAGGCTGGTGAGCAACTAAGCAAGCTATCAACCGAGTAAAGAGACAGCCTGCACGATCAGGGATAATCTTCACCAGTTTTAATTTAACAAAGGATCGATACTTGGTATACCCAAAGAACTCTAAAGAACAATCATCAGGAACATCAGCCTAATCAAAAACAAGAAGAAGAAGAAGAAGAAAGACAGAGAGAGAGAGAGAGAGAGAGAGAGAGAGAGAGAGAGAGAGAGAGAGAGAGAAAGAGAGAACAGACAGTTCTACAAAAATAAAAGTCACAAAATAAAAATGCTAATAAATATTTTCAAAGGGTTCAATATTCTTTAATGTTCAGTTCATGTTTTCTTTTACTTTGAGGAAAGAAGTGTAGATATTCCTTATTTTAAACTAATGTATGTCAGATTTTATTTTCTTTCTAGACAATGAATGGAATCTCACTCAACATTGCACAAGATAATATTTTAAACACAACTAAAAATAAACTTCCACAGCAATGGGCCTTTGTTAGAACCCAACTTGTGTAGTTTTGAAAGGTATATCATTGTGTTTGTAGACAGTGGGAAGGACTGCCTACAACTGAATTATATAGCCACTAGTCCAGTCAGAGGAAGAGTTGCAGGGCCTATCAAAGTATGAATAATTTATAGCTCACCTAACTTCATGAAAAGTATAGGCAACTTCTCAATGACTTAAGTTAACAATACCAACAATTGAACAATATATAGTCTCAGAAAAAGATTCCTAGGATAGTATGTCAAACTTCAAATGAGCCAACCCCCAGCAACTCCCTGTTTTGAGAACTCTCCCATCAAATTTTAAAAGATGGTTGTCATATAAAATGCACTAAGAGGCAAAATATTAAGTTTAACTGAATCAGCTAATGTCTAATACATAAAGAAGACTTCTCAACTTTTTTCAAATGGTGAAGGTATGTTGTATGTAAACACACAATAGATTATGTATAGATTCATTATGTGGAAGCAAAGAAAAATGATACTGAAATGTATGAGTATACATAAAATGTGAGAGAGGAAACCAAAGAACTTGTAAATAATTAAAAGCAGAAATGAAAATAAAGATAAAACTTTAAGTCACAGGAAGGAGGACAATAAGAAACACTGTTAGAACTGAGCAAATGACTAACAGATTTATGACAAATGCTCAGAAACATTGTAAATCAGATGTCTAGTGCCTTACTCCTGTTTGGACCAAGAATCCAGCCATGTTGGCGTATGACTATAATTTTCTAAACTGTGCAAAACTGAGGCAGAATTGAGTACTCAAGGCCTGCTAGGGAAACATGAGTAATCTCCATCTCAAAAGAATATATAGTTTCCTTCTTACCTGTTTTCTGTTAGTCTTAGCATTTCTATTGATTAAAAACCATGAACAAGCTAAGTGATGGTTGTACATAACTTTAATCCCAGCATTCTGGAGGCAAAGACAGGTAGATCTCTGAATTTGACACCAGCCTGGTCTATACAGAGAAGCTGTTTCAAACAAAATAAAACAAACAAACAAACAGCAAACAAACAAATGACCAAAGCAACTTGGGAAGGAAACAGTTTATTTGGTTTACATTTCCATGTCACTCTTAAAGTTGAAGTAATTCAGGACACAACTCAAAAAGACAGGAATCTGGAAACAGGAGCTGATGTAGAGGCCATGGAAGAGTGCTGCTTACTTACAGAAGCTTTCTTATAGAAGCAAGGACAAACAGCCCACAATAGTCTGGCCCTCCCCAATTGATCAATAATTAAGAGAATACCATATAGCTAGATCTTATGGATTTTATCAACTGAGGGTTCCTCCTCTTAGATGATTCTGCCTTGTGTCCAATAGATATAAAACTAGCCAGCTCATTCTACCCATTGTCAACTTAGTGCAAAAACATATTACTGTTTAGCAATGACCTTCCTTTTCATACTCATCCCCAAGATCACACATCAATAACAAAATCACAGTATAAACACACCAAATTTTAGAGGTATAATAAATAGTCCTTAAAAATAAATCTCTTTAAAATATTCAGTCTCTATTCAATACAAAGTCTTCATAAAATTCCAAAATTTCTTTAAAAGTTCAAGGTCTCTCAACATTGACCTCCTATAAAATAAAAAAAAAAAAATGCTAAATACTTTCTTTAAGAGGGAAGAACCAGGGTCTAATCATAATCAAATCAAAGCTAAACAAGGTCAATCTGTATAAATAACTTAATGTTCAATATCTAGGCTTGACAAACTGTCTTCTGAGCTCCTCCAATGGGCCTGTGTTTTACTTCTTTGGCTCCATCCTCTGTAGCACAAACAGCTTGTCTCCTGGGCTCAGGCCGGCTCCACTCTGTGTAGTCTTCTGTCCTGGGTGGTCATCCTACGGTACTCATATCTCCAAAATGGTGGGGTATCTTGGGACTTCTGAGTTGCACTTTCACTAGTAGCCTCTCCTGTGCTCTTTATGGTGCCAAGCCTCAACTTCAAAGCTCAGCTGTTTTATGACCCCTTCATGACTTCAAAATCATTAGTACCTGTGTGACTCTCACACAAGGAAGTTACAAGATACAACTTTGGCCACCTCTGCAACATAACTAATATGTGCTGCCTCTGATGAAACCCTTCCCAGAAGATTTCTCTTCAATGATGCTAGTGTCTTCTTAATCACCACTAATTTCTTAGCTTCAGCTGGCCAGCTGAATTAATACACCCAATTATTAATTAATTGTCCCAGTAATTAAAAGAGTTTACTTTAATGGTTTTGGTCTCTTGTTAGTCAGAAGTGATGTTTCTATTGTTCCGGCTACTCAGAACCACATATTCTTTACTTACAATATGTAGGAGCCCCAATAGAGTCTTTAAGGAACACCCAAACTTCCCTCAGAAATTTTACAGGCCAGGCCTCATTGTCTGCATTGCTCTCAACATCCTTATCTTCCACAAAATAGTTCACCAAGCTTTAAAGTTTCAGTGATTTTCCTAGCTCAAAGTTCGAACTTCCTTCTACAATCCTCCGCAGATCTCTTACAGCAATACCCCACTCCTGGTATCAGTTTTCTCATAATTAGGGTTTATATTACTATGATGAAAAACCAAGACCAAAGCAATTTGGGAATAAGAGAATTTATTTTTATTAAATACTGTACTATTATTCACCTTGAAGTAACTCTGGACAAGAACTTAAACAGGGCAGGAATCTGTAGGAAAGAGCTTATGCAGAGGCCATGGAGGAGTTCTGTTTATCAGCATGCACCCCTTAGCTTGCTCAGCCTGCTTTCTTATATAACTCAGAACCACTGGCCCACAGATGGCACCAACTGCAATGGCTTGGCCTTCTCCTGTCATCACTAATTAAGATAATGTTCTACAGCTGAATCTCATTGAGATTTTTTTTTTTAGTTGAGGGTTCCTGCTTTCAGATGACTCTAGATTGCCTCATGTTGACAAAAAAAACTAGTTAGTACACTCCCCTTCCAGATTTTATGCAGTGAACTTTTGAATTTACATATTCTGTGTTTTCTTATTCACAATAATGGTCTTGGGTTAGAATTGCTATGATGAGACACCATGTTCAAAGCAACTTGAGAAAGAAACTGTTTATTTGCTTACACTTCCACATTGTAGTTATCATTGAAGGAAGTCAGGACAGGACCCCAAGTAGTCTAGATCCTGGAGGCAGGAGCTGATGCAGAGGCTGTGGGAAGTGCTGCTTACTGTTTTGGTACTCATTGCTTCTTTCAGCCTGCTTTCTTATAGTACCCAGGACTACCAGTCCAGGGTGGCCCTACTCATAATATGATGAACCTTCCCGTCAATCAATCACTAATTAAGAAAATTCCCTAGAGGCTTCCCTACAAACTGATCTTATGGAGGTGTTTTCTTAATTGATATTCCCTCCTCAAATGACTTTAGCTTGTGTCAAAGTGACATAAAACTATCCAACACAATGACCGAGTACTGAATTGGAGTAGTCATCCATTGGCAAGCTTAGGAAGAGATTGGTCTTGTCACATCATGCAACAATGTTCAACATTAATAAGAAATTTGATCATCTGCATGAACATGGATGAACATGGAAGTCGTTTTTACTCAGTGGGATAATTGAACATAGGAAAAATCCATTGGTGTATCATTCTGCTTATCTGAGAATTCTAAAATAATGAACCTCAGGAATGCCAGGTGTAAAATATTTTTTGGTAGGGCTGCAGTGTCGAAAATGAGAGTGGCTGTTCAGAGGATATAAAGCTTTTGATATATTAGATCAAGTTAAAGAAACTTTCTGTATGATAACTTTCAGGAAACAGTAACGTAATAATGCACTTAAAGTATTTAATAGATTTCATTTTTAGAAATACTTAGGTTTTTTTTTTTTTAGATTGTAATACAATTGCATCTCTTTCTTCTCTTTTGAGTCTCCTAACTCTCCACATACCCACTCTTGCTTTCTTTCAAATCCATGGTTATTTTAAAATTAATCTCTTGTTAAATGTCTGCATATCACCCCACTCACACCCACACACTTAAAAAATGGATGTATGGATGTTTTAGGAGGTGTTGGATATATTTGTTGTGCTGATAATACCAGAGACATTACATATATCTAAACACAGCCAATCATATATACATAGTTCTTTTTCTATCAATTACACTTTAGTAAAACTTTTAAGTAATTCTGAAGAAGTAATAAAACATTCATGGATATAGAAGGAAACAAGAAAGCACAAGGAAAAACACAAAGAGTTTTGAATAATTAAATAAAAACTGATATATTCAATTGGTCACATACATATAAGAGGAATATTAAAAAAAAAGAAAATAAGGTACCTCTTAGGGTATATTATTTAAATGCATTCACACTCAAGTGAGACTATTTTACTGTGTACCAAACACATTCCATGGTGAGCTTCCTTCCTTTGTAAGGATATGACAGATTTTTAAATCCAAAGACACATTTTCTGAAACCTTACATTTTTGCTTTTCTCACAGCATTGTTTGTAAATTATCTTATTATAATTTCACTTTACTTCCAAAGTATCTTCGTATTTGGATACTATCACACAGACAATTGACACATTTCATTGAATTTATTTTTAAAAATGACTCAATTATGTTGTCATATAACTTGATAATGGCAATTCCCTTCTGATCCCTCATTCCTAATTAAAGATTTTGCTTATCAATCTGTTCATTTGTGTTGTATGCTTTTCACACAGTTAATCACAGAATAGGTGACTCATTTCTTCTCTTCCATTATCAGATGATTTAATTCAAATTGGTGCTTGTAAGCGTGTTGGATAATTAAGATGCCTTAGTCTCAAATATCTTGTTCACAAAAAAGCACAATTTTTACATTATTGGGTTGCTATAAGGCTTAAAATTGTCTTGTGACTATTGAAAAATTGGAATAAGTGTTTGAAATAAATTTATTAGCATTGACCAAGGTATGATCTTATGATCTAGAAAAGTATGTTTGAGATGCAAGCTTTTTGTCAACCTTTCAAAGTGTCTGCCACAAATATAATGGACAATTAATGATCACACAAAGCTTTGAATCCCAACCCCAGAAAGCAGGAACAATATTTAAAATAATGTAAAAAAATTGTGTGAAAATGAGTTAAAAGATAAGTGTATGGCCCTAAAGGGAAATAAAATAAACAAATTTTAGTTCTTATCATTCACACACACACGCACACACATTTTTTAAGATACCTAAAGAGTGTATGAAATATTTAAAATAATGATGTAGTGCTAGGAAGGGAGCAATGAATAGTTTCCAGAGGAAATCAAACTATGTTAATGATTGCCTTATTCATGAGCTTGCACAATTACCTAAGTGCTGGTTTCCATAAAAGTATAGTAATTACTGAATTTTTTAAATCTTTTCAAAACAATCACACTAATATTTCCTCTCTGTGTTCTTGTTGGCCTCCTTTGCACACTCATTCACATTGGTGCATCTTACATTTTCCTTTAATGGATTGCTCACAGTCATTCCCCCCTGTTGTTTTTACTTGTTTCTTTTCCACATCACATCATTCAGAAATATCCCATGCAGTGATAGAGCTTTTAGCTCTCTCCTCATGAACAATCTATATACTGGATCTGTGTTTCTGGGTAACAGTTTAGTTAGAATCTCTGTGTGAGGCAATTCCTTTTTTCCACTTTATAATTGGTTCCCTAGTCAAATCATTTGACTTTAAAGTATTTCCTGAAGGGTTCTGGATTTCTTGGTATTTTCACTAACTTTAACAGATGTTTTTAATCTATTACTATTTTTATTTATTGCCTTCATGTAATAAAATTATAAATGAAAGATATCCTTCCTGGCATCATCATGATTCATCTCAAATAGAAAGCCAATCGGAGCAATTTCTTTCATTCCCATTTCTAAGTAGAAGGTAATTCTTGTAGAGGAATAGCCCTGTGTAAAATCTAGGGTCTACATTCCAGATGCTACATTCAGAGGCCTGTGTAGTCTGGATGAAATGTAGACACACATATAATCCAGAATTCAGAAGGCAATAGTGGTCCATCCCTAAGAAACAAACAAACACACAACAAACAGTTAAAGAAGACACCAGAAGCAGAGTCAGTGTCACACAGGAAGTGTCATGCTTCTGTGGACATATTTATTGCTCAGAGTTTTGATATGGAGCTTTTACTTTGAAATGTACTGCTTCTATAGTTTGTACAAATTTGGGGAATCACAGAACATCCTAGTCTACTTTCACAAGTAAAAATAGTTTATACATATTAAATTAGAAAAGACTGGACTCTTGAGAATATGTCTTTAAGAATATTGCTTTTCTCATTTCTCACATGTCTTATTAGAGTAAATTTTGTTTGAGCTCTGTTAAAACAGTAACAAAGTTTTCTATGTAATTTCACTCATGCAGTACAATGCATCAGTTCTTCCTCAATGCTTTGGTAGGTATGCCTCATATTAGAGAATATTTCTGAGATTCTATCTCAGTTTCTGTAACCACTGTTTCTTATTTGCATTGGCTAACTGAGTAGTTACTGGCTTATTTAGATAGTTACATGTACATTGGCTAGCTAGTACAATTGTGTATTATTATTGTTGTTAACAGTAGTATTATTTTCCTAATCTTTGCACAAAATAAGACCTAAAATAACTCTTTCTTCTGAAAGTTTGTAATTTTAAACAAATTTTATGACTATATGGAATGAATTTTGTGTACTGAGGGTTGAATTCAAAAGCATCATATATTCTAAGGAAGCTGGCTATTGCTAACCTGCATCGGCAGCACTTTTGACTATATATATTTTCACTTAGAACTTTATTTTATCTAAAATTTGCTTTAGATTGAGTTAAGTAATGATGTTCCACACCTTAAAAAATTAATTTCTAGAAACCTATTAAAGTGTTCCAGTTTATTTTCAGAGAAACCTAGTCATTTGTTGGTTTATGGTCACAGTTCTTAAAAATTATTTTCATTCACACATACTAATTTTAAGTAACAGTAGATGAGAATATTAATGGGACTCATTTCTTTTATGATGACATAAAAAGGGATATGCTCCAAAGGCTTTCAGCATATAGAACTTGGAAACAAAATTAGTTATTTTTCTTAAAATAGAAACTCATTTACTAATTATGAGACGGAGAAGAATGTAGTTAACAATCATTAACAAGAAGATTCAGATAATTGTGAATATATATGTTGGAATTACTCATTTACTTATAGACCACTTTCTGCTCATAGTCACGCTGGCGCGAAATTTGTACCCTAATAATATGTCTAAAAAACATTAATGATGACTTTTATAGGTATGTCAGTGATAAAGATGTTATATAGAAGAAATGTCTACCTAATACATGAAATAGGTTGCAATAACTATATTACAAATATTTAATTTTCCCTTATTGAACATTAAACTTTCATTAAAGAAAATATGCCTCCTATCTACTGATCATTCCATAGGCATAAAAATGTAAGAAATTCTTGAAAGAAGGTTATGAGGACAAAATTAGAACTCCATTACTGTTCTTGTAGATTCATCATCTTCTCTTTTTTCTATGTTATTCTGTGTCCTCTTTAACCCTTAGCACTTTGATGACAATATATAAAAATTTAGTTACACAAGTAGGTGGAAATATGAACAATTTCATATATTTAAAATAAAGAGGCTGGGGTTAACATAATTAGAAGATAAATTTTTAAATGTTCTTCCCACAAAGAAGTGATAAATATTTCATGAGATGTATTTAGTAGTTGTTTTAGATTTGTTCATTAAATATTAAGACATATAAAACCATCAGCCTATACCTCATAAATAGTAGCAGTTAAAATATATCAATAAATGTTAATTTAAAAATTATCTTTAAATTTTATGAAAAAGTCATACATTTACATAATTTATATAATATTCAATTGTTAAAAAATGAACTTATGTAATTTTCAGGAAAATTGATACAGATAGAAAAATATCTTCCCAAGTAAGCTAACATAGACCCAAAAGAAAAAAATATTATATTTTCTCTTATATGTGGATATTAGCTTTGAAGCTTTCTGTAGGTTTCTTATAATTCATATAGTCACAGAAGTTAGGTACCAAGTAAGTGACAAACTGGGGGAGGGGATTTCTCAAAGAAGTGTAAATATAACACATTGTTATGAAAAGACATTGCAGTGACTAGAGAGAAAATATTAAATGAAAATGGGCAGGAAAAGCAGGAATATAGGGAGGCACAACTAAAACATAGGAACATTTGAAGGATCATATGGAAACTTACTGTTGTAGAAGCTTCATCAAATATGTATGATGAAATATATGTGTAGAAGCTTCATATATATATATATATATATATATATATATAAAAATAAATGATACATATATACATACACATATATACATATATATGTATATACATACATGCATATACATGTGTATATATATATGTATACATATCCACACACATATATGTATATTCCTATATATGTGTGTGTGTGTGTGTGTGTGTATGTATATAGATAGATATACATACACACACAGATTTTATGTATATGTATATATATATATATATATATATATATATATATATATATGGAAGAAAACTAAAACTAAGTGACATGACCAAGTAATAGGGAGACAATGCCTCAATTGGACATTTCTTCCAGCCAGTGAATATCTCATTGCCAAGAATGGGTTATATCTAGTTGAGTCCTTGGACAAATGCCCCAATTGGACATTACTGCCACCAAGTGAATATGTCAGGACCAATAATGGGTTATTCTAGTTGAGTCCTTTTCCTAAAGGATCCCAAATGAAACTTCCAAACAACTCAGGATATTAGCAATGCTTTTTGTCATTCTCCACAGACTGATGGTAAGGTCCTAGTGTTGAAGACCATACTTACATAACTCATTGAACATGGGGAATGTGAGATGGTACCTAACTAGAGCCTTCTACCATACTGGCTACCGTTCTTGTTACTAGAAGATATTCTGTATGTGTCCACATGAGAAATCTAATCACCAACCCAGCTACAAACACCTTGATGTATAATGGTTACCTCCTACAATAATGCTTGTACAATACTGGCACAAATGTTATAGGACTTATCAATGACTCTCTAGTTTGATCTCAAGCCACCCCATAAGACGGAACACATGCCAGATATTGCTCAGGTAGCCAAAACCTGAGACTAGATTTGCCATGGGCCTAGGGTAAAACCAAATATTGTTCTGCTGAAGGAACCTTGCAATAAAATGACTCCCATGGACATTCTGCTATACCCATAGATCAGTGTCTCTGTCAGTCATCATCAGAGAATAGGACAATCGGGAATGTACAAAGACTGAGAGACTTTAGAACATTCAGTCCTAAATAAGATGTTTCCATCAAGGCCTTCTTACTCTAGGGCTCAGGGATCTATGCAGAAGAGGATGCAGAAACAATTTAAGAGCCAGAAATAATGCATGACTCTAGGGAAACAGTGTCTTTGTTATTGATGTATATGTATATATGAACTCACAGAGAATATGGCAGCAAGCACATGGCCTACATCAGTTCAATCACGATACAATCTTGGAAATTAGAGGGAGAATTGGACATAGACATTTTTCTCAACTAAGAAATTATCTGCTATTGACACTCACTTGCAAAGGAAAAATTAGTTTTCCCCATTGGCATCTCCCTTTGTTTCTTATTCACATTTCAAGGCAGGTCCCATGCCCAGCAGTAGGTGGACAACAAAAATGAACTCAGTTGTATTTTGTAGTCTTTTTGTCTTATAATGTATTCTTTGGACAAATTTTATTGTATTGGTTTCTTGTGAGTATATAATGGTTTTTAATTTTGTGTTTTTCTGTGTGTCTATGTGAATTCCTTGTGGGCTATTTTTCCAGGATTTTTTGCTTGTTGTTTACTTGCTCGTTTTTGTTTGTTTGTTTTCCTGTTTTTCTTATAGGAAAATCAAAGAAATGGCATGGTGTTGGGTGTACTTGGAAGTAGAGAGGATCTAGGGGAAGTTGTGGGAAATGAAAAGTGTGATTGAAATATATTGCATGTTTTGTTTTTTCAATTGAAAATAAAATAATATAAAGATATTATCATAGCCCTTACCAATTTTTTGCTCATCTATATAATAAATTCTATTCATAACAAATTGTGGTACATATGCCTGTTATGTGTGCTGTGTACAGGTACACACTTGAGGTTGGTGATAGGTGCCATAATTTATGGCTCTACACATTATTCCTCTGAGACAAGAACTGATCTTTAAAGCTATTCTAGAAGATAGAAACTAGAGTGATCCTTCTGTCTTCATCACTCATGCAGAGTCCTGGGATGATGCATAAAGTTGCTCTTTATCCAACCAATTTTTTTTTCTGTATCTTTTTTTAATTGTTGAGATTATAATATAAATTACAATGACTTCCCCTTCCCTTTCTTACCTCAATACCCTTCCTTCCCTTCTTCAAGTTCTCTTGAAGTGCTTTTCAAGTTTGTGACCTCCTTTTTCATTGATTGTTATTTTTTATTTCATGCATAGATGTAAATATTTTTACATGTATATTTCTAAATATAACCTTCTTGATATGTTTAATTTTATTTGCATGTGTCTTTTTAGAAATGGCCATTTTGAACTGAACAAGGAATTATTGTGATCTTCCCTGGGGATGAATACCTTACCCACTTCTAACTTTCCTCAGTTGCCTGTAGTTCTTTGTATGTGGTCAAGGCTTGTAGGCTTTTTCTTGTCAATTTTGGCTTATTATTTGGTGTCATCCTTGTTTAGCTCACATTTGGGCAGCCATATTGGTAGGACTTGATAAGTATAGCTTCTGACATTATTAGAAAACACAATTTAATGTTGGATGATGGTTGGGTGATGGTATACACCTTTAATCCCAGCACTCAGGAGCAGAGGCAGGTGGATCTCTGTGAGTTTGAGGCCAGTTTGGTCTACAGAGTGACTTCCAGGACAGCCAGAGTTAAAAAGAGAAATGATCTCTCAAAAAAACAAAAAGAAACAAATAAGCAAGCAAAACAAACAGAAAACACAAACTTCCTGATATTCTGGTTCTTATAATCTTTCTTCCTTTCATTCACAATGATCCCTGATTTTTAGGTGCAGGTGTGTTTTGTAGATGTATCCATTTTGACCAGGCTTCAAAACTCTGCATTTTTATTGTTTGTGGTTTTCTGCATTGGTGCCTATCTGGAAATCATAGTATTACATATTTACCTAAAGGGGAAAAATCTGTAATCTACAGAATTCTGCATATAAATATACAAATAATTTTAATAATTTTTTATCTATAATGTTAGTGTTTCTACCAAAAGCCAAAGGTAAACAAACAATAACTAAAATAACAGATGTGAGAAGTTGTCTTTTTAATTGTTGACCAGCTAACCAAAAGACTTTCAAAGCAATGCTTGTGAGAGTCCAGTCAGCACTAGTTCAGGTGTCAGTGGGTTTTTGTTTTCGTGGTACCAGAAGACACCATGTAACATTTCAAAAGGGAGAGACAAGTGACAGTAATTCCAAGCTATGATGTCTGTGAATCACATCAATGAACTCATGTCATAATAAACCTAAAGGTACATTAGTGGTATGCATAACTTTGTAGTAACTAGCAGCTCTGTACTTGGACTTAAGAAACCTAACTAAATTCTCAGTGTTAGTGAAGTTGTTATTGTAGGGAAAGCTACAATCACTAATTTACTAAAAGGTTATAATCCCTTACAATCTATAAACTATAGTCCTTTAACCCATGGATAATTGTAGACTTTCCTTCTTCAGGGCAACTTCTCTTGGAAACAGACAGGGTCCACCTAATTTTATATGTGGTGCTAAGATATGAACTCAGATACTAATGCTTTAATTTCAAGGGTTTTTTTTGGAAGAGGATTTCTTCAGTCCAGAAGAAGCTTACTTAGTTTTTTTGAGGAAGACATTCACAATCCACAACTTTAAAGAAGTTGCTATAAATGCCACAATGCAAAAATTCTTGTACATTACATCCTTTGTTTTTGTGAACAATAAGACAGTTAGATACTAAGTGCAATTTTATGGTGTTGTCTCCAAACTCTGTGAAAATCCCAGAGATAGTCTGCCATGGTTTTGAGGAAAAGCTTAATTTTGTATGTAAGCTTCCTATGCAGCCAAAAATGTCAATTTGATGAACTGGAGTATTAAACATGTTTTGGAATACTAAAGATTGCCAGTAATCTGACATAGTAATCCTCAGATAAACATTGTTTGTTTAAAATACCTCAGAAATAGATGAGCAAACCTCTTCCTCCTGTCTGGAAGTGTTCGCTTCACCAATACCCCATATATTTCATTACGAGTGGCAAACTAATTTTCTTTCCCTCTGTATAACATAGAGCCCTGGTGCTGCTACCAAGAGGACACATGGCTAGTTAGGCATTTGCTTCACATTTTCTATGACTTGAAGACCCCACGATACCAATTTTGTAGAGAAGCTCTTCACGAAGCTCACTTCAAGATGAGATACTGATTCTATGGCACCCATAATGAAGAACTGGGCAAGACTAAGCACTGAACTAGCTTACATAACTCTTGGATGTTAGATGAATATAGTGAATAATTAAAATCCCTCCACATAGTGGATATTAATATTAGAGAAAGCTCTGTGATTGTACAGCTCATTCTCTCTCACTGTCAAAGTGCTTCACAGATGACCCATTCCATCTTCCCCTGGGTTTGAACTACTAACCATGCATTTAGAAGGAGATGGAAAAGATGCGTTTTACATGTTATGCTGAGTATGAATAGACTCTCTTCAAAAAAGGAAAATGAACAAAACTACTTAATCAGAGTCAATTTTAACTAATACTCTGGAGAAGTCAAGATTAATGTTTTCAAATCTGAGTTAAATTGGCAACAGAACATTCAGATTCCTATTTTGGGAACAATATATAGGCTACAGCACAATAAGGTTCCTATGATTTGAAAACTTGTCATGTTAATACCAGTATAGCAATTGGAACAGAGATAAAAAAGCATTTACCTCCTCTCACTCTTTCTCTCTGTCTCTCTCTCTCTCTCTCTCTCTCTCTCTCTCTCTCTCTCTCTTCCACTTTTTCTTTTTCTTCTCTACAGACATATAAACACACACATACACACACACACACACACACACACACACACACACACAAACATGCACTCACCTTTCAAGTTTACATTAGGCATATATTACTAAGACTTCAATGATAGACATTAGAAGATGCTAACAACACAAGAATAAATGTAAGACTTCCACAAAAATACACAGACTTACACAGAATAGTCTAACATACTGATATTTACATGAATGTGAAAACCTAAGTCACTATATGTTCAATGTTTTCTTATTACCTTAAAGGAAGGACAATAAGAATAAGAACAGGTCACATTGTAAGTGATTATCTGAGAAGCTTTTACCACCTACATCTCTCCTCTCTCATGACTATGGGTAATCCAAGATAGTTTAAAGGTCAAGAGATAGAAGGCAGGCTCATATCTCATTAATGGAGTCTACAACAATCTTTGTTTCTCACTAGAATATCAATCTGTCTCCCTTATCTGTTTTGCTCACTGCTACAGACCTGCCAGGTCTGGTATTTGTTTTGACCTAAATTTTTATCTCTTGAACTCTGTTCACACTTTACTTTAATCTTATGTTTCCCTGGTTATGATATCTTTAGACTACTTTCCAAGTAACTGACCTTTTGGCCTAGGCCTAGAAATATCTTTTGCATTATTACTGCAGAAGATCATGTCTAAAATTCTGGGAAGTATAGTGAGATGTTCTTGAAGGCAATGTGATAAAACATTCAAAAACATACCTTTATTTCCTGTTATAATTGTTTTGCATACTATATCTAAATATTAGACATGGGTGATTGTGCATCTTACAAAAGAAGTCTTGAGTGTGAACTAGCTATGTTGTTTTTTGTTAATCTTGTGTAATACAAACATCAACCCAGAAGAAAAATGATGAATATTTTGACATTTTCCTCACAATGTCTTTCTTCCATACAAACTTGCACTGGTAGACCTCTGCAGAAGTACAAATAAATTAAAGTTGATATTGGCACAAAATTAGGTGTGGCATATTATGATGAAAAACATGAATAAGGTTCAAAGACAATAAAAATATCTTAGAGGAAATTCATAAATTCCCAGCAGTGTCATAGATTCTGCTGATTACTTATGGTAAAATGGTGGTGAATGAATTTATGCATGAAAGAGTACCATAGAGTGGTCCAAGCAAAAGGAACAGCCCCTACTGGAGAAAAATGTATGACTACAATAGTGCACCAAGGCTGTGCACATTCACCTGATCTAAATAGAGTAGACAATGATACCTTTATGTTTTTTATCCCTCAAGTAAAAAGGATACTGGGAAATATAGTATCATCTTCCAGAGACATAGTTTGCAATTTAAAATATGTTGATTACAAAATATGATTATTATACTTGTCTTCAAGACTCTGTGGTTCCTATTGTAGACATATAACTACCACTGATAATATATTGGAAATCATCTGCAGAAAGAGTTGTAGTAAAAACATTGCTCTAATGTGTACTTCCACCCAGCAAAGAAGCAAATGCATACTTAGAAATTTTTAAGTACATAATAATACAGCTCTACTCTGGCCTTCAACCTGTCTGACTCATTAGCAGAGCAATTTCATGACAAAACCAGAATTATTTCCTGTCCAGAATTCTAATAGTCTCTGTCTTTGTGAAACACGTGTCACTGGAACTGCCATTACTTTAAGTTTGATCAAAATGGTTAATAAATATAAACAATTCACAAACAAGGAATTATCTTACTTAATAATAGCAAATTATTTTGCTTTATAAATACATTTGTTTATTTTCAATTTTCAAGTAAGGAATGTATTTATTATATTAATACTTTTTCTGTGAATTTTATAGTTTATATTTTAAGATCTTGGCTTTTTAAATTTTGAGATTATAATATAATTACATAATATCCTCTTCTCTTTAATCCTTCCAAACACCTCCGTATTCCCCTACTTGCTTTCTCTTAAATGGATGATCTCTTTTTTCAATTGTTGTTACACACATATGTGTATATGTACATACATACATATTACTAAATATAAACTGCTGAGTTTGTGTAATATTAATTATATGTATGTTTTCAGGGCTAACACTTTGGTATTGTACCACCAATTGGTGTGTTCTTATTGATAGAGACCATTTCTCTCACTGTCATCATTCTGTATTTGCCTGTAGTTTTTTGTCCAGAGTTGAGGCTCCATAGTCTTCCCTCCATCCACTTTGACATGACTATTGTTGTCCTTTAAAACCATACTGTGAATAAATCAGTAGCTCAAAGTGCTGGTAAATTTTTTCAAGAACAGCTACACAGGCACTATTTATGACCTTGTTCCTTCTTTTTGTGCCCTGTTTGAATGGTAACCCTGGGAGGATTGTTCTATAGATGTAGATGCCAGGTATAGTCAATGATTCAGGGCAAAAAAACTGTTTACTCAGTGTCTAATTAAATCATCCACTCTCTCCTGGAACTCAGGAGTGTTTCAGGCTCTTTACAATCTGTTTTTAAGCCTTAGAACTGGAAGTCTTCAGCCTCAGCCTCCATACAATTTAGAACCTCTGTATACTCTAATCAGCGTTTGAGACTTAGTGCTGACTGAGCACCTTCAACTGCTGTTTCTGACTGAACTCTTCTGACTTTGGCAGATTTTGGCTGACTCTCTAACTACCTCAAACTAAACTGCTTTACTCAGCTTCAAACTGACTAACTCTTCTGGTCTGATAATGACTTCTTCTGCCAAGTGACTTCTGTATCTCTAGATCTCTCCTCCAGCCTGCCTGCTTCAGACTGCTTGCCTAATACTGACTGTTGTAACTGACTCTTCAGCCTGCTTCTGTACCTAACTCATTCCCTGAGTTAAGAACCTGCCTTATATATCGTGAGAGTTGGGTGTATTCTCACACTGCCTCACTGTGATAATTGTTCCTCTGATTAGTCACTTTGCCTGAACTTCACTAACTGATCTCAGAAGTCACTTCATGTGTGACACTGACTTCTGAGCTCTGCTTTCTCTTTACTTTCACACATTGTTTCTGTTTTAGGAATTAAAGGGATAGACCACCACTGCCTTCTGAAAACTGGGATTAAAGATATTTGCTACCACATTCTTAACATTCTTTGTTTTATTCTGTCTGGACCACACAGGCCTCTGAATGTAGACTCCTGTAATATAGACCCTTCCTAGATTTCACACAAGACTATTTCTCTACACTGTTCTTTTCTTGGGAGAAGTGGGGAGTTGGTTTTTTGTTGGGGTAGATTTGGGTAAGAGGGGAGAAGGGGAAGATGGGAATGGGAGTAGGGGAAGAGAGGGATCAGGAGCTATGGTACAAGAGAAGAAAAATAAAGCAAATTAAAAAATGGTTTTAGTAGATATTTCTCAAAAATCCAAAATTATTTCTATAATTCTATTCATCAGTGTCATTGCTGGGTATTCACCCAATGAATCCCAAGCCAACATAACACACAGATCCCCTTGTGCATCAAGATATTGAAGCGCTGTTCTTAGTAAATGTTATAGAGCCAGCTTAGTTGCCTCTCAACTAAGGAATGAACAAAAAAAATATGAAATATAAATAGTGGATTTTTGTCATCCTTAAGGAAACAAAGATATGTTGTTTCTAGAAAAAAATAATTGAAAGTGGAGATAACAATATTAAGTGAATTAAATCACTATTTTAAAGATAAACTTCACATTTCTCTCATTTGTGGCCTTAGATACTACACTGATACCACAACCCATGCATGTAATATGACATGAATGAAAGGGAACTAATAGGCAGAGAAGGGTGAGAAAGCATCCAAAGTTTAATGAAGTAGAGTAGAGAACACATGTAACCTACAGTATACACTTATATGACGATGTTCTTAATTATCACAATGCCCAGTACAATGAATGTACATAGTGATTTTTTTAAAAGTGGGTTTTGAAAAATAAAAGACTTTATCAGTAAAGTAAGGACTCAGTATTAATTGTCCACTGTGATTCACATGGTAAAAGATATATTATAGCCATATCTATTTAATTGCATTTATTAAGCATTCCACCTTAAGTTTGGTTGACTATGTAAGGTACATACTGACAGAAACAGAGAAAGAAAAACATATAAAGAACTACAGAACCTATGGTTGTGAAATGAAACATTCTGCTTACTCTTCTTGCTGCAGGCTAAGTTTTTAGAAACATTTGCTAATAAATTCTTTGAATCAATTTAATAAAATATTTAAGAAACATGTTTCATATGAAACAGGTCTACATTACTTCAGTATAATTTACAAGTTTAAATGTCACATTTCTTTCTCTAGTTATCTTGCCATTGGGTTGTTTTAAACAAGATATAAGGAAATAATATTTAAGAGAAAATTATATTTTCTGGCCTATAGGCATATAGAAGTGCTAGTTCATTTGACAATGTGGTATTTAGATTTCCATGCAGGTCTTCGAGTATATTCAGAAAGAAAACATTTTATTTTTTAAACCGGACACTATTAATAATGTCCCTAAATGACCCAAGGTCCTATTTAATTTCACACATTCTTTGTCTTGTATTTTATCCCTGAAGTGATTATGCCTTAGTTTCTGTTATGATATTCTTCTTATTAGCAATATTTACTGTGTCATTGTCCAAATTCTCATCTTTTAAATGTCTTTTGCTGTGTTTTGTTTCATGTTTTATGTACCTTTATTTTAAAAATATTTTGTTAATGATTTGAGGAGGTTATAAAATGTGCTTTGATCACACTCACTCTGCTTTTCCCCTTAATTTCTAGCAGAGTTAACCCTCCTTTCATATTTCCCCAATTTCATGTCCACTTTATTCCAACCCACTCGGTCCAAGTTTAGTTTTCCACATACTCCTGATGTGAGATATCCTGTGCAAAGCTTATATGTTCCATTTCTAGTAACTATCAGTTGCCATCTTCACCTCACCTGGGGATGGAACTTCATGATGTTATCCTTCTTCTACACTGGGATTTTCTCTGGCTTGATCTTGTGCTTGGCTTATACATGCTGTAACACTACTGTGAGTTCATTTGTACAACTACCATGTGAGTCCTCAATATTATTTCAATTTAGTATTCCAGTCTTTTTATTCCCTCTTCCAGGACAATGACTAAGTCTTAGGAGAAAGGGGTATAAAATAGATTTTCAATTTAGGACTGAAAACTCTCAAATATCTTATTTCTGAATGATGACCAGTTATAAGACTTTATATTTATACCCTACTCAAAAGGGAAAATTTTCTGTTGAAAGTTGAAAATGGACTAATCTGTGGGTATATTGAGAAGTTGCTTGAAACTTATCTAGTGTTATGTCCATATGCATGGAAGAATAATAGTCACATGTAGTCCATAATAGTCATATAGAGTCTCCTGGATCCTATGACTTATATAGTCCTACGTAACAGCAACAGATGAAGATTCCATATTGAGGAGTAAGTAGGTCTTTTTTAAGTGTAGTTTGCTTGCTTCCAAAACTCTCATGTCATTATTGTACCAATAACATATTTTGCCCCGGGTTTTTACCCATAGCCTGCAGGGTTCAACATTGGGTAAAAATTAATATTACTTTCCTCCTGTTAAGACAATGTCTCCCTATGTAGTCTGGGCTGTCTTTGAATTAAGTACACAGGCTAGAGTAGAAGTCACAGATTTCCATTTGTTTTTGCCTCCCAAATACTTGGATTAAAGGATTGTACTACCACAGCTGTCTCACAGTTTTGTTTTGACATGGATTTGTAGAAAATCTCTCATTGGCCTGTCATTGTTTGATATGTGTCACCATTCCATTTTCCAGTAGGTCCCCATATGTATTTTGTCACTAATTAAATTAAATCCATCACTTTACACAACATTTCTGATCACTATCCTCTGGCTTTTATCCATAGTAATTTATTTCAAAAATCTGCTCACCTTGGGTTATGGAAGTTTATTTTTAGTTGTGTTTAAAATAGTATAATTTAATCACTGTTAGAAAAAGGATACAGAGGACTTGGCCTTTTGTATTGTCTGCAGGTGTTGGATTTCTGTGGGGGATGTTTGATTGCATATGATCTGCACCTGAGGAGTTCTGAATGAATAAAAACACCTGAACAGTAATGCTCAGTGTTCCACTGTCAATGATGGTGCCTGCCATGATGGTGGTTCCCTCTGCTGAGGTCTGGCAAGGTTTGAGTCTATGAAAATGCCTCCTTGTCTCTCTTGGTTAGCCACCACAGAAACATACTGCTACAACCTTGTTCTGAGGTAAGAGAGAAAGCAGAAACTTTGCATGGACATGAGAAAAGCAAGAAGCATGTACCCAAGAGATTCTTAATAATTTTGTGGCTACCAAATACCTGTCCACTTGACTAAATGTTTTCTACCCATTCATGGTCTTACTATGCTGAAGGTCCTCTTCACATACTTGAATATAATTCAATTCTTCAAAAGATAGGTGACTCCCTGACAGCTCTACTACATAGGAAATTAACAGTAATAAAGAATCTCAGAAAGAGTCTCTCTTTTTCATTTTCCAAAATATTTTTTAAAAAATTTTCTTCTTTCTTACAATACATCCTGACCTCCTCCCCTCCCTTGATCTTTCCTCTCCCCCATATCTACACCTTCAACCCCCACCCTCCCACCCACCCCACATACTGCTTCTCCCCAGAAAAGAACAGCCCTCCCAGGATAACTGCTAAAACAGGCCATAACAAGACAGAACAAGGCATGATACTAATCCTTACATCAAGGGTGGACTAGATAACCTACCATGAGGAAAATGGTCCCAAGAGCAGATAAAGAGTTCAAAGACTCTGTCACTCTAGCCTGTAGGAGTTTTGCAAGAACAACAATGTAGACAAACATGAGTTATATTTAAGGGACCCTTCAGGTTCTTTGCCTGTAGTTTCAGTCTCTATGATCTCATAAGAGTCGATTCCAGGGTTTTGTTCTTCTGGAGTCCTCAACTGGTCACCACAATCCCTCCTCTGCTCTTTCAAGGTATTCCCTGAGCTCTGCATAATGTGTGGCTCTGGGGCTCTGTATCTGGTCCCATCAGCTGCCAGATGAAGCCTCTCTGATGAATGATGGGCTGGGCATCAATCTATGAGTAGAGCAGGCTATCATTAAAAGTTATCTCCTTGCTATCCAGTCTCTAGTTCCTGGCCTACCTTGTATTGTCAGGCCTGGATTCTCTCATTTGTCATGGGGTTCTGCCCTTTCATTGTACCAGCAGATCCAGGATATATATCAAAGGTTTTATGGCTTTTATTTCTTTGGGCATTATAGGTCTGTTTAAATTGCTTATATGATCTTGATTTACCTTTGGTAAGTTGTATCTATTGAGAAAATTGCTCATTTCTTTTAGATTTTTCAATTTTGTAGTGTACAGGTTTTTAAAGTATAACCTGATAATTCACTGGATTTCCTCAGTGTCTGTAATTATATCCATCTTTTCTTTTCTGGTTTTGTTGATTTGGATATTCTCTCTGTCTTTTAGATTTGATAAAGGTTTGTCTATCTTGTTGATATTCTCAAAGACCAAATTCTTGTTTCACTGACTCTTTTTATTCTATTTGTTTCTATTTTATTGATTTCTACCCTCAGTTTGATTATTTATTGCCACCCACACTTCTTGGCTGTGATTATTTCTTTTTGCTCTAGAGCTTTCAGATGTGCTGTTAATTTGCTAATATGTGATCTCTTCACTCTTATTTGATAGGCACTGTGTGCTATGAACTCTCCTCTTAGCACTGCTTTCATTGCTGTCCCACAAGTTTGTCTATGCTACGGATTCATTTTCATTGAATTCTAGAAAGTCTTTGATTTCTTTCTTTATTCATCTTGATGCAATACTCATTCAATAGAGAGTTGTTCAATTTCCATGATTTGTAGGCCTTCTGTTGTTTCCATTCTTGAAATTAAGCTATAATCTGTGCTACTGTAATAGGATACAAGTATTTATTTTAGTTTTTCTGTACCTGTTGAGACTTGTTTTGTGGCCAAGTATGTGATCAATTTTTGAGAAGGTTCTATGTGGTGGTGAGAAAAAAAATGTATATTATTTTGTATTTGGGTGAAATATTCTGAAGATATCCATTAGGACCATTTAGTTTATAATACGTGATAGCTCTTGTATTTATCTGCTCAGTTTTTGTGTGGATGACCTGTCCTTTGGTGAGAATGGGGTATTAAGTCTCTGATTATTAATGTGTGTGAGTCAATGTGTGTTTTAAGCTTAAACAATGTTTCCTTTACAAACATTGGAGCCCTTTCTTGAGGGCATAGATGTTAAAAATTGAAGTGTTGGTGGATTTTTCCTTAGATGTGTATGAAGTGTCCTTTACTGTCTCTTTTGATTAATTTTGGTTTGAATTCTATTTTTTTTAGATATGAGAATGTCTATACAAGCTTGCTTCTTGGGTCCATTTGCTTTGAAAATATTTTCCCAACTCTTTTTTCTAAGGTAATGCTTATCTTTGATATTAAGGTGAGTTCCTTGTATGCAGCAGGAGGATGGATCCTGCTTTAGTATCCATTCTGTTAGCCTGTGTCTTTTTATTGGGATCTGAATCTATTGTTGCTGAGAGATATCAATGACCAATGCTTGTTAGATTCTGTTAACTTGAAGTTGTTGGTTGTGTTTGTATGTGTTTGTGTTTATTTGTGTGCCTCCCTTCTTTTGACTTTGATGGAGTGGGGTTATTTATTTCCTGTGTTTTCATGGGTATGTTAATCTCCTTGAATTGGAGTTTTCTTCTAGTACTGTTTATAGGGCTGGGTGTGTGGTTAGATATTATTTAAGACTGGCTTTGTCATAGATTGTTTCCTCTATCTATGATAAGTGAAAGTTCTGCTCGATTTAGTAGTCTGGGCTGGACTGTGTATTCTCTTAAAATCTTCAGCATATCTGTTCAAACCCTTCTGGCTTCTAGGTTCCATGCTAAGAAGCTGAGTGTGATTCTAATAGATTTACCTTTACATGTTACTTGCTTTTTTTTTTCTTGCTGGCTTTAGTATTCTTTGTTTGTTCTGTATGTTTAATGTTTTGATTATTATGTGGCAAGGAGACTTTCTTTTCTAGTCCAGTCTATTGGGTGTTCTGTATTTTTCTTATACCTTAATAAGGATTTCCTTCTTTAGGATAGGGAAAATTTCTTCTATGATTTTGTCTAAGATTTTCTGAATCTTTGAATTAGGCTTCTTCTCCTTCCTCTATTCCTATTATTCTTAGGTTTGGTCTTTTCACAGTGTCCCAGATTTTGTGGATGTTTCATCTTTGGAATATTTTGAGTTGCACATTTGTTTTACTGATGTATCTATTTCTGAGATTCTTTCTTCCATCTTGTATTCTGTTGCTGTATCATCCCTCTATAGTTCCTGATTGCTTTGCTAATTTTTTTTATTTTCAAAATCTTTTTGGTTTTGTTTTTTCTTTATGACTTCTATTTCCATTTTCAGGTCTTAAACAATTTTGTTCATTTCCATTAATTGTTTGCTTGTTTTTTCCTTGGCTTTCTTTAAGGCATTTATTCATTTCCTCTAGTTGTTTGAGTTTTCCTGGTTTCTTCAATGAATTTACATAATCCTGCCAATTGTTTGTTTGTACTTTTATGTATTTCTTTGAGAAATTTATTCATTTCCTCTTTAAGACCATCAATTTTCTTCATAATGCTGGTTTTGTGATCACTTTCTTATACATCTGTTGTATCAGTGCATTAAGGACTTGTTATAATAGGATAGTTATGTTTTGATGGTTACATATTGCCATGGCTGTTGTTGATTGTGTTCTGATGCTGGTGTTTAGACATTTGGGTTTGGGGTGATTTTCGATTTAGTTACAGAATTTCTGGATTTGTCTTTATTGTATGAGTGTTTTGTTCCTTGATTTGTTTTTTCTTCTCTGATCATCTGTTTTTTATGGCTGCTTGTAAAGCAGCTGTCTCCAGCTGAGTTCAGGGCCAGCACTTTGGTGGTAGACTTGGCCTCTGGTCCAGCAGGAAGTGACTTGGTTACTGTTCTTCTAGCTTGCTGCCCTGGCCTGTGCTCTTCTTATGGCTGGTTCTTCTGCTGGCTTGAGTTGTAATGGTGCTGGAGGCTCTCCTATAGATAGGGGACTGGATGTTATGACGCTCTTTTTTAATACTTAAATTTCACAAGGGTTATTTGTAAAGCAAATTTCTTAAATGATCTCTGAAATTTTCTATTAGATTTATTTTCAGTAATTCTTAATCATTCCTACTCAAACTGAAAATATAAATTATTAAGTTTGCATAACATATATCTCCGGAACACTTTAAAAGGAACTTGGTTTCTCATTCATTGATATATGAAACATCTGTCACAGGAGTAAATAATGAGGAAAAATACAGATTGAATTAAATTTTGAATATCTTTTGAGCAAAAAGTGGCATACTTTAGTTGTAAAAGTTGAACAGTAAAAATAGACATTTATATAATTCACTAAGAAGACTTTAAATTAGTATGTTCTCTAAAACAATAATTGGATTTAATAATTTATTGAAAATACAAAATGATGCACTAATATTTATGTGTATATTTTAATTATCTACAATAGAGTACGTTACTGAGAAACCAAACTTGCCGTGGTGACTAATAAATTGTCCCGGACCTGCGTGGTTCTGCAACAAAAGCCCTAGGAGAGGGAGTGAGAATTGGGGGGACAAAGAGGCGCAAAGAATGAAGGCAAGTCTGATTTCTGATCAAGCCTCCAATTTATTGAACACATAGCACCAAAGGCAGTTTCCAGGTGGGGAGGGGAGAGGGGGGATATGTAAGCATGTTGCTATGGTAACTCTATCTGGCAGGCAGACTGTTCTTGTCTATCCGGTATCATAAGATTGAGAAACTGAAATGTTAAGATGCCCTAGAGCGATAAGATTTCTCCAGGGCTTCCTGTGTAATCTATAAGGGTGGAAACGCGGAATGAGGAAGCAATAAACTTGGGTTAGTTAAACAGGCAGTTTCCCAGAACTGGATGGCTTTAGGATAGCTGGCCTTTGTCCGAACTCTGTCCATTAGGACTAGAGAGAAATGGAACCTTAAAACAAAATGGGGTGCCCTTGTGTTTCAAGCCAGCGTATCTAGAGGGACAGCTTCCCACAATAAATATTATTTTTCTTTGAGTACTGTCAAACCTACCTGGTATCTTTAGGTGTTCTGGTGTTTTTTCTTTGTAAGCAATATTTTATTTACTTTTTGCAGGATTTTGGTGGCTTTGCGGTCACTGTTTTCCAATGATTGACTGAGAGAGGATTTAATTTGATTTGTGAGGATTAGTCAGCTAAGTGGTGCAAATGGATTCCATACTAGTCTTATGTTTTCAACTAATGGCTTTCTATTCTTCTATTGATACTTAAATATCAATAGAATTTTAATGGAATTTAAAATTAAATGGAATTCTAAAAGGAATTTAAGTTTTAAATAGAATTCAGAATTAAAACTACAATTTTTCAGAAGAGACTTCACTTATTTTCGAAGATTTTTGATACAGTTTTTTGTTTGTTTGTTTGTTTGTTTTGGGTTTTTTTTTTGATAGTCCAAGTATAGGTATATTGAAAATTCAAATACTTTAATGAGCCATGAGAGATCTTGGTATTCCAATATGTCAGGTTCCTTAAAGTCATGGGGATAGATCATCTTGGTTGTCAGTTTGACTATATCTAGAATCAACTAAAACCTTAGCTACTAGGCACTTCTGCCATGGGCCTTCCTGACCAAATTATCTAAAGTTGGCAGACCCACCCCAAATGTGAGAGAACCCTTCTGGTGCAGCCCAGAGAATGGAACATGGAAGGACACTTCTTTTTGCCTCCTTGCTCCCATTCTTATGAATTGGCAAGTTCATACATCCTGATGCTATGACATTCCATTGATGATAATAGAACCAATTTATTCAGTCTTCTAATGTAGATTGAAGATCAACAGCTCTCCAGGAATCATGTGTGCCATCAAAACCCTTGGGTGTACTGATATATCCAGAAAAGTGAACTGGGTAACAACAGAATTTTCAGTCTCTACAATGTAAGGTTATCATTATTGGACTACATGGACTATAATCTGGAATACATCCTTATTTAATATATATTTGCATTATATGTTTCTTTTCCTTTAGATAACCCTAATTGCAAGCTTATAAAACTGTAATGGCTATAATACAAAAAGATAGTAACATTGTTAAGCAATGTTTATGAATCATTCACTATGTATTAAATAATGCCAAACTTTATGCATATTAAATGATCTAATCACCATAGGTACTGATGCACTTAAGCAATTCACCATCAGATATTTTTAATAAAAAGAAAAAGATATAGAATCATAACCATTAATGATTGTTATTATTAAAAATGACACCATTTGATTGTTACTGCTGTATCTAGTCTCTTGCTTTTTGTCAGTCTAATACACTCATGTAGTTTGTTTTACTAACAGAGATTTGTTTTCTGGAGAAATTAATGTGAATTGTTGTATCTGTTTAGATATAATTCAAGTCAGTAGGGGAAAAAAGCATATGCAACAAAAACTCTAATTCAACCACTCATAGTAAAAGAAATCTGCATGATAACCCATAAGGTCTTTATAGTGCTTCAAAGAAATAAGCATTTTCACAACATGCCCTCATAAGGAGAAAGTGAAGACATGTGAAGTAGAGGTTTAATTGTATTTATGTTAAATTTTCTTTGCAAACTATATAACATTTTAATATTGCTAATTTTGTTGTACAAATTGATCTTTTTGTTATAAAGATTGCTCTTTAGTCACATAAGATATGCACTGTGTATAGAAGATGTATATTATTTCTTAATAAACATTCCCTTGCCTTGTGTGTTATAACTCTTTCACTTGAACAAAGCTCTCTGTGGTTCTATTGTTCAGCATTACAATAGACTTTAAAGCACAGTTGAAAGCATTTTTGTAGTGCAGTAATGGCAGCAAAGTCAATTTTCCTCATTTGAGACTAAGACATAACTCTGAAAGAGGCAGTAGCATTACCACAATGACCAGGATGTGAGGAGAATATCATATGGTTACTCCTACAGCTTATTTGACTCTTAGGTTTATATTCAGGCTTTCAGATTTCTCTAATCTACTGCTGAGGCATTTTGTATGAATACAAAACTCTAAAAGGAGTGAAATACTGCTGTGAAGAGGATATCTTAAAGCCATTAACTAAGGGCATGTTTAGTGTCTGATAGAGGATGGAGGGAATGGAAGGTGATGAGCTTAACAACTGAGTTTGAAGGTGGCCTGCGTTGAAACTCTTGATTAAAAAATGGACATACTTTTGATTGAATATATTGCACTTATCCAAGGAAAGCACACAAACTCTACTCTACAAATGAACTTATAGTGAGTCATAGTACTTGACTCAATGTCTTAAAGATATCATTTTAAGTATTCACAAATCTACACTAAAGGTCATGCTACACTATAAAATCTTCAACGGATCAACAGTTTACAGTTCTAATTTTAAAACGTACTCTAAGATAGCATTTAGTAAGGATAATCAGCTATGAATATGAGTAAAATACAGGATATGAAGGTGTACAGATATGATAATGATACCCATTGTCTTATATACTTTTAAAAAACCCAAAAAAACAAATGTTTCTCATTCTCTTTGAAATCAATCTAATGATTCAAGGTAAGAAAGTTGATTCTGAAGAAATCTTTATTATAATCAACACAACCTTTTATGTATAACTCTAACTGAAATGTTTGAACTTTGAGAACAAAGGTTATTTAAAATAAATATATTTTAATAAATTTTAATTGAATTTTATATTGAGTTGAACTTTTAATTGAATTAATAAAGTCATATCATATATGATTTTCTGTACCTTTAGAAAAGAAATGTAAAATAAGTTCATTACACATCTGCTGATCAAAGCACAAATAAGGGTATAAAATTTTGTCTATTATTGGACGAAGGAAATGGTACCAGACTGTGAAACAAATACAGGTAAGAATAATATTAATTAATAGATTTGTGTACCAATATACCGAAGGTAATTGACTGAAGCACTGAAAGGATTTGAATAGTGTCTATGACAGAGCAGACACCTACTACCATTATAACAACTTTCTGGGTCTAGAGAGACTGTGACACTCTGGTAACAGTTATTTAAACTCAGCATTACTTGGTGTGCTAAGAGTAGAAAATATGGAAAGGATGTAGAATCAGAGGCTACAAATTTGAAATCAGAGGGTTAATATTTTTAGTATGAATCACCTCAAGGCAAATGCAACAGCAGTAGTAAATCCACAGCAAATGCATCCAGATCCCTCGTTGAGGAAGGTAGCTCTTGCAACACTTCATTTTATTAACAGATTCAACATTGACTTTTGATAGGCTGATGTTTCTGAGTATAATATAAATGTAAGAATATAAAGAAGCAGATTAGTCTCAACAGACTCAATAAATAAAGATGTGTGTACAGCAAAGATAATTGCTCTGTCTCTCTGAAAGAGACCGGAAGCATCTACAACCCTTGTCAGAGAATGACTGTTCCTTTTTGTTCATGAATACTGAAGATAAATTTTCATTCCTTGATTTCAGTGGCAATGAATTGAATTCAGCATTCTTAGATAAAAGAGCTCAAGCCCTGTGATGCAGCCATGATTGTAAATGTGAGAATAGCTGAACATTGATAACTACCCTTATTGAAACCTAAATCATTTGATTTGGAATAACAGAAATGGAGTGACAAGGGGAATTGACAATGTCATCTCAAGGAAAAACCACTGGAGACCCTTGCTCCCAACAAGATACTAAAATCTCAGGTTCTTATCTTTTGCTAAGCCTGATAATTTGGTTTTTTTCTTAACAATATATACTAACAAGTCTCTTTAGATGGAGTTAGGCAGAAGTGGTTTCTTTTGCTTTCAAATAGTACTTTGATAAACCATTCTAAATATAACCACAATATGTTATGAAAATGCTATGATTTTTTTCCAGTAGTATTACAACACCTAACACTATACTGCTAAATATGTAATCCCTGACATTTTATGATGGCAGCAATTTGCACTTCATCAAGGTTAGGCAAACAGTGTGCAGTAACTGTCTGTCTAAATTATCTTTGTCTTTGAATTCTACAGTGGCTTTTAGTGGTAGTTACCCATTTACTCTCCATATAGGCATGTCAATGTAGAAAGAAAGAAATGACTGAATTATTTACACATGTAAGTGGCAGCTTAATTGCTCCTGGGTAGTCTCTTAAAATAATTAATGCCTCTGGCTTAGCATCTTGGAAAATCTGACAGAGCATTCATTTATCTTAGTTTAAGTCAAACTGAAAATCCAATATAAACATAAGGAGGAAAATTTGTATGTTGGTAAAATAAAGAATGGCTATAGGCTCTAATAAAGATAACCCAAATGGAGGACCTGAGCCTAAAACAATGTCTAAATTCATGTCTAATTAATTAGGAGGCATGTATTTGTCATACATTTTTAAAGTTATATTTAGGGCAGTCAGCAGAATTTAGAAATTTTAAAATTTAATAGCAAGAAATATAAGTTACAATTATGTGAAATAATATATAAAGTTTGAGGAGAATGGAGGTACATAAAGTTTAGTCTGGATTCTATATTCCTTCTTAGAGAAGTTGCCATGTGCATTTGTTGGTACTTTGGTTCTGTATTAATGAAAACATAAAAATCCTAATTGCTTATTTTACATTCTTGTGTTTGCAAGTTATAATATACTTTATAAATAAAACAATAGAGAATGCTTCTAGAACAGACAGAAGAAACACATTGCATTGCTGTGTAAGGCCCATGATTTGATCCTTAGTACTGCAAAATAAATAATTACATTACTAGGGAAGCAAATTAGTTCATTAAATAGGTAGTGTCTTTCTGTTAAGTCCATGTAAATAATGTCAAAATTCTCCAAGCAAAATTTTCTACATGATGACTATTAACCAATGCCTTATAAAACTTGAAAAAGTTTTATAACTTTTATAAGAAAAAATGCCTGATTTTAATAATACTATTAGTCTTAGTAGATTTGGACATATATCATTGTCTCTGTAGTAGCCTTTAAGTCAAAACCTCACAACTTTGTTTGGTATAAATATCAGCACCCTAGCAGTCACTGGAAGAGTAAGAATGGATCAGAAGTCTCAAAGTCACCATACTTAGTGAATGATCAGTATTTGATCAAACTTGCCTCAAATAGTAACACCCAATCAGTTTCTCCCAAGTACTTTCCCTTGAGTTCCTTTCTGAGAAGTCAACCCCATTCCTCTGATGTTTCTCACAACTGATCAAGAGTAATTGTTCTACTTCACAGCTGATTAAATTTGTAACAACCGTTAAGAATACTAACAGGCTAACCAAAAATAAAAGGAAAGTTCATGAACAAAATGACCATAGAGGACTATTCTATGCAAAGGCTGAAAATAAATGTCCAGAAGTTAAGAGCATGCACTGCTCTTGCAAATCACAAAAATTCATTTCCTGTCTCCCACTTTACAGTTGCCTAAACTTTCAGCTTCGTGGGAGTTACAGGCTCATTAAACAATTTCTTCTTGGTCCTGCTCTTCTTTGCTCACCCATATTACGGTGGCATACACACACAAATTTTTTAAAAGGTTTGAAGAGTTTGAAGAATATAAAAGACCACATATATACTCACATCAGTATGGTTCTCCAGAAAACATTTGACAATGTTTATAATCTCCCATCTCTGTTAGCTTTAAAGCTTTGCACAGGATATGTGCAGAATAGAAAAAGGGAGTAATAATCTAGCTACTTGAGCACTGATGGTTCACTACAAACCATTCAGCTAACCCTGCACAATATTTCTCTTCAAATATTTGCCTCATTTTCTGTGTAATGATTAATTGACTCTTACCATTCTCATTGAACACAAAATAAAGTAACCACATAAGTAAAAGTACAGAAAATTTATCAAATTATACCAGGAAATTCTCATGCAAAATAACAATAATCACAGAAGCAACACACACTGAAGGAAAATAAAATCTGACTAAGCAAGTGGTCATTTTATTGAAAATGTTAAATATTAACAAATGAATATGAGAACACAAAAGAATAGTTTGACCATTGTGTAGCCAAATAATAAAATATATGCATAGTCTGTAGAAGTTGCTTTTGGTGAGGTCTTAACACAGGGCTCTTAGATGAAGAGTTAAAATGTGTCATTTATAAGTTTGAAAAAGTAAAGGTATGTTGTCAAGTATAGAATGTTAATAAATGAATGTGTCTCTGTCAGAATTTGGAATGTCTTACATTGCGTTATGCTTTGAGCACTTGGTCTCCAGCCAAAGTTACTTTTTTGAGTAGTTTGGGAACTTCTGGGACACTATAACAGGTGTAGACTTTAAAGGTTACATTTACATCTAGTTTCCTTTTAGATCTCTTCTTCCTGATCATTGAAGATGCGAGTATCTTGTGTCATATCACTTCCAAATCAAAGAGCTACATCTCCAGCAACATGGCTGTCTTAATCTTCTAAGATTGTAAGCTAAAAGAAATCTTGATTCTCATAATTTGTTCTTTCAGTTATTTTGTTAGAGCAATAAAAGAAAATACCTAACAGAATATTGATACTGTAAGACCTTTGATTTGCAAACAGATAGCTATGCCCTCCACTTCTCTAAACTGCCTTAACAGCTGTTCCCAGCCCCTTGAGGCATAATAGTGGCCAGGTCCTGAGCTACAGTGAATAGCCCAAGATCAGTCCACTGAATCCCACTAATCTCAGGCCACCCAGAAAGCACCCTCCCAAAGACCTGTATAAGGCCTGCTTCCATTTTAGTTTTTTTCTGCTTTTCTCCTGAGCAGAAGTAGCCAATCCCGTCCATGTGATTTTTTTTTTCCAATAAATCTTCTGTGTAAGATTTTTGCATGATATAACATTGTGGTTCTTTGCCTCCTGGCTGCCAGGATACCTTTCCATCTCAGCAGGAATACTGGCAGATACTCTGAAATAGGACCATTGTTATGATAAGCCTGGTTATGTAGTTTGGAAGCATTTTGAATTGGTTTCAGGGAAGTCTTCAGCCGTGGATTAGGGGCAAGTCTGATGGGAGTTGGAGAGAGCAAAGCACCATGGTATTTACTAACAATAAATACAGTGTTTCTAGGAAATGGAACTGGACCAGGGAATATAATCATTTGTGTTATATTGTGGTAAAACCTCCAGCTAGGCTGTCCTGAAAATTTAGGTGAGGGCAAACTGCAAAGTAATGGGATAATTTACTTGACAAATGAAATTTCAGAATAAAATATGATTCAAACTATAGTATTTGCTATTACTGCTTAATGTGAGCCATGTTTACAGTGACAATGAAGCAAACATACTGTGAAACATAATGATGTGAAATTTTGTAATATTGGGACACCTGTATTTTAAAGCTTTAGACAGTGCAAGTGTAGGTACAATGGCCACTATTGTCAGAAAAAAATAAGTGAATTAAGATAATTGATTGCAAACAAATGCTTATTAAATGGTTATTAAATACAACATAATGAAATTGAATTATACATACTAATGTTTGTTATTAATTTATGTTAGCTAACATTTTTTAGCACTTAAGTTATGGGCATTATGTTTATCCCTTTATTTGATTTTTTTGTCCTTTAATTCTCAAAGTATTGTCAATACACTCTTCCCTTTCGCAGATTATACATATTGGTGGAGTTAAACATTTCATTTAATGTCTCAGAAATGTTTCTCCAAGATAGAAACCAAGATCAAGTCATTGCTAAGTAAATACTTGATTCACTAATTCATAGTTTAATCTTATTTAACACTCAGTGAAGGGGAAATATTTAGTCACACAAATGAAGAAGAGTTGTGTTGATTATCAAATCCTTTATCAAAGAATTATAATGGAAGTCAATTTTCAGTATTATTACCATGAACTTTCTTCATCTCATTATTCATGAATCAAATTGGATGAGGCCATCTCTCTATCCAGGAGTTCTCTCATTTTAAAATGTGTTTGCCGATCAGATAATACTTTGAGGCCACAACAATAAGCACTGTGCAAACGACAAATAAGAAGATCCTTAAGCAAACAGTCAGTGAAGCATAGGTAAACAAATAAAAGCAATTAGAAATGGGGAAAGCACATTTAGACAGGAACGATTAAGGAGAGGGTAGGTGGGATGTAAGTGGTTTATAATGGCTTCTCTTTGTGCAAGTGACAAAGATAAGGGTTTTGATGTTTTTAATAAAAAACATTTTCTGTGAATTTTGGGTAATCTATCTCTTGATGGTTTCTTTAGTCTCCTACAACATTCCTATGCAGTAATTTATTTTATGTTAGTTTTATGTTGTTAATTTGTTTATGTTCCTTTTATTGAGGATAACAAAAACTGTCTAGAAATTAGAATCAATCTTAGAAGAAAACTCTTCCAAACTGCTTTCTGCAGAAGGCAGCAAACCCAAGCAGCTTGAAGAACAACTCAAACATTGCTTCTCTAGAGCCTTTCTTCATTGCCCTCACTGAGCTTCTTCATTGAAAATGACATTTTATTATAAATCTGCATCGGATAAATTGTCTTAAACAAGTCATATTTCATTGTTTTGCTTTTACTGATATTTTTCTCCTTATACAAAGATTATATCTTCCTCATCTGTGTTATTTAATTTTTGCCTGTTGTGCTCATCTGAAATGCATGCTTACATAAACCTGTTACGTGTCAGAACAGGCCCCCTTTCAGCCTCTTACAAACTCTGAATAATGAACAAGTCTAACCTTCCGACCTTGAGGAATCCTCCAAGTCTCAGCATTAAAACATTTTATAGTAGTATTTTGCATTGCTTGGCTATGCCAAAAGAATATTTTATTCTTAGGAATTTGAAACAGACGATGTATCTCCTAAGTCAGGTAAAGTTCATACCAGAATGAATCTGCAGCCCTCGCTGCTGTTGGTTGCCTTACATTTCATACCTAACATTTGAAAGTAGGAATATCACTTTTCAAATATAAATTCTGAATAAACAAGAGATCTGAATTATTATCTATCCTTTGGAGATGAATTTTCAACCACATTTTAGGAGTTTAAAAATGTTAGAAGATCAATTTCCATCATGATGCATCACTGTGACTTAAATACCAAAGGTCAAAGTCAGGGCTGTGCTTCCATGAACATCTAGTAGACAGAACTGGCAGATTCCACAGCTGATTGTGGGGTTGTGGGGGTTTTCCTCCTCTCATCTAAACTAGCCAGACTAACGATATTAATTAATTGTATATGTTAAAATAAAAACAATAAGCCATACTATGCAAGTAAGCTAGAAACTTAACACTAAGTAGAAAACATTATAGGCAGAGTGAGAAACACTCATAAACAAAAGTCAAATTTTATTTTCAGGCAGGTATCTAAAGATGAACAGATTTCTTAGCAATTAAACACACTCACTATTTTTGCAAAAATCTTGAGTGTGGTTCCAATCTAAAATGTCAGGCGGCACACAGGTGCTTATGTCTCTAGGTCCAGAGGGATCTGGTACCTCTAGGCACCAGCATGCATTTGAATACACCCACACACAGACACATGCCCATACACAAAATTTAAAATAATAAAAATAAAACCATCTCTTACTGGGTTGCCTAGTCCATCCTTGATGGAGGTATTAGTGTCAGGCCTTATTCCATTTTGTTATGTCCTGTTTGAGCAGTAACCCTTGGAGGACTGTTGTTTTCTGAGGAGAAGTGGGTGTAGGGTAGATCTGGGAGAGAGGCGAGTTTGGGGGAACTGGGAGGAGTGGACAGAGGGGAGGAAAAAAAATAAAAATAAGATATCCAGGGTCATAAGTACAAGTTAAATGAATGAAAACACATCCTAGAAACAGTTAAACCATGCTAGAGAATTAACAAGAAACGTTTCTTCTTATTAAGGGTTTTGACGTTTCTCTAATTAGAAGAAGTAATAATTATAGGTACACACATGCACAATGAAGTCACACATTGCTTATTCATATCTAATATACTCATTATTTACAACTCACTAGTTGCATGTTTATATACCATCAGCAAGTATGAAACTTACTATCAATGCTGGTGTGTGGGTCAATAAAGAAACAATATAATAAGGAGTCAAAATAGGTTTAAGTAGAAAGAAGCCATTAAATGCAATTATTTTACTGAATTCTTTAGCTTCAAAACCATATTTCTTGCCTATTACTGTACTTTAAATACTCAGTATTCTCTTTATAGCTTTAGTAATCCTGGTGTTGTATCCCAGCATTAACTCAAAGCCTGCACCAATATAGAGATTGATTTTTTTCAGAGGTCCTTCCTGTTGTGCTGAAATGCAAGATATCCAGTTGTTTGTAAATGTGCCTAATCTTCTTCCAATATTTTTGTGCACACGCAGTGCCATAATTAAATAATTCCTGCAGTAGTATGTAGACCATCTCTTTGCCAAATATTTTTGTAATTGCAATGTTAACATTTTGGAGTATGGAGAGGAGTAGGGAGAGTTTGGGGGTAAAATATTTTGAAAATACATGAAAGTGCTGTGAAAGAACAGTTGTTTTAACATTTAATATGTGCTGGTAAAGAGAAAGAAAGAATAGATCAGATAGAATTATTCTGCAGCATGCTATTACCTGAATTTGTAAAGGTCATTACTGAAATTGTGTGCTTAGGTCATTTTTGAGAGAGGAAAGGATCAAATTTTGTCTTCTGTTTTAGATTCCATCATCTAATTAGTTTGGAATTATACAGATATATTTTCAGGGGGTTAATGATTGCCTTAAATGTTCATTAATATCTGATTGGTTTTCATAATGAGAAGTAGCGGTAGTAATTGAATTAGTAAAGAGGATTCTGCTTACCCTTGTGACCTGAATTTAAACAATTTAATGTACTAATCCTGCAGGAACTGAAACAAATACTTTTCACATTAAATATCAGTTTTTCTCTAGCATTTGCATTTATTCACATTTTGATCTGTTCTTTCATAATTTTTATACTTTGTACCTTCTTAATTTTAGAATATTTATTTGGTTTGTCTCATTCATTAAAGGAGTCTTCCTGTCCCACATATGCTTCCCTTACTTGATGTTTGGACTTTCCTACAAACTCACCAACTGTTATTTTGCATTTGGAAAGATTGACATCTGACACACTCTCATGTTTTCATATGGGAACGATCAGTCTACTAAATGCTCAGCTTGAAGAAGCTAATAGTTTTCTTAGATAAAATGTGTTTGTTCACTGGGAAATATACTATCAGTAAACACGTTTAATTTTAAGAATTAGTAATTCTACTAATTTTTATAACTTTCAGAAGAGTTATAATTTATCATCATTAAGACTTCAGAAATACATATAAATACTGTAGGAACGTGATGTAGTATAACATTATCCATGTATGTTGTTATATACTGACAGTATTTTATATGCTTATAAAGTTGGTATTTTCCAGTACTTTGCATATGTTCTTTAATGCAATTCTCTCAATAACTTTAGGTGTTAATAATTATTATTATTTTAAATTTAACCTTGAGAAAACTGACATAGAACAGATAAGCATCTTGTTCAGCATTATACTGAAAGAGTTAATTAGCAAATGAGATAAAATTGGAATTCTGGAGAAATGACTCAGGATCTCACTTTTACCCTCTATGAAGTTTTAAGGTCGCTTCTTAAATGTTGCTAACCAGAATTTCCATCATTAGGTGAATATTATGGGCAAAAAGTGTTGTGTCAATGTGATTTCTAATCTTCATTTTAAGTTGACAGATTTCAGTATCTCCTAGGAGACACATCTCCAAATGGGTCCACACTGGTATTTCTAGAGAGGGGAAGACACACACTGTGTGTGACTGACCATTTTATGGTCTGGAAACCAAAACAGATGAAAAGGTGGAGGGAGAGAACCCCACTGATTCCTGGATCATTATAGTATGAGGAGCAACCCAGGCAGCTCAAGCTGCCTCATACCAAGTTAGTCCCAGCTGCTATGCTTTCACAACATGAGAGATGTACTTTCTGAAACTGTGAGCACACATAAATCCTTCTTTCCTTCATTTCCTCTTGTCAGGTATTTGATCATCACAAATAAAAAAAATGAATATATTTTATAAATATTAACCAATGTGGAAGTAGACACATAAACATCAATTTACAGAAAACACCTTTCTATGGAATATTTAATTCAATAAAAATGAAGAAACAAATCAGTTCTGTAAAATATGACAACTGAACATGTCCACACCTTTTATTGTTCATATAATGATCATTTCAATGGGTTTTAAGATTTACTAACTTTCATATGCCTGGATGATCAGATATAAATTCACCAGCTCTAGATACCATCATTGTCAGTTCTGATGCTGACTTTAATTATATTTGAATTTACAGATTAAGCATATCTTAATGGGCTTATGAATGAGAAGAAAATTATTTCTCAGGAGAAAGAAGTTATATCCTTAAGATAGCCATGATAATGCTACCTTGGTGTGGGAACACCTTTTTCCTAAAGTAAAAAACAGCACAGCAACTCCAATGCTTCTTTCACCTAGATTCCATGTAATTACATCACTAAAGGCCTGTCAACAGACCTGTGTGTCAGTAAATTTTTATAACTGAAGAGTGATAGAGTAGCTGATATTTGATTTAAAGCACAGTTTTTAATCCTAGGTAGGAAAGAGATGAGTGAAAAGAAGATAATATGTGCTTATTCCTAGTCCTAATTGGTGTCTCTACCCTTGTACCTTTAGTGCACATTTTCTTTACAACACAAATCTACACTCATAAATATCAGTTTACAAGCTTATTATAGTTAACATTTTAATCCAGCAGCTCTGAAATGGAAGTGATGTTTCTCAAGCAATTTTTTTTTATGATGGCATTAGCCTTGAATGCAAGCAATAAAAGTGAGAGAAAGTTTGCAACACCAAATAAGTTTTAATCCAGTAAGATGAACTTCGCACTAAAAACATAACTAGATTTGGAATTTTGGGGACACTACAAACACCAATATTCTTGGCATGAAGGTAGAATTATTTAACCATAAATATATAGACAATATATTATATTGTCTTCATTTAAGAAATTAGTGCTAAGACTGGCAGACATGTTGGATCCAACAGGTTTACTGATTTGTATATGAAGCAAATTCTGTAGACAAGAAGGGAGTTTATATCAGGTATGAAATATATCTCTTTTCTAGATGTATTATTTACCTCATTTGGTTAAGATAGATATTATCTTAATTCTGAGTTTTATTTACTGCTGCATGTGCTAAATATTTTGCACAAATATATAAAACTATATTATTGTTTTATGTCTCAAGATATGTAGATATCTATCATTTTCATCCAATATTACCTTAAAAACCCATAAACTTATTCCCTCAAAATTCATTTTACTTCTTTTTTTTTGTTTATTTGTTTGTTTTCAAGACAGGGCTTCTTGATTGTAACTCTGGCTGTCCTGGAACTCACTCTTTATATAGACCAGGCTCGCCTCAAACTCACTGAGATCTGCCTGCCTCTGCCTCCCAAGTGATGGAATTAAAGGTGTGTGCCACCACTGCCCAGCTGATTTTTTTTTTTCATCATAAAAATGAATCTGATTTTTGCCACTATTGAGGACTACCTAAAGCCATTCTACTTTCAGGATTTCTACTGTGTTTTTTTTGAAATCATCTTTCACTGTGCTAAGACCTGGAATTTTCTCTCTGCCTAATCTTCTTTCATTGACTCTTTAATGGTATTGCTCCCTTGAGTAGATTTTAGATAACTTACTTCTTACCAATCTTCTCAAAATCTATTACCCCAGGCAACCTATACTTGGTCAGCCCATAGCAAAGATGTCTAAAGAAATATGATGGAAATGTAATTGAGGTTGAATTGATCTATGGCTAGTGACACAAAGGCCATACAGACACTGGTATGATAAGCATGTCATAATAGTGTTGTTCAAATGAAAACTTTCACTGCTAATATAACGTAATGAGTTATTAGAAGAAAGATGTGACTGGTGCCAGATGTTGTGATCAACCAGGCATTTGAGAGGTTCTCTGAAATTAAGGACCATGAAGACACAAAATTAAATCACTGCCATGAGTTCAACAATTTGAAATAAGTGATGGAAGATAATGAATATAGATAAAGAAAGACAAAAATAAAATGACTGGTAAAATATTCCAGGCAATGTATTTTAAAAGACAATGTTTCCTGAACAACAAATAAGGAGAATTTTCTTTAGCCAGAGAGCACAGACACTCAAATTCTGGACAAGGACTTAAACTTAAGGGTTGACTGAGACACAGAAAGCCATTAATGCAATAGTAAGGCTCTTCATTGTCTAGAATAGGAAATTTAGGAATCAAGCTGGAAATCTCAGTGAAGAAATTCTAAACCTTTGAGATCTCAAGTTTCACGAATTCTGAAAACATGATATCCCCTGCTCTTCCTTAATTTCTAAGTATTTTTTAATTGTATAAGTGTAAGAGGAATAACTTGTCTAATTGGATAGCTGGTGTTCTCCCATCAAGATATACTATGATCTTTCCTAGCTACAACCCAATCGGCAAAGTCATGTTGTAAACAAGATAGTGAGAGAAGTGTTGGGAACAATGAAAAATTTTACTAAACTCTATAGAACAACATAAGATACTTGGTGTGGAATCTAGTCAGGAGAGTATGTAGAGAAGTGTTTTCTATACATAGAATTTGATGGGTACAGAGGATAATACATGCCATTCAATAAAAATGTTTATCACTATAGTCATAGTCTTTCAACCTGGCAAGAACCTAAAGAAATAGACTTAACACTCCTGTAGCTTAACTTAGGACTACTCTATGGTTTGTAAGAAAGGCAGTCTTAAAGGCAATAAGGGGTGTGTCTCTCAATGAGTATAACTCAGAGAGTAGATATGCCCATCTGTCTACTTCATTAGAAAAAAGTGATAGTCCAAGATGTACTATTCAGTGTTAATTTTCCCTCCCCTTATTCTCTCATTTATTATATTCCACCCTATTTGATCCTTCTTGTCTCACTACTCCTCTTCCACCTTCATATCATTGTGTTATATTTTCCTTGTTTTTGAATAAAACAATATTACAGCTGCTTTCTAATTTACAAATCTTCTATAGATATTCAAAATGAAACACACATGTCTAAATATTCAAAGCCAGGACCCACAAATGAGAGAAAACATGCAACATGTATCTTTATGGTAGTGGGTTACCTCACAGATAATTATTAGTTCCAGTTCTGTTCATTTACCTAAAAATTTTGTAATTACCTTTTTCAACTCAGAAACTTGTACTTGGTACATCAAATCACACCTGAACTTATCGATAGGGAGCTTAAAGCCTACAGGAAAAACTCACTATTATTATTTTACTAAATAGGCATTGTAGCAAACTGCCTTCCACATACCTCTCTTTATGCCTGTAGAGAAGCATAGCTTCAAGTCTTTCTCTGAGATGCTTCATTTTGAAGTGAGCATTGAATAAAACACAGAATTACAACTAGTTAAGTGCAGATCACCATCTAGGGAAACAAAGTGTATATCATACTACCTCCTCTCAAAACTTAAGAAGAATCATGCAAGAGGTGTAGAAATACTAAAAAGTACACAAGTATGTGGGTGTAAATGTGAAATTGTTTCTTCTGAACACTACAGAGCTGTGGCTCACAAAATCAAAGTAATTGCTGCTTTCACAAGATTTACAGAAGATCCAGCCAGTATATATTCCAACATGGACCAGAGAAAGATTAAACAGTCTCAATACCTAGCCAAGAAACTAGTGGCATTTGATAGCTCCTAAAGCAGGGAAAATTAGTTGTCTTCAGTGGTGTAGACACTAGAAGGTTGCCCATGTTCTAGTGACTGGACCAAAACACAAGCATAAATGGTTATCACTAACTGGACTCAGTGGATTATAAAAAACAAAACAAAGCCAGAACTTGAAGCTGAAATTTGAAACAGGACAAGAAAGAGGGAATCTAGAAAGAGTTGAAGGGATCAGTGAGAGTTAAATGCAATCACAATCATATATACAAATATATATATATATGTATATATATATATATATATATGTGTGTGTGTGTGTATATGTATACACATACATATATATATAGAGAGAATTCTCATAGACTCAAAATTACATATATAGAGTAATAAAATAATAATCTTAGCAAATATATATATATTGAACTAAAATGGTAGACATGAGAACAAAGGGGCATGAAATTTTATTTTTAGAGCATGGAAGAATTTTTTTAAATTAAACATATATTGTTGTTTTTCCATAAATATACTTATAGTATATTAACAGCATTCAATAAGTACTTTGGGATTTTAAAACACTTGAGAAAATAAAACATAAAAGCAATAAATTTGAAAATTTTTCTAGAGTCATCATTTTGTCTTTTTTTCTGTGTACAAATAATGCAAATGCTACTTTTTCTTTTCCTTAGGTCACTTGCAATTTGAAATTCACAAAATCAACTTGGAGAGAAGTAAGATATGCATTTTCCTATTACAGTCAAAAGCTATGAATTTATACTGAAACACTTATTAAGATACAATATCTTTATGCCTTTACCTGGACTAGATGCTGCATTACTTACTGAAATACAAAATCCATGACAAAATGCAAAGCGATGATTTATGAACACACTTGAGAATTTGTGATGGAAATTCTGTGGTATCAACTTAACAGAGGATGATGCTAGGACAGGAAAACTGATTATTCTTAATATTACATATGAATGTTTTGAATAAAAATAACATGCTTGAGGTTGATTCTAGTGAGTATGAAGAACTTTGTTGAATTCATTTGAAATAAAAAGTTACGTGTTCTATGCATTTTAACTAATCTATTTTAGTTTTACTTTCATTTCTATCACACAATTTCCTGCTTTTCTGCTTATAATTTCCACTATATGATCTGTGATTGAGTAATAAAACATCCTTAAACAACAAATCTTAATTGGTCTTAATTACTCACTTAAATCACCTCTGTACTTTGAGGTACCCTTCTATGTAGTGTCCTCTCTTTCTTACTCTCTTTTCCTCTTTCTCTCTGTTTCTCACATACACACAAATACATACATACACACATAAACATGTAATAAGGTGAATTAACCCCTACTGATTAATGTTCACATTGTTGGGAACTACTCCAAATCATACTTGAGCAGAAAAGTAACTAAAAATTTCACTCAATTACAGACACTCCAGGGCAGACAGGATTCTAAGGAGGCCTTGAGGGAGGAGAAAAACCATAATTGTATGAAAAATTTTCAAAAGACAAAAAAATTTATGAATTTCTTATAGGTTGATTGTAGTTATAGTTTTAGATGTACATTCAGGTCAAAGGCTTTTATTCTTTGGCTAATTCGATCACTGGTCCTTAGTCCTGGAGTCCTGGAACATCATGGCCTCTTTACAATCTAGTCTTAAGCCTAGAACTGGAAGATTTCAGCCTCTGCACAATCTAGAACATTTAAACCTCCAAGAACTATTGCTGACTGAGCCACTCTGACAAGCTCCTTCTGAATGAAAAACTGTACTTATCTACTCACTGGCTATTTTGACTTAAATTCTTCTCCAAGGTAATTGGTTCAAATTGACCTTTGAGCCAGCCTACTATTTCTGACTGAACTCTTCTGACTTTGGCTGATTCGTTGACTGCCTCAGACTGAACTTCTCTGCTTGGTTTCAAACTGACTAATGCTTCCTATCTGATACTGACTTCAGCTGAAATGCCTCTGTGTCTCTGCTTCAGACTCCTCAGAAATCTCCTTATTGACTGCTTCAGACTGTTTCTGCTTGCTTCATACTGCCTTATACTAACACAGTCAGCCTTTCTGCTTCTCTGCCATATCCTCTCTCTGTCTCTCTGAGCTGAGAGCCGGCTTTTCTATCATAAAAGTTGGCCATGGCCTCACTATGACTCACTTTGCTAACTTTTCCTCTGATTAGTCACTTAGATTGTCCTTCACTCTGACTCATCTCAGATGTCACTTCCTGCCTGACACTGAATTCTTCTGAGTTCTGTTTCTTGTCTATGAGCTCTATTTCCTGTCTTGCAAGTGCTGATATTAAAGGTATGTACCAACATTCCTAACATTCTTTCATATAGATTCTTGGATTTGATTCTTTTCTACCTCTCACATGGGCCTATTCCTCTACAATCCACACAGCAAGTTATACCCATGTGACTTCTAATTTTGAAGTGAAGATATAGCAATTGATTTAATCTGGAACACGAGATGTTTTTAAAGGCATAAGTCTGACAGACTTCAGCAGAGAGTAATCAGCCATCCTCCATCTCCAACTCCTTCCTTGGTCCTGGCAGTTTATTCTTAGCTTAAAAGCTTCTCCTTATTCTCTCTTAGTACTCTTATTAGTGGACTCTGGAGAAATGCTTCAGCAGTTAAGAGTACTGTCTGCACTTCCAGAAGTCCTAAGATCAATTCCCAGCAACCACATGGTAGCTCACAACCATCTCTAATGAGATCTGATGCCCTCTTCTGGTATGCAGGTGCACATTCAAATAAGCCACCCATAAACATAAACTACATAAATAAATAAATCTTACAGAATGATGGCACTTGGGGAGGCAGAGGCAGGTAGATCTCTCTGAGTGCAAGGTCAGCCTGGTTACAATTGAGAAAATCTATCTCAATAAACTAAAAATAATAATAATAATAATAGTAAAGTCTAATTGCTCCTCTGGCTGTGGGGACGTGTCCAAGTTTATATTGGGTTGCCCTCCAACACAAAAAGGTGCCAGTCCATACCTGTTAAGCCATATCCAGGTCTACAGCCATATCCATAGCTACAGTGGGGTAGCTATAAGACAATAGTAGAGGCCAAGAGCAGCACTTAATGCTGCCTGAGGCCTGGTAGAGTACCCACATGACCATTATCAGCAAGTTTGTTTACACTGAACTAAGGGAGAGCAGCTTCTATTTACTTTAGAAAGCAGACCTTTTCAGCTATAGAAATCACACATCCAGCACTTCAGGCTGCTGGCACAGTGATTAGACAGAAGTATACACACAGCAATCAGTAAATACAATATTTGGAGATATGTTCAAATATACAGAAAAGAATGAGAAACAATGTAGATTTCTAGAGAAAAGGTTTGATTTTATGGCATATAGAACCTTTATTTCTATGTCTTAAAGCTGTTACTTGGAATGGTCTGCTGAAAGTCATATAAATATAATGACAGATAGCTCTTCATCTTTTAAAATGAACTTTCCACCAGAAGTTATCTTTGTTAACAAGGTTGCTTATTGATAGTATTCATGAAAGTACATAAGTACAACAAATATAGGCCACAGTACAATCCCCCACAGATATATCAGAGTTCCCAAAGTATTGTATATTTTGATTATTTTGGTCATTAAATACTTATTGAAATGGTTAACATGTTCTTAATCTGATATGAAGGTTTCTGTGTATACTATACAAAATAGTTGTAGAAAATTCAAAGCATAGAAAATAGGGCTTTGTGCTCTCATATATTTTTCTTATTGAGTTTAAGATTTATATCAAATCCACCCCCCATTAAATTTTCTCCAACTCCTCCGCTATCACCATCATCACTTACTTCTTTGTTTCAAAATTACTAAGTCCTCTTAGTGCTATCTGTATGTGCATTGGTTTAGAAACAACTACAGGAACAATGTAGCCTTTATGGAACAATAACCCTGTAGAAAAAACTCTCTCCCCTAATGGCCATTAATCGCAGATAGCTTCTCAGCTAGGAGTAAGAATTTGCCAATTCCTGATTCATGTTCAGTTTTGGCCAGTTTGGCCTTGTGTAGGCTTTCTGCAGAAAAATGTAGCCACTGTGGGTTCAGGTGTCTAACGGCTTTGTCATATACATCAAATTCTGTTTCAAAGGTGATGTCTACAACCTCTGGCTCCTAAGACCTTTGTGCTTCCTCTTAAGCAATGTCTTTGAGCCTTTGTGGGAGTGATGTAATATGGATATCCCATGTGGAGCTGGATATTCCAGCCTTTTTCTCTGTACATTGACCAGTTGAGCATCTCTGTATTAATTGTCATCTACTCCACAAAGAAGCTTTTGGGATGAGAGATACTCATCTGTCAGAGATGCAGTCATCTATGGCTGTTTTCAAAGTTCTTTTAATAAAGCCAGTTTTACCTTGATATCAAAAATGGCTAAAGACTCACCAAAAAGATGATTACAGTAGAGTCTCACTGATGAACATAAATGTAAAAAGTCAGTTAAATAATTGCAAGTTAAATTTAAGAATACATTACAAAGATCATCTACCATGATTAAGCCAACTTCTTCCTGAATATGTAGGTATGTTTCAAACTATATACATGGATAATTTTAATTCACCATGCAAATAGACTTAAGACTAGAAACTACATGATCATCTTATTACATGCATGAAAGGCCTGTGACAAGTTTTGACATCTCTTCATGATGAAAGTCCTAGAGATTTGGGCCAGTTCCAAGTGGTCAGTTCTAAACACATTGATATATGAACAATGGTAAATAGAGACAGTAGGTTCTATGCACATACAATTGGCAAGAAGGAGGCATGTAGTAGTTTATAAGGGAAGAAGAAAGGGTGAAAATATGTAAATACAGTGCTTATGTATAATATTCTCGAAAAATGTTTAAATTTTGTCATGAAGAATTAAGTTGTACAAGGCACATATCTCAGAATAAAGAAGGTAATAGACAACAAATAACAGGTGAAACTAGGATAAACATGCTGAATGGAGAAACACTCAAAGCTTTTCCACTAAAATCAGGACAAAACAAGAATGCTTGCTTTCTCCAATTCTGTTGAAGTCTTAGAGCAAAAAGAGGAGTGAAGGAGGTAAAGAAGATACAAAATGAAAGGAAGAAATCAAACTATCCCTGTTTGCAGATGACATAATTCTATACTTGGGCCCCATAGGATCTACTAGAAAAGTCTTAGATCTAATAAACACTTAATAAAGTTTCAGGATACAAAATCAATATAAAAGAAGAATGTTTTTATACATAGTAGCAACTTACTCTCAGAGAAAGAAATTAGAAACAGTATCCCATTCATATTAGCTCCAAAATTTAAGTACCAGAGAATTAATAAAAATAGCTCATTCCCAGTGAAGGAAGCTCTCTGCAAAGCACACAGCAGATGACAAGAAGAAAATCTTCAACAGCTATCCTTCTGACAGGGCTATACTCAGAATTTACAGAAAACTTCAGAAAATACCACTTTCAATTTTCTACCTCAGATCTCTTCAGCTAATTCCTATCCTGGTATGTATTTGGAGGTAAATGTGATCAAGCATCTAAATCTAATACTAGTTACTAAGAGCTGTCAGGCCAATTCTGCCTTTATCTTCTACATCTGTGCACTCCATACGTGGACTCTGCAGTTGAAAATTCAAACCATACAAACCTTGGCATTAATGGGACAATAAAGTAATCTTTGTAGATGTTTTATGAAATTTTAACAAACTACATCATATACATAGACATGAAAATTATGAAACGAAATATCAGATACTACTGATATTTAATTGATTTGAATTGTTTGGTACAGCATCAAAATCTCACTGCATGAATGAAAACCTAGGGAGGTTAGGTTTTTATTAAAAATTAAAAATCTAGTTCTTTTATATGGACATTGTAAAATAACATTGCTTTCTTCCCTTTGCTCCCTCCAAACTCTCCCATATACTACTTCCTGCTCTCTTTCAAATTCTTGACATCTTTTACCATACAGCTATATGTATACACACACACACACACACACACACACACACAAACACACACACACACAAACACACACACACACACACACACAAACACACACACGCACACACACATATATAATTTCCTAAATATAATTTATATAGGCTCAGTCCATATAATTTTATTTTTATGCATGTTTTGTGTGTTTTGGAGGGAACTGATGTGTTCTTCACTGGGGAGATGGGGCAAACCCTGTTTCCTGTTCCCAGCTTTCTTTAATTATCTATATTTCTTTTTGCAGAGTTTAGGTCTAGTAGGCTTTGTCCTGTACCCTTTGGAATGTCCATTAATATCATCCTTGTTCAGCTCATATTTGGACATTCGTGTTGGTGAGATTTTTGGGTGTCAATTCCTTAAAAGACACCATGAAATGACAATAATAAAGTGAGAAACATGGAATATAAAATACTTACAAATTACATGTCTGCCATAGGATGTATACAAAATATATAGAAAACATCCAAAATCATAACAACCCCAATTAATGTATGACTCAAATAAATAGGAAAAAAAAGTGTTTTCAGATATTTAACCAAAGAAAGAGGATAGAATTAAAAAACAGCATATATAAAGAATGTCATTGTTTTTGGCATTCAATAATTCCATATTTCAAATAGCAAAAAAAATAAAAAAAAGACGCATGTCAGTGTAGCCACAGCTCAAATTCCCCACAGAAGTCTAAGGAGAGAAAATGGGAAGCGAGAAGGACTTACATTGGTTACTACTAAAATGCAAAGCGAAATGGAGGCTAGGGAGGAAAGCTTAATATCTTGTTACAAAGTATCATTGTCTACAATATAATACAGCAATAATGCTCCTAAGTATTTTCATGAGTGAATTGTACAATGATTTTCACAGAATAAAAAGCCAAATTATGATAGCCACTTAATTAATAATAAAATTATGTAAAGTGTGATACGTTGTATTTGCTATAGTATGAATCCACATTCCCTATCATACATAGGGAAGATGACAGCTACCAGAGGAGTTAGGTTTCCTGCCTCCATTTATACAAAGATTCAGAATATAAAAATCTAAAAGAGAAAGATTTTCTAGAGCTGACTGATTGAGTTATTGAGAAGTAGCATGTGTACCTTAGTGATAGTGTTTTTTTTTTATTTGAACATTAGATTTATCCTAAAATTGAATACAGTTATATCCATTCATCCCCAGGAATATGCTAAAATATCTATGCAGTTTTATACTTTAAGTTGGTGAATTGTATAGCCTCTGAACAATATCTCAGTAAAACAAATAAAAATAATCTACAGCAAACTGTATACCACTATATTGTTTTTGGCATGGGCAGTGAATCTGGAGTAAATAGGTTTCAATGGTTGAGATAACCCTATTTCACTTCAGAAACCATAGCTTATGTGTCAGTGCGCTGAGGTATTCTTTATAGCTGAATTGTCCTAATAAAACATTTTCCCCTAGAGTCATGTATATTGATGAGCTGAAAAGAGGCTATGATTGAAATGTCTTCTAGAGTAAAACAAAAGAAAAATATAGTTTGAATAATAACTTTTCTCAACAAGTTTCATATATTTAAAGGTACAAAGATAACACTAACTCTGAGAATAGAAATTGCAGTCTTCCAGATTTTCATCAAGAAGGGAATACAAGAATGAAAAAGTGAACATATCCTAAGGAGAAGCACAAGCTATGGAATGTGCCTACCTGGACCCCAGGCATGACAAAAGCAATGGTTAACTTTGCCTTATGCTGAGGGGTCTTCATCCTGAAAAGGCAGAAGTGACAGTATTCTATATGGCAAAGTGAATTCAGGCCATGGGCTCATCCCAGAGCTAATTCTCTAAGAGACAATTGTCACCTATGTTTCTGTAATGAGTATTACCAGACAGAGAAGGTCTTCAGCTATAACAAAATTCAGTTCTTCACCGAACAACAGAAAGAATTCACCCTGGTTTTAAAGATGGTGTCTGTCATTTGGATGTATATTTTTACCTTGCGTTGTGTGAACAGATTTTGTTAACAAGAAATATTATTGTTCCATATCACTGGTGTATGAAATATTATGTCCAGCAACTGACACAAGCATAGAATACCGAAATAGTTGAGGTCAAGTTTTCTTAGATCTATAACACTTAAATGAACAAAACGGTCTTAATGTTCTTTAAAGTTTAGCAGAAAATAAAATTTGTTTATTGGGGCTTTAGTTCCTGTTAGTCATTATTACTAACACAGCATTCTTTTAGAATTTTTACATAGTCATAATTATTAACTGAGGCATTTCCCTTCATTTGGTTAAAATGGGGTACGTAGTACAATTCATTCAATTCATTAATTCTAGTTTCTTAACATTGTTCTCCTATTGTGTCCATTTTAAAGTAGGATACACCTTTATGAGTCATTTAATTTATATGTCATATACTATAATAAAATTTGTCATGTTATCCTGGGAATGAAGAAAAATAAAAGCATGAAAAGTAATTTTGCATACAAATAAGTGTTTTTAATTCAATTTTCATCCACATATAATCTTGGAAGAGAGTTGGAAAAATAAGGAAGTGATGATCAATTTATTAAATCAAATATAAATGTCTTAAAATATTTTTTAGTGTTGAAGAATTTTCCAATGAACTCTTGTATGCTGGCTATGCTTTTCTCTCTGGGACTTGGCAAAGGCCAGTCTGTTCATATTTGTATTACCAAGTTGTTTATATTTGTCACCTACATTTTTCTTATTACTTCCTGTGATGCTGAAGGAAATCATTCGAGGATGTCAGCCATAGCCTTGCTTCTCACCTGAGCCAGATGTTATTCTGGTCCATCTGTTCACACTTCTATGTTACAATATGAAATATAACTTGGGGCTGTGAGGTAACACAGTCATTAACCTTGTAAATGGCATTAGTATTACAAATCAATGCAACACTTGGTATTGTGACATTAGCCAATTAGCAACAATTAATCTCAGTTATTTGCACAACTTCACTTAATATTTTATAATTTGGTTAATGATGGATGATATAGAATTACCATTCTTCAGTCTATCTTTTCCTTCAGATTTAGTCTTTTTTTACAGTCTTTTGTAATAAATATTTCAGATACTATTTCTGAAGTTAGAACACTACCTTTACTTCATAATGAACTAATTTGATTGAAAATGCATAATTATTAAAATTCTATTGAATAATAAGTATTAAAAGTTATATTTATGTTTGTGTATTGTTAATTTTGGTCCTTTATATAACACAAGAAAGGATTATTTTATTAAATTCTAAGGAAATATTTAAAACGTATTTCAAATTTTATCTTTTTAATATAAATTTTCTCTTCTTTTTTTCACTTTATTAGTTCTTTGAGAATTTTGTCCAATATATTTTGATCATCTTCATCCTTCACTGACTCTTCCCAGTTGTATTTACCTGTCTCAACCCATCCAATGGTGGTTACATCATTTATTTTAAGAACCATCAAGTCTAATTATTAATATCCATATATTTTTTAATGTTTGGCCTTCATGGGAAGTAGTTTAACAAATCAGGGGCTGAATCTTTAAAGAAAATTGACTCTTGCTCTATCAGAAACTCTCAATTACAAATAAGTCCTCTCCTCCTCTCCATACTTCATTTAGTATGGCTTAAACTTGTACAAATTCTATACATGTTGTCATAACTACTATGAACTCTTATGTGAACTGGCTTGAGTTCAGAAAACAATGCTCTTTTGTAGTCCTCAACCATCTGTGGCTCTTACACTTTTTTCTTCCTATCCTCTTCCACAATAATCTCTGAGGTTTGACGTGAAGAGTGCAATATAGTCATCTAGTTTAGGCCCAAGCATTCCACAACCTCTTATTTTCTGCACATTGACCAGTAGTGGGTCTCAATGCTAATTGCCACTTACTGCAAAAAGAAGATTTTTCTGATGAGGGCTGAATTACATATTAATCTATGTATATAACCATAAGTTATCACAAATTGTTTTAATACTACATCTATTTAGCGAAGTAATGGTAGTGGGGACTCCCTTAAGATCCATAAACTATCTAGATACAGATTCTTAGCTGCCAACTTTCAATTTCCAATCAGAAATTCAGTTGCTATCATTATATTTATTCCACTCTTGTACTAGTGAGCATGCATTTCCAGGCAATTGTTATAACTCACATTGTTCACAACTGAGTAAGACTGATTGGTACTTTTCTATTCTTAGTGCCCATAGCATCTCTCAGTACTATGAAAGCTAGCCAATAGAGATGGAATCTCCATCTGAGTACCAGCATGATTTCCCATGTTCTAGGACTTTAGTACGTACTACATTGAGCAATAATGTCTTATTGTCAAGTGCCAGAAGGGAGGAACCATTACAGGTTATAATCATATAATGTTTGAACATCTATAGAATATCACTTGCCAACAACTTCAAAAAAAGAAAGGCTTTTCTAGCATTGGGCTTTTTGTTTGTTATTCCTTAGTTGCTGCCCTGTTATAGGGGAACTCCTTTTAGACTGTTTTTGTGTATGCATATGTATATATTTTAAGAAGCTTCTATCATATAGATTTCCATATTTTTTTGTTCTTTTTTGTGTTAGTTATGCCTCTCCATCTTCCCTCTTTTATCCTACCCTCCAATTACCAATCTCTTAATCTTTCTTTGTTATTTCACTTTAACATTCTATACCTTTATATTCTTTATCCTGTGTCTTAAAATCAGTTTGCCATGGCTCCTTATGAATTCCTAGACCTCTATATGTGTCAAATGAGTCACACATACCTGGAGATTAAAAGCTAACATGATCAAATGAGGGAAAAACATGTGTGTTTCTATATTTGGGTTACACACTCAGAATTCTTTTTCCAGATCTATCCATTAACAGCTGAATAATATTATGTTGTGTAAATGCACCACATTTTCTATTATAGTTTATCTGTTGATAGACAGCTGGACTGTTTCCATTTACTAGCTATAGTGAATCCAACAAAGAACAATCATAGATGGGCATGCATCTATATACCAGAATATAGAGTTCTTTGAGTATACAGCCAAAAATGATATAGCTGGATCTGGCTTTAGCTCTTTTTCTAGTTCTTGATGAAAGTACCCACCTATTTCCACAATGCTGCATCACTTTGTGTTCCATTCATACTGTGCACAAGTATTTTCTTGTCCCCATATCCTTGCCAGCATTTGACATCACTTGTTTCTGGATCATATCCATTCTAACCAAGGTCTGTCCCCTGTGGTTCTTACAACCTTTCTGCTACCTCTTCTTCATAGTTCCATGAGCCCTTATGAGAGAAATGTGATAAAGGCATCCTGTATAGAACTTAGTGTTCCAAAATCTCTCACTCTGCAAATTATCCATCTGTGGTCCTCTGTGCTAATTACCATCTCTTGCAAGAAAAAGGTACTCAGACGATAGCTAAGTGAGGCAGTGATCTATGAGTACAACAGAATATCATAAGAAGTAATTTTATTATTTCCATGTTCCTTTCATAGTATTTGGTTTTCCCATAAAACAATGGTCTATACATTCTGAAAATGTTGGCCATGTGAGTAATGTCATGCATCAGTTCCATCTCATGGATTAGGCCTTAAATTTAACCAGAGAGTGAGTGTATGGTTGTAAGCACAAACTTACAGGCAGGACACCATTGTAAATATAAATAATTGTAAATCACTTATCATTACCATTTTCCCCTGGTAGCATACACAAGTGCCTTCTATGATCGTTATTCAGTGGAAGCCAAGTCTCTAGTTGTGCATCAGTTCAATTTCTCTTTAATAAGATATATAAGTGCTGTCTTTAGCAAAGGGCCCTACTATCATGTTATGAAGAGGAAACAATAGCCATGGTAATAGCCTCAGATGCTTTGGTTTTCCATTGGGCTATCACAGAGATCTGCCTGCCTCTGCCTCCTATGTACTGGGATTAAAGGCATGTGCTGCCACCACCTGGACACAGTAGAGGTTTTAATTGATGCCAAAGAATTGATGTTTAGTTTGTAGTGTTTTGTATACTCTAGATATCAACTCTCCGTACATTCTGTAAGTTGCCTGTTCACATGAATGGCCTCTGCTATGCAGAAATGTTTTATTTTTATGAAGTCCTATTTGTTCATTATTGGTCATAATGCCTTTGAAGTCCTATTATTAAAGTCCTTTCCTATACCTATAAATAGAAACATGCCTTTTTTCTCATTTATTAGATTCAAGGTATCAAGTCTCACATACAGGTCATTGACAAACTTAAATTTGTTCAGTATAAGAGATAGGTATCTAATTTCATTTTTCTACATGCTGCTGTGTACTTTGAACAGTACATTTTATTGGAGATGCGTTTGTTTATCCAATGTGTATTTTTTGCCTTTTTGTAAAAATCAATGAGCCATAGGAATGTGAGATTTTATGTGGGTTCAAATTTTACACTTTTTATAAATTTGTCTTTTTTCATACCAATGCAATGTTATTTTTTAAACACATCTTTGATATATAACCTGTAATATAAGATGGTGATACTTCCAGCCATTTGTTGTTCAGGTTTTTTTCATTATCCTGCATCTCTTGTGTCTCCATATGACATATCAGCCCGATTGTGTGTGTGTGTATGTATGCGAAGAATTACATTGGCATTGAATCTATAAAATTGCTTTTGTAGAATGGCCATTTTCACAGTATTATTCCAAACAGTACTTTAGCATGGGTGAGCTTTCTATCTTCTGATTTGGTCTTCAGTTACCTTTTCAATATCTTAACATTTCCATTGTGCAAGTCTTTCACTGCCTTGCTTAGATTTATTATGAGATATATTTGAGGCTGCTGAGAGTGTAATTGTTTTCTTTATTTCCTTATTTTTTTGGTATATTTTCCCATTGTGTTTAGGAAAGACATCTATTTTTCTGTGCTACTTTTAAAATCCTGGTACTTGTTTAAATTTGTTTATCAGAGGTATGAATTTTGTAGTGGAGTCTTCAGGGCATTTTTGTGTACAGAGTTATATAATCAAAAATTTTTAATACTTTGATATCATCTTTTTCTAGTTGTGCTTGTTTTAATCACTGTTATTTCCCTTATTGACTCAGCTAAGATCAGTGATACTATACTGAATATGATAGGAGAAAGTAAACATCTTTTTTCCTCTTTTAATAGAAAATAGATTCTTTTCTTGTACAATATCCTGATTATAGTTTCTCCTCTCTGTACCATCTCCTAGTTCTTCCCCACTGTCCTTCCAATGAAGATCCACTCCATTTCTGTCTCTCATTAGAAATGAGATAACAATAAAATATATCAAAATAAAATGTAATAAGGTAAAACAAAAAAAATCATATTCATGTTGGATAAGGCAAACCAACAGAAGGAAAAGAAACAAAGTGAAGCCATAAGGATCAGTTACCCAGTGGCCAACACACTGAAATACTAAATGGAAAAGTATAATATATACACAGAGGACATGATGTACACACCTGTAGGCCCTATGATTTTTCCTTCAATCTCTGAAGTTCATATATACTTTGCTCAGTTGACTTAAAAGGCCTTGTGGTGTCCTCCATCTCCACTAGCTCTTATATGCATTTCTCCTTCTTGAATAGAGTTTGTTGAGCTCTGAGAGGAGGGATTTTATGGAGACATCCCATTTATAGCAGTATGTTCCAAGGTCTTGCTTTTACTCTGTGTAATGTCTAGCTGTGAGTCTCTTTATTGGTTCTCATCTGCTGTAAAAGGAAGCTTCTCTGATGTTAGCTGATCAAAGCACTGAATAGCAGAATATCATTAGGAGTTATTTTATTGTTATTTTTTTCATAACAGCAGTATTTGGTTTTACTTTAGGTTTTTGGGCTATCTAATCTCTGGTTCTTGATCACCCAAGCAATATCAGTTTTGAGTTCCACTTAGTGGAGTGGGCCTTAAGTAAAATCCGATATTGTTTGGTTACTTCTACAAGCTTTGTGCAACCACTGCCCTGGTGTATTTTACAAGGAGGACAGAAGGATTTGTGGTTTGGTTGGACTTTACAGTTCTCTTTTAGTACCCTTCAACATATATTCCAATATCAGAAACTCTAGAAGATGATGGGGGTGGGGTGAAATTTCTATGTAAGCACCAGCTCTACCAATTCATGTTCATGGCAACAGGCTGGGTCTTTTGGGGATTCCCATGGGATCTCTTTGGTTGTCAACAACTTCATTGGTTCTAACTCTGTGTTGGTACTGGAAACTTTGGTGGAAATAGAATGCCATCTCTCCATCTCTCTCATTATTTGTAGTTTTCATTAGGATCACCTTCATATATTTTAGGATGTTTCCACTGCATTAGAATTCAGTACCACCCTTCAAATGCCCCACAATTCTCCCTGTTTTATCTAAATCCTCTCCCTCAAATCCATATTTCCTCCCCTACCCTAACTGGTCCTTGCACTTCTGTGGCCTTGAATCACATATCATGTATAAAATTTATTCTCTTTCCCACTCTTCTGGAGATCCATGTGCTCTCGCCCACCCTCGTCCAGCCCCTTTCTCTATACTTAATCTCTCTGGATCTAGAGATTGCACATTTGTTATCATTTATTTAATGTCTAATATACAAATATAAATGATTATATTCTTCATTTATTGTTCTATGTCTGGATTACCTCAATTAGGGTGATTTCTTCCTAGATCTATTAAGTTGCCTGTAAATTTCTTCATGTCATTTTTTTCATCTCTGAATTATACTGTGTTATGCAAATGTACCACATTTCCTTCATCCATTTTTCAGGTGAGGGACATTTAGGTTGATTCCAATCTTTGGTTATAATGAATAGAGCAGTAATGAACATAGTTGAGCAAGTGTATGTGTCTTAAAAGCATCTTCTGATGAAGTATCTTTTGGGAATATTTCAAGAATGGTATAGCTGGATCTTGAGACAGATCAATTCCCAACTTTCTGAAGAAACACTGGTTGAATTTCTTCTATTGAGTATTATTTGTTTAAATCTATATCACATTTTATGATTGGATTTGTTTTGTTTTGTTTTTATATTTAGTTTCTTGAGTTCTTTATATTTTGGATATTATTCACTTTCAGATGTGGAGTTGGTGAAAAAATCTTTCCCATTCTGTAGGTTGCTACTTTGTCTGAAAGAAGGTGTCCTTTGCCTTATGAAAGATTTTCAGTGTAGTGATGTCTTATTTATTAATTGTTGATTTTAGTGCCTATGCTAATGGTGCTCTTTTCAGAGAGTATTCTCCTGTGCCAATGAATTCAAGGGTGTCCCTCACTTTCTGTCTGATCAAGTACAGTGCATCTGGTTTTATGTTGAGGTCTTTGCTACATTTGGAATTAAACACATTAAAAAAAATTTCCATGACCAAGTAATTTTCATACCAGAGATGCAGGTATGATTCAATAAATGAAAATCAATAAATGTAACCCACAACATAAATAACCAGAAAGAAAAAAAACATAATCTCATTAGATTCAGAAACAGCCTTTGACTAAATGTTATATCCTTCATGATAAAAGTCATGGAAAATTAGTAATACAAGGGACATACATAAACATAATAAAGCAATTTAAAGGAATCCATAGTTACATCAACTTTAGTGGGGAGAACCTCAAATCAATTCAGCAAAAATCAGGAACAAGACAAGATTTTCCATTTTCTCCACACCTATTCAAAATGGAACCTGAAGACTTAGTTAGAGCAATAATATAACTGGAGTACATTGAGTGTATACATCTTAGGAAAAAGAAGTCAAAGTATTTTTATTTGCAGATGATATGAGAGAATACATAAGTGACTGTAAAAATTCCATCAGGCAACACCTACAGCTGAAAAACACTTTCATTTAAGTAACTGGTTACAAGATTAACTTTAAAAAAATCTGTAGCTCTCCTATATACAAATGACAAACTGACTGAGAAAGAAATCAGAAAAACAACATCTTTCAGAGTAGCCTAAAATAATATAAAATATCTTGGAGCAACTTTATCCAAGCAAATGAAGATTTGTATGATAAAAACTTCAAGTTATTGAAGAAAAATTTAAAGAAGATATCATAAGATAGAAGATATGTCATGCTCATGGGTCAGTAGAATTAACATAGTAGATATGGCCTTGCTATCAAAAACAATCTACGGGTTCAATGAAATCACCATCAAAATCCTAACATCTTGAGAAGACGATTCTCAGCTTCATACAGAAAAACAAATACCCAGGATAGATAAACAAATCTGAATAATAACAGAACTCCTGGGGATCTCATCATTTATAATTTCATTTGTACTACAAAGCTAGAGTAATCAAAACAGCAAGGTATTGGCATTACAAAAGACATGTTGATGGAATCAAATTAAAATTAAAATCCAGACATAAACTCACACACCTGTGGACACCTGAACTTTGATAAAGAATCCAGAAATGCACAATGGAATTAAGCGGTGCTGGTAAAACTGAATGTCTGCATGTAGTATAAGAATGCAAATAGGTCTATACTGAGGACATTTCATTTAAGTCCAAATGGATCAATGAAGATAGAAAATTCTTTAAATTTTATATATCTTCACTAAATTGGGGACTTTTTACCCTATGAGCGTAAGCAGTAGTTTATTATTAGATTGCAGTCCTCATTCCTTAGCTCTTGTCATAAATGTAACATGAACAGTAATGTAGATATGTAGATACAAATTTCTTTTAATAAGAAGCTTACAAGGGAAAAAAATGTTGTCTCTAGAGGTAGCCATCTCTACCATAGTTGTCTGTTGGGAAGCTATACTCATTTGGTTTTCTACAATGTTACCTAACTTGTACCTTTTTGTCCATGATAAACAGAAAGAGTTTAATCAATGATATTTGTGTATGAAACTCACCAGGCTATCAGAAGGAAGAATGATTTGAGAACATTGCCTGATGACAAAAATTCTCTTCTTCAATGGGTTTAAATAAAAGTGTGACTTTAAATGGTGTGACTTTAGTAACAGAACCAGAAAACCACTTGGATAGACATGGAATTGGAAGTTGATTTGTACAAATGGTCAAGCATTACACTTGGATTAAAGGGATTAAAATGTAATTCTGAAAAGTATTTTACTTGTATTTAACCAATGTCAAACCATCAATTAATTTAAATCACTAGATAATAATTAAATCTAAAGCATTTACCAGATTTCATTAAGTATTTTCCCATAAATAAGTGTGAAATTGTCAGACATATTCAAGATAAAAAAAAAATAGTAAGGCTGAAAGGATGGAGAGATTCTAATAGCAACCAGGAACTAGGAGAATGGATTGCTTTTGAAGTGGTAACAACTATTGTAGTAATATTTCCATCAATTGACAAAAATACTGGGTTAATCTTTAAAGGAGACACATTTATTTCATCTTTTTTCAGGGTATGCATTCCAGTTTCAGTTGCCTTGTATTGCTTTGAGAGAAAGTTCTGTGATGATTTTGTAAGATCACTGTGACAAAGATCCCACGGTGGAGCAAATCTGTTCATCATAGCTGAGAAGAAAAGACAGGAGCATATGCTCAGGGATCCATTATAGGCACACTCTCAATCTCCTAACAAACCATCAAGGCTAACTTTTAAAATACCGTACATCAATTTAGTGGCTCAAGACTTTAATTCCACAATTTGAGAGATTGAAGCAGATGTTCAAACACAGTTGCAGGGATAGAGGAAATTGAATCTAACCTGGGTAGCATATTAGCGATGCTAAAAAAAAAAAAAAAAAGAACCAAAAAAACAAAAATCTTGAAAATAGAAAATGAAGAAAACTAAGACAAATAAACAAAGAACAAAGAATGATAAAATCTTGCTTTTCTTGCTTGTAGAACTTTTATTTCAAAAATTCAAAAAACTGTTTAGGATTGATAAGATATCACAATAGCCAAAGGTATTCACCAATGTACTGACTTGAGTTCAGTACAAGGAACTCACGTAGTATAAAGAGAGAGCCAACTCCTGAAAACTGTCCATTGATCTGCAGATATGTGTGTGGTATATGTGCATACAAATTAATACCCCCAACTCCATCTCTCTCTTTCTCTCTCTCTGACACACACACACACACACACACACACATACACAAATATAAAATAAAAAACATAATTTAAAAGACTCTAAGGTACACTCTCATTTAAATCTCCTCCTGATTTTAGAGTGTCAGCAAATAGTGGAACCATATTATGATAGTCGTTTTGTTTAATTATCTAAGTTTTAAAGATCCTAGAACAAATCAAATTTTTACAAGGAGGGGTATAGATTTTTCTCTTCTTGCTTCTTAGGAAGCCAGTAACTCTCTATTCTTTTCTTGATAGAAAGAAGAGGTGTGTTTTCCTTTCTAGTAAGAGTACATAAAATCTTCTAATTTCTCATAATGGGGACTACTGCATATTCTCCTATTAACTGATTAAAACCATATGTCGTGGCTTAGTTTTCTTTTTATCACTGTTAATTTTCATTGACCAGTCAGCACAATTTAAACATGCACAAAATACAAAAGAAAGATGTGTTTATGTGTCAGTAAAGCCTAGGGCAGGAATATCATTGAACCAATAATAAAGATCATAGACATGAAAGCTCTCTGTTGCTGGGGTCCAGCCACAGCAACAGGATGAAGGTCAGGGAAGGACATGAGGAAGGGAAGAATGGATCAACGAAGGGAAAGAAATTAATGTGCATTTGAGTATAGTGCAAGCTGTTGAAGGATTCAACCAGGGAGTTTGTTAGTGCTCTTTCTATTTTGGCTGAGATCACCCTAGTATTTTATTATGTACAGATCTTTCTCAAAATCATTCAGGTATTTCAAAAGAGATACATTACATAGAGGTTTTTCTCCAACATCATCACAGTAATCAAGCAAGCTATCAATGTTTTACTGTACATTCTCGGGGGCCATTATCTATGTTTCCTTGTCTTTCCAGAAATGTTAATTCCCCTCTCCAGGCTCCCTGGCCCTTGTCTTTACTGGATAATCAATGCTTTCTGTGCCAGGAATAATTTCGTCATCCAACTCCCTCATTCTCTGTGTATTTATCAGGTCAGAGATATTAGACACGTAACAATTCTCACATTTACTTAGGATTTCCTGGACTTGAGGGTCAGTAAGATTGTTATTTACTTTTAGTGTTAGAATCACCATGTCTTTGTTTTCTACAATGTGTCCCTTTCCCAGTTAGTAAGAGCTGAATTAAACATTATTTCCAGTTTTACTAGTAAGCAAAACAGACACCATGGCCGATAAGATTATCAGCAACTTTACAGCAGAAAGGAGTGGAGAAAGGCAATGACCTCCTGGTGTCCCAGCAGCCAGGGCCTTGTCAAGTAGCCACATGCACTGCCTTGGTAGTAGAGACATCAGCACTCTGTCAGTTGCCTGACTTTCCAGACCTCAATATTTGATAAATCTCCATATTTTTAATGTAAATATATCTAGCATCTACTTTACCCAGACTCTATTTCATATCTTGTCTGAACCATTTGGGTAGCTTTTCTTTTCTCTTCATGAAGACCCTGAAGTTTCTAGACATCATCTGCCTCATGAAACTTCATGTTCCAATTTTCTATTTTTTTGTCTTTATGTAGATCATATTGCCTGTGTCTTATTCTTTTCTGCTTTAGACAATTCCCAAAGCTGATGCTTCATTTTTAAATAATCTTTGTCTTCTAATTAATTCAGTTTAAATTATTTACAACATTTCTATAATTACTTTTTTAAGCTCTAGACCTTTGTTGTCTTGACTTAATCTTCTTTGAATATGACAACGTTTCACTTCCTTAATAGCCACTGTTGATATAGATTGATTTTGTATATAATTAATTATTTTCTTTGTGACTTACTAATTTTTTTCTATAAAGTAAAGACTGCATATTAATTCTTCATTTGTCTAATATTAACAAACTGTCTTAGATTAAGCTAAAACTCTACTAGCATTTGTTGGATATTTTTAATTAAAATAAAAGCATATATTAAACTTTGTACTTTCATTGACTCTTTGACACATAAAGACCTAATCCTTATAGCAAGATGCTGGCAACTGAAACTATTACTGAACTGCTGGATGGGATTTGAAAAACACTCTTGCTAATAAACAGATTGGGTTAGGCTTATATGCAGAAGCCACTTAAGCAAATACAGAGAAATGCAATAAAATGTATATTATGTAGTAAAGATGAAGGGACAGCTCAGTGGATTACACCTTAACTAGTAATATGTGAGGTCCTGGGTTAGACCCAGCAGAAATGATACTTAGATTTCTAGTAAGGCCCCACATCCTAGCTTTCAGATTAGTGCCTCCTACGTACATCTTGTTAAGGAGAAAGACACATCTGTAATCTCTTTATTACCTTAAAAGGTTACTAATTGCATTATGATATATCACACTCATGAACTACATCTAAATCTAATCATATACAGATTTCTTCCCTAAATATTATCAACTTGATTAATTGATATTAAGAGACGACACAAATATTCTATCCCTAACAACAACTATTTTCAAATATGGTCCTATTCTAAAGCATTGATGGGGCAAAAGTTTGAGGAATACTATTACAACCAGCACTATCACTAATCATTTGCCTTAAAATGAAGAAATTTGGTCTATTAGGCCTGTTCAGTGAAATAACATGAATTCCCTAAAGTATTGTTTTATAGCCAAGAGTAAGCTAGAAAGTTAGAAAGTCATAGCTGAAGGAAAAGTTAGACTAGGCAATATTTTTGAGATAATGGAATTGTTCCAAAAGGATGCACAGATTTTGGAACATGTCTTAGTGCTACATTTTTCAAACAGCATAAACCAACTGGCATTTGTTTTTGCTATTGTGATACCATAGGCTAAGCTCATAACGGTTCTGGGACATTTGTATGCAAAACACTTAGATAATAAATGCATAGGTGGCACTGCTCAGTATAAATGACAATATGATGATTAACAAAAAAACTAACTTGCATTTTTCAAATAATTATTGTTTTAGTAACAAATTAAAGGTAATCACATATTCAATCTCATAGTCCCATAAGGAATTCTCAATAGAATGATCTCTCTGGAGAAAACAACTTCCACATTTGAATTCTACATTGAGATGACCATACTAGTTAATACAAAAACAGCATGAATATGCTAGAGAAGGCAGCATATAAAAAAATGAAATCAATGACCACCCCCCCAGGAGTTGATCACATGGTAGACAGAACTATCTTAGCTGTGGCCACTATCATTATTTACTTGAAGGAGATTGGCAAGAAAACAGCACCAAGTCCTTCCAAACTCAAGACTTAGAAAAATTCAAGAAAAGTATCATGTACCTTAGTTTTCATAACTTTGTTATAAAGAAATTAATAACTGGAAAATATTCTTCTTTTGAGGGCAACAATGCAATCTGAAATGTGACCATGATTTGTGCTAAACTTTCAGACAATCTGAAACACTTTGTCTTGCATTTGAAATTTTCTATGTGGTCTAAATTATTTGGAGTCACCGAAGTTAATTCTAGAGGCTAAAACTCTATCATTCCAGTAGAAGATAATCTTTGGAGGCTGTAGGGAAATAATTCTTCGTATTTCTAACAGGACTCTGTAATAGAATAATTCTGAAGATGGAGATAGCTTTTTCCCAAAAGACAGGACTCTTGAGACAACTTAGATCCATACAGAACATCCTTTCCTTCTATTGGGAGGATTTATTGACATTTTGGGCGAATAAATTAACAGCACTTTCCTCTTGCTCTTTGGATACCATCTCAGTTAGAAATGCCTTTTTCTGGAATTAAGGATTGGCAGAAATGCTAACCCTGTTCATAAACCCCTGAATTTCCTAATTTAGGAGATTATCACTTAGGGTGCAACTCACTGTACTTTTCTGGGCAATATGTGGTTCTCACTGTGCTGCTTCATAAATACTGGGCTTAAGGAATAAGTTCTAAGATATTGCTGTGGCTTCTGCATTTGCTGCGAGTCATAAACTTCAGGTCAGTCTGATCCAGGAAGCCTCATGTTGGCTTTTATATATATATATATATATATATATATATATATATATATATATATATATATATATATAAATGAAGCTTAACTTGTTATACTGCAAGAAGTACATCACCACCATCTAGTTTTCACAGCCATTGACTTAATGGTAGTGAAGCCCTGGCTGCTGTAATTCATGTAGTCAATACACTTCTAAGTTAATTACGTCCTTATATTCTGACCAGAGTTATATCATTTTTTTTCCTCAAAAGAGAACAAATTTTAAAAAATAAAAGAGAGAAACAGATGACAATCTTCCATTTCTTGTGTAATATTTTCCAGTAATAAAGTCCATGAGCCTAATCTGTATCTTGAGGTATAAACTTCTTTGACTTATCTGCAAATCATTACACGGATTTTTTTTCTGGTGGTGTTACTTGATATCTGTGCTGGATAATCATGGTTGTCAACATGATTGCATCTGTAATGTACTGTTACTCAAGCAGTTGAGCAAAACTCTGAGGCATATTTCTTGATTGGTTCTTTTGCAGTGGAAAGACCCACCCTATACCTGGGTCACACTTTCTGGTGGCAGTTTATGTCAAGGATGTGGAAGAAGGAGGCTGCTGCTTTTTAGGCCTGCTTGTCCTCATTCTTCCTGGCTAGTCCATCTAATCTGATGCCTAGATATTACAATTGCTAGTATTATAATGTACATATTCAGGATTCCAAAGAATACTGAAGACCATCCAAAACATCCATTCTCAAGGAATAACAGTTATTGGCTACTTTTTCTTCTGTTGGGAGAGAACCATTATTGTACTAACATAATTGCAGTCAGTAAGTCACTCAAATAAATTCTGATTTAGTATATCTATCTATTTACATCTTTGTCTATATCTAGATAGACAGATATAGATATATAGGAATATATAGATGATGTCTAGATATCCATTCCATCATTTATGTTCCTGCAAAGAATACTAATACAATATTGCCCCGGCCCTTGGGCTGGAAATTTGTAGGGTACCCAGGGGAACGAACCTGGATGGGAAAGAAACGAAGACGCGAAAGAAGGCCAAGCAAATCTTGTCAAGATCCCGTTTATTGGTTCACAGACAAGTCTTTTTATGTGGTGGATGAGAGGAGGAAAGTGGGAGGTGTCCTAAATGAGTTGCTATAGCGACTATCTGTGGAATGTTCTTTCTCCAGAAAGTCCCCACCTCAAGACGCCTGCGAGATAGCAGTTAGCAGGTGCGAAAGGTGATTAATTTTTAAGCAAGCGGAAAAAGGAAATTTCTTATTTGGCCTTAAGCAGCTGCCCAGTATTTTCCCACATTTCTTTCCTGGTGAGGCCTTTCCTGTTCAGGGTTCTCTGCAGGTCCCCTTTCATTTATTATTATAGAGATCTGCATCTGTCTTAGGCTACATGTCTTGCAGCCCTCTTTCCCTTAGGATCCGTATCTGTCACTGAAATCCTGGCAGCCAGTCTAAGGCCAGGACTTCCTGTCTTAGATTTAGATCCGGGCACAGGGAAAGTAGGAGACATGTTATTCCCGTCATTGTAAACAGATCTTTTGCAACCATCTCTCTAGCCCCTGTCATTGGGAATAAGGCTGGAAATTTTTAGCCCTATCCCTGTCTTAGGGGGGATGGAAAGCATATTAGCGAGCATTATCATAAGATCGATGCTCTTCATAAGGTTCAATGCCAAGATCGGCCATTTCCAGGCGACGGTAGTGCACTTGAATAGGCTTAGCTTGTGCAGAGTCTATCTGCTGTTTAATAAAGGCCATCAATTTCTTAAACAGAAAAGGTCCTAGCGAAAGCAGAATTAGTAAAGCAAGCAAGGGGCCTAGGAGGGGCAGGAGGTAGGGAAGCAGTCCATTGAGTCCAGTCCACAAGGGGTTCTCTGCCATGGCTCGTCTTCTCTTTTCCAGATCTTCTTGTAGATTTTTAATTTTGTCTCGAACAATTCCGGATTTGTTGGCATAGAAGCAGCACCTTTCCTGTAAAGCCAAGCATATGCCTCCCTGTTCTGCAGTTAATAGATCTAATCCCCTTCTATTTTGGAGGACTACCTCCGCCAGTGAATCTATCTGATCTTGTAGGTCTTGAATGGTCATAGATAAAGTTTGTACATCATTTATAAGTTGTTGATACAGCTCTCTGTACTTATAAAGAGCTACCCCTAGTCCAGAGGTTCCTGTGGCCAAAGCGGTAGATATACCTAGGGTGGTGAGCAATGGAATGAGCTGGATCGCTCTCCTGCTTCTTTCTGCAATATGATCTAAGGAGGGAACTAGAACTGGGGTGTCTCCAGATATAATGTCCACATCAGGAAAAAGTGAAGCAAGCAGGCAGCTGCCTTTGCCTTTTGGGATTTTCTAAGACTCTCCCTGACTTCAGCCATAAAAACAGCATTCCTCCCTGAGGGCAGCACAAAGCGGATCCTGTTGGAGGAGAATTCTAAGCCTCAACTATTCTGCAGGAAAACCTCAGCAAGTGGGGGATGGGAGATGGCAGATTCCAGGTGTTCCAGGTCTTCCTCAATTGACAGGCAGAGATCTGAGTAATGCTTGTTGGATAAAACAAGAGAGGTTATTCCCACCCCAGGTCCCGTGGCTCCCAGGCCTAGGAGAACTGCAAGAGGGCAGAAATAGGCTCTTTTTTTGTTCTTAAGAGGCTGTGGTCATTTTTTGGGTCCCATGCTAGGGAGAATTGTTAACTTGTCATAGCCTCAATGCAGTATACTCTTGAAATGGAAAGCAGATGCTGACTAGGGTGTGGCCTCAGCCACTTGGCCCCAAACACGGTTTGACACAGCTTCTAGCACTGTGGACCTACCGGCAGCCTATTGCTTTTCACTTGATAAAAAAAAATCATGAAAGCTCATATGGCTTTTGTGGGTTGGGGGGCGGGGGAAACCCACTGCTGTTTTTCCTTTATCATCCAAAATCAAAAAAATTAAAATGAATAACGATACTTCTTGGGGCTCCTTTAATGGGGTCGATCTCCCCCTTTTTTATTTTTTCAAACATATTTTTGAGTGTGTGGTGTGTTCTTTCAACAATCCCCTGTCCATATACTGTTAACTACCTAGGGGATGTAAGTGAAACATTTCTTATTAAAAATAGAAAATAATGGTTCTAATTCTCCTATAGAGATTTTTTAAATGAGGCTTAAGCCAATTAATATCTCTTAATAATTTCTGAAAAATCATACAGAATTTTTATCTTTTCTAATCTGCACTTTCTGAGGTAGTATATTTAGAGAATATAATTCATGTCCCAAATATGAATAAAGTATTCTTGTTGCACCTTTTCAGGAGCAATAACTGAACCTTGATTTTTTAAATCTTGCTGTAAATGAGCTTATGCTGTAAGTAAAACTTCTTCTTGCTCAAGAGCTAATAGAAAATCAGGAATTGTTTTCTAGTTTTTTCAACTACTTGTGCTATAAACTTTTGACATAATGTAGGACTATTAGCCAGCCATACCTTGAGGAAGAACTTCCCAAAAATATCTTTCCATAAGCTCTTTAAAATTAATATAATGTATGCTAAAAAGCAAATCTTTTACAATCATCAGGAGCAAGAGGAATGGTGTAAAAATAATTTCTTAAGATCTCTAATGAGTCTATAAGTATCTATAACAATAGCAGAAAGAGTGGGCAGCCCAGGTATAAGGCTCCCATTAATTCTATGGTCTTATTTACTTTTCTCAAATTCTGTAATAATCTCCGTATCCCAAATTTCCTTTTTAATAACAAAAATAGGAGAATCCCATCTGTCTGTATTTAGAGGTCACTGTTCCACTCACACAGGAGTGTAGCGTGGAGTATAGGTTGGTTGGTAGCTTCTGCTAAAAATATCCTTAAGCATCTCATAAAGGCCTTTGAGCAGGAATTAAAGGTTACTGTATACTTTGTCCCTTAAACCCCAAACCTTGATTAGATAAACATTATTTTATCACTGGGGCTATATAGGTATACTCCCGTTTCTATTGTAACATCTCTTTCCTATAAATTTATAGGTAATCTTTAATTATGCAAGTATGAAATGTTCCCTGATGCCTTTTAGCATCCTTCCAATTTAGAATATTACTTTGTTCCAGGTTTTGGTTCTTTCTTATTCCTTGTTAGATATTAACTTTTAAAAATAATCCCTTAATTGAAACTTCTGTTAAAAGCAAAACTTTTAACTTATAACTATAATTTATAATTTATAGAGAGATTAGGAACTTTCCTTTCCTGGGCTTTTGAGAATCTATCATTCCAGAATATTGTAAAAAAAAAGAATTTTTTTAACTTTAATTATCAAAATAGCTAAGGCTTAACAAAGCTAGCAAAGACAAGAAGATAAAACACACATCTTTGCAGGGACAAATTAAGCCAGAGGTTCTTAATCTTTTTGATGTTATGACACTTATAACACAGTTCTCATTTTGCAGTGACTTCCAGTCATAAATTTAAAATACCTTAAAAAGTCTGTTTCTTTAAACTCTATCCTTGAAAGATTCCAAATTTTAAAAGTAGTTTAAAGCCTTTCAGCTGTGTGCCTGCAGCACAACAAATAAAGTTCCTCTATTGTAATGTACATTCCTTCTGTCACCCCTCAGAGGCAGTCTGCCTTCCAGGCCTGTCTGAATCGGCTCTGGTGCAGCGGCAGTTCAGCTATCTTAAAAATCCTCTCTTATTTTCAGTATAGAAAAAACCATCACATGACCTCTCAATCTCTAAAGATAGCCAGGCTGTTTAGTCAAAACTCACCTGCCTTGATTTACTTTGTTTTAATCCCATAACTCTCACACTGAAAAAATTTGGCTGTGCACAGAGACATAGCTTTGATATCTTTTTAAACACTGTTCTTAAAAATCCTATTATTTTTAATTTAAAATATCTGAGATCTGTTTTCTCCTTGAATGGCAACATGCGACTACCTCCATTTAAATGGTGGTGAAGTCACATGGCATTCGTCCTCTTTGACCCTAGAAGAAATGGCAGCGTCCACATGGCTGTCCTGCCAGCCACGTGGTCACTTCCTTGATTTCTATAGTCTTATGAAGCAAAGGCTGTTCTGTTAAAGATATTCCTTGAAACATCCTTTCCATATTTCTAGACATAGCTAGCAGAGCTGTATAATTCAAACTGTTTCCACCATCTAGATCAGAATTCAAACAGTGATCTCTGACAAACTAGCTCTCTGTCTCAGACTCATCTCTTAGATCTGATTCATGATCATCTATGTCTTTTTGAAAAAACATAACTTCCTCAGTATTTTTAGCCTTTTTTCTTTTCTATTGCCACTCTGCAGACTCTCCATTGTCTAAGCTTTTCTTAATCAATCTCCATATATAAAAAATATCAACAGGTACATTCTGTCCATCACCTTTTTCATGGTACTGTTGTAATTCCTCACCTAATTTTAGTCAGGTCTGTAATTTCATGGTTCCTTTATTTGTCAGGAAGTCACATGTAGTCCACATCACACATGTGGTAGTCGAGATTATTATCAACCACATGTAATAAGTTTTAATTCAATGTTCTCTTTTTAGATTTACACCAGAAAAACACATTGCAGTCCACACACACACATACACACACACACAGATAGAAGAACCTTTTAGAGACAAAGCAAGCCTAGAAGAACAGAGAAATCTCAGAACTTCTCTGAGGATGATCTGCTGCTTTTTTACAGCCTGTCTGTTTAAGCAGAAATCTGAAACAGTTCAGCCTGTGACTTTTAAGAATGTCTATCTCTGTAGCCATGCACGCAAATGGTTACAGAGACGACAGGGACAGTGCATAAACCATTCTGGAATTTTGGCTAGTAGCAGAAACTGCTACAAGTCTCTTTTCTGAGTTTGCAACATGAACCATTTCCAAGGTAAACCTGCCCTAGATTTTGATCATCCAGCATTCAGGACAATGTTATTCAAATGAACACAGAACATACATACATTTCCACACATTTAGACACCATCCATACACAAATAAGAACAGACAGAACAACAAAATCAAGACATTGACAATCAATGATCATCAAAACAAAAATGAATCAGGCCCGAGAAAAAGGAAATGAGTTTTAAAGAAAGGGTGCACCCAGGAAAAAATGCAGAGCTCTCTGAAGTTTCAGGACAGCATGCATGCCAGTGTTAATGAAGTATATAACCTTTAGTTTTTATTTAATGGTATCGGAAGTGAAACTGGAAGCACTTTCCATTATCCAAAAAATCAGATATATTGCCAATGTGAAGTACTTAAAATTTATGTCTAAAAGAAATTTATAATCTTGAATTTGTTCCTGCTAATAGTAGGATCAGTTTATCAGAACTCTACAAAAACATGTATATACATTTTAAATCACTTGGTGAAGCTTTTTATACTTGTTGGGCATAAACCGAATTGGTACAAGTTGATTGGTCCCCAAATTGTTTTCTCATTTTGATAGATAGGGGCCAGTTAACCTTTAAGTTGATGATAGCAAGGTCACGGGCACCAGGAAATGTACACTTAGGGTAAAGTCCCTTGCCCAAGGCTATTAGGCGGTGCCTGTAGCCACCGCTCATTTTAGGAATGTGGGCTGGGTCACAGTGCTCTTGAATTAAGCCTGACAATAATTGTTTTGTGGTTTCTGGGGTGGGCTAGTTCCTGGAACAGGGAGTTCTGGAATGTCCTTAAGAGTTTAAGATTAATGATCAGGGCCTGGGGTCTCCAGCCTCACATAAACCCTTTCAGTATATACATTTTAAATCACTTCTTCTGACCCTTACCAATCACTTGACCTTTAACACCCTCAGACCTGTAAACTTCAAAGCATTTTTAAACAATTTACTAATTAGTTCAGGTGGAACAGATTTTAATTGTGCCTTCTTGGTAGAAGCAGGAGCTAGATTGTTACTTTAGTTTTGCATAAGCAGCAGAGGTGAAGACTCTGCCAGGGGCTGGAATGTAACTGAGGCTCCATCAGCTGCTGTGACTGCACAGGCAGCTATGGCTCTGCTGGCAGCTAAACTGTGCAAGCAGCTGCAGCGATCTTGGTGGCCGAAGCTATGCCCGTGGTTGTAGGCTGTGCTAACAGTCGTGGCTGTCCCCGAGACTGTGGCCATGCCGGTAGCTTTAGCTACATCAGAGGCAGGGCTAGAGCTGACCCAGTGGCTGTGGCTCTGCCAACAGCTTAGCTGCATCAACGACTGAGATCATGCTATCAGCTGTGGCCTTGCAGGAACTGAACTGGGAGCAGCTGAAGCAGCTGTGTAGACAGCAACCGCAGACTCCTATATGGGCGGCAGTCAGAGCTAGATGGGGGCGGAGGTGGACTGGAATTTCTGTATGGTCTTTGAGGAGCATTAAGATGTACTGTCTCCTTAATTCCTGCAACTTTCTGAAGTGAAGGCTGTTCTTTTATCATGGTATCTGGCAGCCTCATTCTCTCTTGGATCTAATTGATCATCATTCCACCTCCTTTAAAAGACATAACCTCCACAATATAATCAGTCTTATTTCATGTTGTTATTCTACTACCTCTGGCTCTAGAAATTCTTCTAAGCCATCCTTAATCATTTCCCATAGGTTAAAATCATCAGACACATCTTGCTCCTTATTTTGTTCCTGGTATTGCTGCAAAGCTTCTCCTGCTTTTAACCTCATAGTTCCTTTATGAGGAAACCAGGGACGCATTTCTTTTACAAGGTCACACCTCTCCTGCTTGGCCCTTACCGTCACCTGTACAAGTGAAAAGGCTACAAAAAGAAGCAATGTAAACAGACACAAATAACTTTCCTGCTTTTTAAGCTTAGTTTGAGCTATTCACAAGCTACTTTTCTATTTTTCCTTCATTCTAAAAAGTTAACTAAATCTTTCTTTTAACCCTTACTCCTCGTGCCTTTAAAGAGGGCTTAATCCCTTTAACAAACAATGCATGTTTGTTAAGTTTCTGACCCATAGTAATATAGCTCACTTACCCCACAGTTACTTTCCCAGGCGGGTTTTTCTGGGCAAACTGCAATGCGAAGTTTCTCTCGCTGGCTTCCTTTTTGCCCACATTGGCTTAACTCGCCCACAGCGCGAAACTTCAATCAGTTGGGTGGCCACACTATCTGAGCCTCACTTACCAGGGGGTCCTCCGTGCCTCGAGTCCCTGTTCGGGCGCCACCTGCCCGGCCCTTGGGCTGGAAATTTGTGGGGTCCGGATGGGGACGAACCTGGATGGGAAAGAAATGAAGACCCGAAAGAAGGAGACCAAGCAAATCTTGCCAGGATCCCGTTTATTGGTTCACAGACAAGTCTTTTTATGTGGTGGATGAGAGGGGGAAGGTGGGAGGTGTCCTAAATGAGTTGCTATAGCGACTATCTGTGGAATGTTCTTTCTCCAGAAAGTCCCCACCTGCGAGATAGCAGTTAGCAGGTGCGAAAGGTGATTAATTTTTAAGCAAGCGGAAAAAGGAAATTTCTTATTTGGCCTTAAGCAGCTGCCCAGTATTTTCCCACATTTCTTTCCTGGTGAGGCCTTTCCTGTTCAGGGTTCCCGGCACAATATCAATCATGTTGCCTACATCCAATTCATGTTCATAAGCTGACATCATTGTATAATATTCTTTACTCTTCTCCTTACTCACTTTTTTCCAGGTTGATTATGGTTTAAATGTTTCTCCTTGTTTACATTCCATCACTTATTCCAGAAGGCATCTCTGAGCCATTAGAATCTGCATAAGTTCTCTGTCTAGTCTACTAGACTGTTAAATAATATAGAAAAATGATATAAGAACAGATATTTAATTTTTAAATTTTTGAGTATGGCAGATTTAAGAATTCTGAACCCTAGGAAAGAATGAAAACACTGAGAGTACTTAATTAACCAATGACAATATTCAGGCTCTTCTTCACAATTTACTTTTATATCTTTTCTTTATTTTAAGGCATATGGGAACAAAGGGTAAGTGTCTATCATATTTATGGGCATTATAATGGCTAAAATTAAGCAATGGTGTTGTAAAAGTAAATTCAATAAGAAAAGCATAAATGGAATTCATACTTAAAACCAACGTATCTTGGCATTTGACTTCTGTCTACAGCTTTCTATCTTCTTCGGTCATGGGAATCTATCTGCTATTTTCATCTATTTTTCTTTTCATTTCTCTTGCTTGTGTCCACAATTATTTTTCAGTCTGGCATGTTGCTAACATAAAGCTTCCTCCTACATCACACCTTGAGTTTCAACTACTCTATTTTAAAAGCTTACAAGTCTCAACTATTCTTTCCTCTCCAGATATAGTTTACACCTTGAGTTTCAACTAGTAATTCATAAAACTCTGTGGAAATCACTCAGTGAAACCTCTCATAGGTGTCTTAAAGCCAGCATATCATAAACGACTCTGATTAATACTCTCCTTCTCTAACATTGACCTTTTCTCTCTTTGTTCTGTTTTTTAATGTAACATCATTCAACCATTTGATTGATCCTAAAAACAGAAATATTCATTGAACTATAATTCTTCTTTATTATATTCATAGCCAGTTTTTTAATATTTCTTATGCTACTAATTTCATATTCATTTATTCCATCCATTAATTTTTCTAATAAGTATGTATCAATGGCATACTAAATTTCATGTGCTGTTCTAAGTGCTGGAGTTATAGCATAATTAACTTCTGGTTTAGAGTATCATAGAGAAGATAATGCAATAAATAATTGACATAGCTAAGACACTAACATATCACAAATTCTTTCTCATTGAATATTCTTAAGAGTTTTATCAATTCATATTTGGACACATAAGCTGTAATTGTTTTTGTAAAGGTCATGGTATAGTGTGACCAAATATACCTTTTAATTGGTGAGAATGATGGTCCTTAAAAAAAAGAAAGAAAAGAGGCACTAGATGATTAAGAAGATTTAGACAGAGTTTTGATCAGTTCATATTAAAACTGAAGTGGGAAAGCCTACGCTGAATGGAAATGATACAATCCCATGGGGTAAAGATCCTGAAGGATGAAAGTAGAGGAAAAAAGTCAGCCAGGTGTAGCAACTCTCTGCTTTTTTTTCTTTCTTTATTTTATTTTTTATATAATTACATTTCTCCCTTCCCATTTCATCTTTTTAACTCTGACTCATGTGTAAGTCCCTGCTTTTCTTCAAATTCATGGCCTTTTAAAAACTGTTATTGCATATATGCATATATATATATATATATATATATATATATATATATATATTCCTAAATATAACCTGCCATGTCCATATACTATTACTTATTCATTATAATAGTGATCATGTTATTATTATGCTATAAAATATAATAATAACGTTATCATTTAGTCCTTAGGTAATTTCTTCAGGAATTTGGATCACATTAATGATAAAATTTACTATGAAAGAAAATTGGCACTAGGATGGGTAATTCCTCTGACTAAACCTGCTTGTTTAGTTCTTAAACTTTTCGAAATAGTGACCTAGAGAATCTCTAGAATGCTCTAAGTATGAATTAGTGGGTCCTTCTTGTGGAAATCATGTGTCATATATGAACATGATACTGTGGTGATGTTTCAGATAAGAAAACAGATATACAATGAGAATGGAGCAAGATAGACTCCTTGTTCCAGTATGACAAATCATGTATTTATAATTTGTCTGTTCGGAAATTGTCAGTGATGCTGAGTTTTAAAGAAATAGACTACTTACACAGACAAAAATAATGTCAAGCAATCATTGATATCAGACTATAATATGGACATTGCTGTGTTCATTCTAAAAGCTTAGCAAGAATTTGCAGAGAATATTGGAGAAAAAGAATTTGCAAAAACATAGTTTGTCCAGAAAAGGAGCAAACTGAAAGTTGTGGCTAGAGTGGTATGATTGTCAAGAGCAGCACTAATAAAAATGAAGTCATGCACTCTGCATGCACTGGGAAAGTAGAAAAGTGCCTTGAGGATATTTCAGAGATCAGCACACCCTTGCCTATCATAGGCTCCAAGATATAGAACTGTTGTCCAAATTCAAAGACTTTGACTTGAATAGACAGAATTGCTGGAGGGCCATGTTAAATAGTGTTTCCTGACAAAATGATTTCCCTGACATATATAGGCATGCTGTTGACACTCTAGCCATAGTCTGCAGAGGCAAGATACTACTCACCGTGGCAGCATATTTTGTCATCATCTTGATGAGTATTGCTAATTTATCAAACTTAATGCAACAGATACATGTTCATGGAGGATATGGCTGATACTTACTAGGAAGTTCTAAAAGGCCAGATAATGTGAAACAGTGCAGAAGTTTCTATATAGAACCCCTGATGTGGTGATATGTGAAGCAGTGAGGATAGAGCCTCAGATGTACTAAAAACATTGTGATATTATCAGTAATAATATTGGGAATATATGCCAAAGAACCTGATACATATCCCATGCCACTATCCAGGTAGAGGTCATGTGTGCTGCACATGGCAGAGGTGTAGAGGTACAGTTGGCCAAGGCTCATGAACCTTACATCACAACAACACATACCCAGGAAGCAAAGTCATGTACATAAATTGGTGTTTTCTCTGTTCTATTTCAATCTTGCTTTGTCTTATAAGTTTGCTATTCTCTCATTCCTATCTTTTGGAATGGAAACATTTATGTAGAACCATTTTGTATTAGATGTATAGCTTGACTTTTATTTTATAGGAGCTCACAGGTAAGGTTTGTTTGAACCTTGAAGGAAGCTTTGAAAACGGCTATGAACAATGCTATGACAGTTAAGTCTTTTGAGACTTATAGAAATAGATTGAAAGAATTTTTCATTATGAGTTGAAAATGAAACTTTTTTGGAGGTTGGGGTTGGATTCTTATTTAACGTAATAGATTTTAGTATCAAATTGATAAGGGGTGGACTCATAACGATGATTAATCTTAACTTTAAATGACATAGTTCAAAAACACCTAAGAGACTGGTGAAATACACATCTGGGTAATCCCACAACTATAACTGAGAATATTATTTGAAGAGATCAAATTCTACCTTAATTTATATAATACTACCCCATGGATGGGAGGACAAAATAAAAATAGAACAAAAAAAATTTCTAGCAGATCATAGGCATATACATTTATTGGCTTTCTGTCTACCATTAAAATGTTTTCACTGTGTTCTCTTGGTTATTTTAGTCAAAGGATGACACAGATTTTTTGAATAAATAAAATTTTTTAGTTTTTTGAATAAATAGTTTTTTGAATAAATAAAATATTATTTTATTCACTTACAAAATACATAGAAAGGTTTATTCAAAATGCACTGAAAAAGTATATATTATCTGTTTGCTCCTGGTAATAACATTAGTTACTGCCATTCAGCAAGACATATAGATTTATGTACTTTCAGGTTCTGGAAAGATCCTTTGAGTTAGTCACAACGAATATTAATTGTAGTCATTATTGAGAAATGGGATCTTGAAAGCAGGACAAGCACAGGTATCTTCTAGTAAATTATGTTTTATAAAACTTAGTTGATATTTTTAGGGATATTTTTTCAATTTAGTATCATCTGTGATTCTCCTATTGAAAAAGAAATCCATGTTCAGACTTTCCTTTTAAATAATGGTTATGTTCCCTGTCTGTTCATCCTTTGGTCTGCCTGTCCATTGTATTAGAGGGCTAGATGAATTTATTTATAGCCACAATCTTTTCTTTGGATAATAGCTAAAGCTAATGGTGTATCATCTGTACAACCCTGCAGTCTATCTTTCCTGATTCCTCAGGGTAGCTATCACCTGTACCTCATCAGTCCATTGGATCTCAGAACAGACATCATCTTTAAAATCCCATTTGTACCATTTGGATCAGGTCAGGAAGAGTAATAGCTCTAATCTTCTTGCAGTGATATTATTAATCTTGAGCAGGTGAGCTCCAAGGTACTTTCTCTAACCTACATGTTTAGAAGGCAGACACTCCAGGGCTGTAATGAATAAGGCTAAACGGAAGTCTGCAGCATGAAAAGAAATGATTGCAAGATTAGACTGTGCTTTAGGTTTGCACTTAAACTCTGTTTGCACTGCTAGATCATCAAGAGCTTTAAGAAAACTAAAGAGAAATATTAAATGGCTCTCCATTTGATGACAATCAGAATGCCATTCAATTATTTATATTTTTTCCTATCAGAGGCTACTTAAAAATCAGAGCTCAGCCAATTTTGTTCTAATATTTTGTGAAATTTTCAATGGCTTCCTGAAAGAACTTATGTTAATTTTTTTTACAGGACTGTTTCTATATTTTAAAAAGTAAAGTAATACAGCTGCAAACAACAAAACACTACAAAACATCTTTACTTGTCTTTACCCCAATTGCAGTATTAAACACCATGCTGCTGGGTGTAATCCATCGTTTATGCACAATATAAGGGGTGTGGCTTCTTTGTTATAAACGCTGAATTTCCAGTCAGGGAACCACTCCCTCTGTTATGGTGTATCAGATATGTCTTCTATAGATTGTATGTGTTAAATAAAATTTGTATCTTAAAATTAAAAATGTTGAAATTTTGCATTCTACTGTGAAATCTGGTTCTTCAATAATCTCTCAGTCACATCAGGAAATGGTATTGGAGTAGTGCAGATGTACAGGGGTTTGATGGCAGCATAAAGAATTGTCAAACCACCTCTTTTAATGACACTGAAACTATAAAGAAAAATAAGGTATTTTCTCCCAATCTGTTTATTTTTTTTTCTGTTTAGAGAATTGATATAGCATTATATCTTCATGAACAAAAATGCATTTTTTGTTCTTCTAATGATTAATTAATCTTGACATCAGGTTATGAAAATTTATCAGTTATGGTAATCATATGTTTTCTGTAAACTGTAAATAGTATTTTCAAAATGCAGGTTATTAATTTGGCATGAGTATAAATGGATAAATTTAAAGAATGAAATATGAGTCTAATATATTCTACATTATGTGAGAACTAATCAACATGAAGAATTTAATTATCCTTTTTAATGTCATTCTTTCCTCATGAGTAAAATGGAAAGCATAGCATTTATATATTAGGTAACTGTTATGGTAGCATATTATATTTTAAGAATTTCTTCAAGTTCTGCATGATAATATTAAGAACAACATTCTTAGAATCAATTAATATGTAAGACATTTGTGGGGCTGTCCTAGAGCTGAGAGTGAGTCGAAATTCATCTTGAACCCCTGATTTTCTCCTCCTGAGAGTGGTAGGAGTTCAGGTGCTCCTCACTTTTTAGCCCTGGCCAAAACCAAGTTTAATATTAAATATTGCCTGCTACATAGAAGGTCATTAGCAAAGGAATGTGGCTTGGTTGGTGCTTATCTGCACTGTAGCTGCCTTATGCAGAAGGTGCCCTTGCAAGACCTTGATGCTTAGAGTTGTCCACATGCATGAGGCTACTCCTGTATCTTTGTCTTAACCAATGGATTCCAACCTTGGGTACCAAAGACCCTCTCCTGCCTGTACCCTATAAATGTAACCACCCTCAGTGTAATAAATGAGCGATAAGCTCCTCTGACAGTCTCTCCGGAGAGTCTGATTAGCTCTCGTTGACTCTTAGTCCTTCTATCTGGGACCTGCCAGGATGTGTTGACCCATGCTCTGTGCTTTCCTTCACAGGGGCTGAGCTGTCAGCCAATAGCTCTGCCATTTTCCATGGTGGGAAGCCAGAGAGAAAAAGGAAACAACAGACATCAATGCTCATAGATTTTAAGTCAAAGTCCAAAATCACACATGTATAAAATACTATTCTAGGCCGTAAATATGATTTCAGCTTTGTAATGCTAAAGAATAACGCTATTCTGTTCTTTGTGCTTTTCTGTTGAAAAAGATTTTATAAAGATGAGATGCATTAATTCTCAAACCCTTATGAATATAGTGCTGAGAATGTGGAAATGGTCATTTTCACAAAAACTAAGCTGTAAACTTAAAAACAAACCAATTTTCACTAAAAATGTTATATATACATTTAAAATACCTTATTTGTGTAGCAAAGGGAATCAATTAGTATAGGTTAAAAGGGACTGAATACAAAATAAGATAGTCATTTTCTCAGTTCTGATAAGGAAGGGATCATCTCCAAGTAACTATTTGATATCTTTAAAACTTGCATTCTGGAAATTGCAGTTCAGTTGTTTTGTGCCTTTTTTCTACTGTGGTTAATTTCTGAAGCTATTTATAAACAACTGCTAATGATCTTTACACCTTTGTATTCATAATGCTACATTTGAATTAATTTCTCTATAATCTGTTTCATTCCATTCGGTTTCAACTCATTATAGAATGCTTTGAAATAGATTCCTCCCCACTTCAAGGAAGATTGTATGCTTTATGCTAAGCATTAAATATTCTTTTGGATTTCATAATGTGTATTTAATGCAATAAAGATCAAAGTGAAAGAATATTTCTAGTATTTTTCCTAAAACATTGATCATTTCAACTTTTCCATCCAGCCTTAACTTGAATGTCTATAATTCAGTATGCTCAAACAATTTCATAGTATCACATGCTACAACATCTTACTGAAAGATGATCTGGGTAAAGGACAGTTCATACATCTGAAGTCTTCAATCCAACATTTTTTACAAAGTGAATATATAAGTCCTGTTATGAGAACTACATCTATCACTTCATTTTCAGTTCTACAAATCACTGATATTTTATAGAACTACTAAAACTATTTAGGTCTCTGCCATATTATCTAAATATTTTCTTCATTTAAGTAACATAAACAAATGCAAAAGTTCATTCATATCCAATTAGAGAAGTAATTTATAATCATCTGTTCTTTTATTTTTCCTGTTGCATATATTATTTCACAGAAGTTCCCATCTAATGTCATTCACAACAATTATACACATTTTAATAGATTCCTGATTTCCATGTAATTATAAATATATCTAGAAATGATATAATTTAATGTATTTGTTAAAATTATAATCAATGTGGTAGTAAAAATTAGTTCAAAAGAAAAAGGTTTAGACATACACATGCTTCAAACAAATGTAAAGAAAATCAAGGAAGTGAGTCGTTTTTTTAATGGACACATTCTCTCCTTAAAGTAGAAGGAAACTCAATGAGCCTGCTAGGCTCAAGAATGACGTGAACAAACAATATTTACAAATCCCTTTATTAATGCTATATAAGCATGAGCAATTACCAGAGAGGAGACTCACTCTGCCTTACCAACCCACAAAATGTGAGGTAGTACCAGGGATCAGTATTTATAATTAAACAACAAATTAGTCACAAAACTTCATTTGATTTTTGTGAAATTTTTTTCAACTATGCAGCTTATTATGTCTAATTCTTCAGAATGGGACAGGGACATAGAAAAATAATAGCCAACATGCTGATTTGGTGTAATACAGTTTTTTCCCATTTATTGAAAATAGTTTATTTCTTATGTAATATATCCTGACTACAGTTTTCCTTACTTTTTCCTTTTCCTTACTCTTTCCAGTTCCTCTTCCACTCCCCTTCACTCCCCTCCAGATCCACTCCCTTTCTGTCTCTCATTAGAAATAAACAGGCTTCTAAGATCTAATAACTAAGCATGAAGAAATAAATTATAATAAGATAAAGCAAAAATCATCACATTGAAGCTGGACAAGGCAACACAACAGAAGAAAAGAGCCTCAAGAACAAGAACAAGAATCAGAAACCCACTCATTCATACACTCAGGAGTCTTATAAAAATACTAAACTGAAGCCTATAACATATGCAGAGGACATGATGGAAACCCAAATAAGTCTACTGTTTGGTTGTTTCAGTCTCTGTGGATTGATGTGAGCCGAGCTTAGTTGATTCAGAGGGCCTTGTTCTCCTAATGTCCTATATTTCCCCTGGCTCTTAAACTCTGTCCACCTCTTCTCCCATGTGGTACTTACTCTGAGCTCTAAGGGGAAGGATTAATATAGATATCACATTTAGAGTCATATATTTCAAGGACTCTCTTTCCATATGATATCTGGTTATGAGGTCATTGTATCTGATCTTGTCTGGTGCAGGAGGAAGCTTCTCTAATGACGCATGAATAAGGACCTGATCTATATAAGAATAGCAAAATATCATGAAGTTTCCTTTTATTGATACTTTTTGTTTTAGACTAATAATGTTTGATATTACCCTTTCTGTCTCTCATCTATCTAATCCCTGGTTCTTTGTCACTCAAGCAGTGTTGGGTATAGATTTGATCTCATGGAGTGGCACTGAAGTCAAATTAAATGTTGGTTAGTTATTCCCAAATGTTCTGTGCCACTGTTGTTTCAGTGGTCTAACATATCATGCCTGGAGGGCAGATTTTAGGTCAAATGTTGTTTTTTTTGTTTGTTTGTTTGTTTGTTTGTTCAGCTTTTTGAGAAAAGATCTCTCTTTTATAACTCTGGCTGTAAACCAGGCTGGCTTCAAACTCACAGTGATCTGCATGCATCTACCTCCTGAGTGCTGGGTTAAAGGCATGAGCCACCAATGCCCAGCTTAAGTCAAAGGCTTTATTGGTGAGTCAGTGTTTGTTTTCATTTGGTAGCCTGTAGAATATCTTACTGCACCAAAGACACTAGAATGTAGGGGTAAAGGCTCCATGTAGCCTTCTTCTTCTCCATGTTAGTAGAGTTGTGTGCATGGGGCCCTGCTATCAATTTTTGGAGAGCTACTCATTGTATTAGCAACAGCCTGGGTTGTTTGGGAATTTCTATGGGAAGCCCTTTGCCAACAATCCAATTGAATGCAATTCAGTCCTGTTACTGGAAGCCATGTTTGGTGACAAGAGATGGCCAGTTGGGACTCCATATCTTCCATGATTAGAAGACATCATTACGAACTTCTTCATATATTTTAGGATGTTTACAATATACTAGGTTTCCATGCCATCCCTCAAATGTCCTTGTATTCCAGCTGCATCTCTCTACATTTCCTGCCACAACCCCATCACCCCACCACCTCTCACCTAATGCTACCCTTCTTTCTGCAGTCTACCCATAAAATCTATTTTCCCCTCCTAGCGAGGTCCAAGTGTCAACTCTCCACAGTCCCTTCCTCTATAGCTAGCCTCTCTGAGTTTATGGATTATAGATTTGTTGTCATTTATTGAATGGCTAATGTTCACATATTAGTGAATACATACCATTTACTTTCTGGGTTTAGACTACCTCAGTAAGGAAGATTTTTGGAGTTCTATCCATTTCCATAAATTACATAATGTCATTTTTCCCACATCTGAGTTATATTCAATTATGTAAATGTACCACTATGCTTTTATACACTTTTCTGTTGGGGGACATCTACATTGTTTCTGGCTAATTACAAATAGAGCAATGATGAGCATGGTGGAACAGTGTCCTTGTGGTAGGATTGATCATCTTTTTGGTATATACCCAAAAGTTATACACCTGGGTCTTGAGGTGGATTGAATCTCATCTTTTAAAGTAGCTGCCATATTGATTTTCATAGTGGCCTTACAAGTTTACAGTCCCATGAGTGATGAGTGGGCATTCCCTTTATTCTACATTCTTGCCAGTATGCACTGTCATTCTTGTTATTGATCTCAGCCATTCTGACAGGTATACGATGAAATCTTAAAGTAGTTTTGATTTGCATTTCTCTGATGGCTAAGGGTTTTTTAAGATTTCTTTTAAGTGTTACTTAGCTATTTTAGTTTTCCCTATTGAGAATTCTCTGTTTAAATCTGTATCCTAATTCTTAGATTGTTTGTTTTGTTGATATTTAGTTCCTTGAGTTCCTCATATATTTTGATACTACTCCTCTATTGGATTTTCAGTTGGTAAAACCTTCTCCCATTCTGTAGAATGCAACTTTGTACAAATGATGCTGTCGTTCACCTTATGGAACTATTTCATTTTCATGAAGTCCCTCAACTGTTGATTATAGTACCTTTGCTACAGGTTTTTTTTTTTTGTTGTTCAGGAAAACTTCTCAGGTGCCAATGAGTTTTAAGGCTACTCCCCACTTTCTCTTCTATCAGGGTCAATGCATCTGGTTTTATATTGAGGTCTTTGTTTCATGTGGACTTGAGTTTTCTGCAGGATGGTAAGAATGAGTTTTTTTGCATTCTTCTATATGTTCACATCCAATTTAACTGGCACCATTTGTTGAAGATGCTTTCTTTTGTTCATTGTATATTTCTACTTTCTTCATCAAAAATCAGGTGTTTATAAATGTGTGAGTTTATTTCTGGGCCTTCAATTCAATTCCATTGATCAAGATGTCTGTTTTTATGTCAATACCATGCAGTTTTTGTTAATGAAGTTTTGTAGTATAAATTGACGTCAGGAAAAGTGAGAACTCCAGCAGCTTTTATTTTATTGTTCCAGATAGTTTTAGCTATCATGAGTTTTTGTTTTGTTTTGTTTTGTTTTTCTACATAAAGTTGAAAAATGTTATTTCAAGGTCTATGAAGAATTGTGTTGGAATTTTGATGGGGAATTTATTTAATTTGTAAATTGTTTTTGGTAGGATGGCCATTTTTACTATGCTAGTCCTACTGTTCCATAGGCTTGGGAAGTCTTTCTTTTTTCTGATAAATTTTTTTTTTTCAAATTTTTTCTTCAAAGACTTGAAGTTTTTTTTTTGTTTTTCTTTTTTTACAATAAAATTCTTTCATGTGCTTGTTAAGAGTTACCCAAAGATATTTTATTTTATTTGAGGCTATTGTCAAAGATGTTATTTCACTGATTACTTTTTCAAAGATTGTCATTTGTATATATGAGGGTTTCTGATTAGTGTGAGTTAATATTATATTCAGAAACATTGCTGAAAGTGTATACTATCTATAGGAGTTCCTCAGTGATTTTTTTAGGATCACTTATGTATGCAATCACATCATTTGCAAATAAAGACATTTTGACTTCTTCCTTTCTAATTCTACTTCAATTATCTTATTGAACTTGCTAAGACTTCAAGTACTACATTGAATAGATACAGAATGGTCAACTTTGCCTCATTCCTGATTTTAATTTAATTGCTTTGAGTTTCTCTCTATTTAATTTGATATTGGCTATAGACTTGCTGTAAACTGCCTTAATTAAGTTTATTCATGTCCCTATATCCCTAATCTCTTCAGAAATTTTATCATGAAGGGGTGTAGATTTTGTCAAAGGCCTTTTGTGCATTGATTAGATGACCATTTGGTTTATTTCTTTCAGTTGGTTTGTATGGTGGATTATAATTATTGGCATTCATATATTGAATCTTCCTTGAATACTTAAGATGAAGCCTACTTGATCATTTTGGTTGTCTTTTTGATATGTTCCTGAGTTCTATTTGAAAGAATTTTATTGAGTATTTTTGCACCTCTGTTCATAAGGGAAATTGATCTATAATCTTTCTTTGGTGGGTCTTTATGTGGTTTGACTGTTAGGGTAACTGTGACTACATAAAAAAGAATTTGGAAATGTACCTTTTGTTTCAGTCTTGTCAAATAATTTGAGGAATATTGTCCTTATCTCTTCTTTGAAAGTCTAGTAGAATTCAGCACTACAACCATAAGGCCATGGGATTTTTTGGTTGGGAGACTTTTAATGACTGCTTCTATTTTACTAGAGGTTATAGGTCTACTTAAATTGTTTATCTTATTTTGATTTAACTTTGGTATGTGGTACTTATGGATGATATTATCCATTTCTTTCATCTTTTTTAATTTGGGGGAATATAGGTTCTTAGAGTATGTCCTTATGTCTCTCTGGATTTCATTGATTTCTGTAATTATCCCCTATTTTTTGTTTCTGATTTTGTTAATTGGAATATTTTCTCTATGTCTTTCAGTTAATTTAAATAAGGGTTTGTCTGTCTTGTTGACTTTTTTGAAAGAACTAACTCTTTGCTTCATTGATTACTTGTAGTGTTCTACTTTTTCTATTTTATTGATTTCAGCCCTGATTTTGAATGTTTCTTGCAATTTATTACCTTTAGGTATAATTATTTCTTTTTGTTCTGGAACTTTCAGGTGTATTTTTAAATTGCCTAGTATTTATCTCCATTTTTTTTATGTAGAAAATTAGTGCTATGAACTTAGCTCTTGGAACCATTTTCTTTGTGTCCCATAAGTTTGAGATAGCCATGTATTCATTTTAATTGAGTTCTAGAATGTTTTTAATTTTTTTTCTTTATTACAAATTTTACCCATTTTTCATTCAGTAGAGAGTTGTTCAGTTTCCATGATGTTGCAAGCTTTCTAATTTTCCTGTTTTTGATCTCCAGATTTAATCCATGGAGGTCTAACAGGTAACAGTTCTCAGTTCATGGTTCTCAGTTCAGAATTCACTGTCAGTTCAGAGTTAAGAGTGAAGCAGTAGAGATTAAGAGAATGGAAGGAGATTGAGCCCATGCATGCTAGTCAACTCAGAAGAGTAACAACCAAGATGAATCAGAGTGAGACAAGGCAAAGTGATGAATTAGAAGAAGAGTTAGCAGAGTAAGTCAGAGTGAGACACATCCAGTTTTCATGATAAAAAAGCATTCCCTCAGCTCAGAGAGTCAAGCAGTCAGTTAGAGAATCAGTCAGATAAAATAAAGGAGGCAGTTCAGTGTCAGAAGGAGTCATTGTCAGACAGGAAGAATTTGTTTAGAAGAAAGAGTCAGAATACAGCAAGAGTCAGTTTGAAACCTAGCAAAGCAGTTCAGCCAGAGAAGGTGTCAGAGTAAGCCATAGTCAAAGGAGTTCAATCAGAAGCAGTCAGCTGGCTCAGAATGTCAGTTTGAACCAGTCAGCTTGGAAAAGAATTTGAGCCAGAATAGCAAGTAACTTGAATCAGCCAACCAAAAGAGTCAGTCAGTTGAGTTCAATACAGCTCTGAGTTCAATACAGCTAGTCAGAGTGAGTCAGTCAGCAGTAAATTTCAGAGGCTGAAACATTCTAAGACTAGTTTAGTAGATTATATGGAGGCTGAAGCCTTTAAGGTCCATGCTTGATCCTTGAAGATAAGATTGTAGAAAGACTGTATCTACAAAGCAAAGTTCCTGTTTCTGACTAAAGCTTACAGATTCTGCATCCCAGGCACTGATCATTCATCTAGTGTATTCCCCATCCTGCACCATGCTATATTACTACTACCAATCAAACTCTCCCTGGTCCCTATAGAATTAAAATTCTTTACCGTATTTTGTTCAGAAAACATCATCTGCCTTTGTGTTTCTGCTATGAAGCATTACATGTAACAAATAGGCCACAATTTCTAAGTAAATTGATATTTTAACTTCTCCAAACTCGATAAGTACATCTGGAAATGTGAGTTCAAGTTGTCAAGCAGTTTACCCACTGAGCCATTTCATTAGACTTCAGCTCTCTTTTATTTTTTATGTCTTTTCCAAAATTTTTAAGTATGTGTGTTCAAGTCCCTATGAAGTCTAGAACAGGGCACTGAATCCCTTAGATCTGGAGTTACAGCTGTTTGTAAACCACTTGTAATGAGTACTGGGAACTGAACTCTGGTCCTCTGTAAGACAATCAAGTGCTTTTTTTTTTTGACTATTTTAAACTGAAAGATTTTTTCTATTCCCAAAATTCACATGCCATAAGCCTAACCAAAAATGTGATTGGCTTTTGAGCTCATTAGGTGATAACATCAGAGTACTAAGTGTGGCCATTATCCTTCCTGACAAAACCTCACAGAGTCCCCAACCACAACTGCATGTGCAGCAGTGGAGAGAAAAGTACTTTTACTGCCTTGTAAACAGTAAGTATGTTCCTATTGAACACCAAATCTGATGGCATTTTCCTCTCTGTCTTATAAGAATCATGAAAAATAAATGGATATGGGTAAGCCACATAGTCTGTGGAGTGTTCTTACAGTAGTTAAACTAATGGAACACACATGGTTATCTCTCACTCAGAATACGATTTTGGAAATCTCAACCTATAAATCTCAATTTATAAGAATAAAAAGTGACTAATAGTTAGGATACATATTGACACAGTATTGGCTATAATCTCTTAATTAAGGTATGAGAGATACCTTAATTAAGATAGAATTTCTACACCTACAGGGATTCTCCTGAGTACATGACTCTTAGTTACATCTTCAGTATATTGGGTCCAGTTTCCAATAATACACACACTATTGAGTAGATGATTTATACCCAATCATATCATCTAACTTATCACTTGAATAAATAAAAGTTATTTACAAAGATTGATACATAACAGAAATTGCTTATAATTACAATGACATATACATATAATTTCAGTAACATACACACAGGTAAAAAACGTTGAATATAAACAGTAAAATAGAGATGTCATGCTCTAACTTTTGATTGTGCTTTTCTTGGGATATATCATCTAGTTTAAACTATACCAGTCTAAATAAGTAGTAAGCCAGTTAGAAAGTAGTCAATATGCTAAAATATAAAATACATACCTTTCAGAATAAACAGACTTCTCTCTTATCTTTTCACTAAAATTGTGGTGTGCTGTTTTTTTTTTTTTTTTTAAATATAATTCAAACCCAGAAAATTTAGCCTACCTCATTCCAGATTTTGTTATTGCTGTTTTGTTCTGCTTTGTTTTGTTGTTGTTTTACAAGACAGAGTTCCTATTTGTAGGTAGTTGACCTAGATCTTAGAGATCTGGCCTTCCTTTGTCTCACTCCCAAGTGCTGGATTAAAGGTGTGCAGCACCACACCTGGTCTTGCTGGTGGCTCTTGTCTTTACTGTTATACTGTTTACTCACACTGCTCATGTGACGTACCATGTGAGGAAATGGTCTTCATTCTGTGCATTGCTCCACTATTGCTACTTCATTATGCTAGCTTTGCAAAGGCTTCATTGAAGTCCCACCTTTAAATTTAACTGGCCTAGTTCATGTCCAGTTATAAGTGCCTAGATTCATAATATCTATCACAACCCCCATTTGATAACTTCTGCTATTAATTTTTGTGAAATTATAATCATTTCTCCCTTAAGTATCATATTTATTTCATTCAAGACTTTGAAGTAGAAGATTGTATTTTCTGACATAAAATCTGAAATTACCAGTACACTTTAAAGAGACTCTCTGTTTTTATAACTGCTTATGCAACTTAAAGGAATATGGTACTTAATGTTATGAGGTTGACGTTACAGTTTGCTATTTTATATAAAGGTATTTCTTTATACTTATTCTTTCCTTTGTTTTCATTATGAATGTGAAATCATTGTTAATCCTTTAGAAATAATTTTATAAGTTATCATAGACTCTGAAAATATTTTATTATATTTGTTAAAAATATGGCATATTTAAACATTGTTATAAATATATGAGAAATATTTAACTTTAACTTTTATTTTCTACAACAAAATATAAAACATGCAGAGAATATAGCTGAGGGTTTAGAAAAAACTCTATGACTATTTTTTATTTTTATTGTTTTATAAATATATAGTTATATGGAAAATTGAATCTATGCACCTCTGTATTTACTACCATCCATGCATTACTTCTTAGCTATCACGAAATTCAGTTCAATAGCCACTGGTATTAATTATAATTTAATGTAAAATATTAACAAACAACACTTAGGCACTGAGTCATTAAAATTTGTGTTGCATTAGAAAGGAGAATGCCAATTTATTTATTATGAGGCAAAGTGATTAGAAAATATATTTAAAAAGAAAGTAAGATCCACTGTCTATAATTTCTGGTGTGTAATAACATGAGCATTTTTTGTCCTTTGAATACTCACTTTAAAAGATAATGGCTGTATTCTCACCAATTATAAATATATTTTAATGGAACAGAGTATGAATTTAATTTGGTAATGGACATAAAATAAAATTAAATGAAATTAAATAAAATATTCCTATGACTAAATGAAACATGATCACATGAATATGACTATTTGCAGGAAAATGTAAACATTGGTTGGATAACTCTATTAAATTATGGTGCATCTATATATATATATAGCCCTTAAGTCAGTATAAAGAAAGTACATTTGATGTATGTCTTTAATATTATTTTTATTGAAGGGAGAGACAATACTAAAAGGTGACTTATATTTTCTTGGGACAATGAATTCCCAGATTAGTCTATGTGCAAACAATCTTTTTACTTTGAATGCTCCCTCCCCGATAATAACCCTGTACTTCTCTCCATATAACAAACATTCAATATCATAAGGGATGAAAAAAAAATCAAGATGCCAGGGAGAACTAGTTATGGAGGTTACTGTTTATTTATTCCACAAAATTAGGAGTTCTATGACAGTGTCTTTGTAGAAACGGATTAAATGTGGATGCTTACAGATTGTCTATTATAAACTCAGCTTACAATCATTTTAATTACTAAAATATTGCATTAAGTTCTTATACATTGTGTTAATTAGTGAATTTTATTTAATGCACATTGCCAAATTAAACTTAATTTACATGTCCCATCCAGGACATAAAATTCGCAATTGAAACAAAACAAATTTATTGCTATTACCCAATACTACCTCTAAATGTTCAGCTCTACCAATTGCATTCTTACGGTTTCATTTCCTATCTATTAATTTCCTAATGTTGCCTGATATTTAAGCCTTTATCTCTTAGAACATAGGCTTAAAATGGTTTTATTTTCTTTGTATGGGAAAACATTCATTAATTTTAGTAAACAAACCAAATTACTGACATAGTAAATTACAAAATGTAATCATTTTAAATGTTTTTATTCTATCACATGCTTGTGTTTTGTTTGATTAGCTATATAAAACTGTTACAATGGTCTCCCCACCAGGCTAGTATGTAGATGTTTTTACACCAAGCCTTGGCAACCACATCGTACTCAAATGTGAAAATTCTTTTAAGGCTAGAAATTGATTATCATGTTTCTGGATTTGAAAGATTCTACAGCATCTCTGAAAACTAGATGATTAAGGAATTATTCTCACTGCTCTGATTATAGAATGTTTGCTGTTGTTGTTGTTTTTCCTCACTCTAACCATTTCTATATCTGTACCTGTGTTCCTCTTAGAGAATATGCATAAATTTGACTTTGTAATGGTTTGTCACATGTAAGTTCTAGATAACATAGATGAACTGACATCAAATACTGATCTCACTGGACTCTTTCAACACAGAGCAGTAAATATGATTTTCTTTAACAGAGTCACATTCAACAGGCAGATATGACTTTTTCAGCTATTTATTTTCTAAGAACTGGTTATTTGAAACATATACTTGGAATTAGTTTATATATATATATATATATATATATATATATATATATATATATATGTACACATATATGTAAGTGCATATGTGCAAATATATATATATACACAATACACACACACACACACACACACACACACACACACACAAACACACACACACATGTGTACATGTAAGAAAAGATCTGTAACTCAGGTTCTTAATGTGACATTTCATTAAAGTTTATTTTCATGGTATTACTTAAAATAAAATAAAGGTAGCAAAAATCTACATCAAATAATCTATGATATATGTATCAAAATAAACTTAGAAACACCTGAGTATTCGTTGGATGACAAGTTATAATCAATTTTAGTACATAATGTAAGTTGATAAAATAGTTGTTAAAATATATTATATGTGACATTTGCTTGAAAATCTTTTGTAGTTGAAATGGCCTGAAGCAGTCTAATTTGTAGGGAAAAATCTTTCTTTTTTTAAAATCTACCATCATTTAAAAAGTTTGCTTGAAACTCTGACTTGTACTTCCTCAAGAGATTCATAGAGTCAAGTGTATAAATATAAAAAAAAAAACTGTTACAGAGTAGACACTCATATTAAAGTATCTTTCTGTAGCTCCACCAAGAATCTACTCAGTGGCAATATTTGTCTGTCTCTTCTAGTCACAGAAACACACATAACTAGAACATTTGTTGTCTTACTGAATTTTCTTTTCTTAACACTGATCTTGGTATCTCCTTTCTTGCAAGTATGGCTATTCCCATTCCACTCAGCAACCTCCTGGATGTGTGGGGTCCTGCCAGTGGTCAGTTGTCTTGAGCTTTCAATTCAGAATACCATTTGGACAAATGTAGATCACCAAAGGTTAGGATCATCTTCAGTTTGTTCTTTTGTCCAAGCAACCCATTCACTGTATGTCATTTATTTCACCACCACAATCTCCCCTGCCTTTCTCTCCCTCTCTCTGTCTCTCTCTCTTATTCTACACACACACACACACATACACACAGCTTACCAGCATGATTTTCTTTAAATCTGTATCAGTAAGTATAATGCACTGTCAGATTTCAAAATGGATTGTTTTCATTAAAATAAGCCTTTGCTAAACACTAAATATAAAACTATTATAAATGTTATAAATAATATAGTATTAATCATTTATGTAAGTACTCAGAAAATATTACCCTAATTCAGTAGAGTTAAAACATTATTAAATACATTTGTTCTGTGGTAATTACTTTCTTACTGCTGTGACAATGCACCTAACACCTGGAAGCAAGAAGGGAGGATTTGTTTTGTCTCCTATTTTGAAGGTACAGTCCACTGTGGGAAAGTCATGACAGCAGAAGCATGAGATGGCTGATCATGGCCCTCCTGTTACCAGTCAGAAAACAGAGCAGTACATGCTGGAGCCCCTCTTACTTCCCACTTTTTGTTCAGTTTTGGACAATGGTCCATGGGAAGGGGACACCCACAGTTAGGACAGAGTCTTTCAAACTCAATTGGTTTCTTCCTGAGAGGATATTATAGACTTGCCAAGAGGTGGTTTTCCACACAGTATTTCTAAATCCAGCCAAGCTAACAGCCTTAGTTAGGTGCCTTTGCCTTTGTTCTCTTATTTTAAGGTCCGCATTACAAAATGACAAAGATATATAGAGTTGGTGGGAGTGTGCATGACTATTAATAGGAAAAGTATTATTTCGGTGTGGGACTCTTGGAGGCTGAAGAGTAGCAGAAGTTGAGGACAAAAAGTGCCCCCGCCCCCTGGAAAGGTGAAGCAAGCTGAGACACTGGGGCAGTCTTCTCCTCTCTAGTGCATGGAGGTCCCTAGCCAAAAAATATTAGTTATAATTTGCTTGCTTCACGGAAGCTAAAGGGGACATGTTTACCTGTATTATAGCCGCATCCATCCATTGGGTGGATCCATTACTTTCCTGCCTCAGGTGTACCTACCCTGCCTATGCTAATTAGCCTTCTCCCCACCCAGAATAGTGGGACTCTGCCTTCTCCGGGAAGATATTTAAACAGAGAAGGGCTGATAATAAACTGAGTTTTCATGTTCAGCAAACATGGCTCCCGAGGCATTCTTTGTGCTCAGTCGTTTCTCAGGTCTGCTTACCATTCTTTTCATAATTCATTTATTCCCAAATTATGCTTTCCTTATGAGTATTTTGTGAAAAAGAAATCCAGGTCATGAAGGACTCTCTGTAGGTCATAGTCAGAGTCCTTAGGTATTCCTAGTCAAGGGTCACTGCTGGCTAGTTGTCTTGAACTTTTTGCTTTTGTATATATTGGTAATAATGACTAAAGAAAAAGGTCCATGAGTTTGAGAGAGAGCAAAGCGTGATATGTGAGAGGGGACTGGAAGGAGGAAAGGACAGAACTATGGTAAACATTTCTTTTAATCCCATTAAAAAAAATCTTCCCTACTTAAAGTATAGAGCTTTGTTTATCTTTGCTTTGGTTTTATAATCATTATTTTAAGTAATTAAAGAGGGCTCCAGCTATGTTATTTTTAATTGTTGGATTCAAGGGAAGTTGCAGAGGTAATTTTAATGTTGGTTTTTACCACAATCCCATGATTATTTCCAACATAAACTGTGTTGTTCATGAAAGCTAAGAATATGTGAAGGCCAATTAGTTGATCTAATCACTTACATACCAAGATATAGCACAAACAATAGGTCTCTCATGCTGAGTCTTTTGCTTGACTGGCATGGTGCTGTTTCACTCTGCATTTCCCATTCCCTTATTTAGCTAGCCTGGTCCATTTCCAAGTAGAATTTATGATGAATAACACATCACATATTGTCTGTACTTCTGTTTGCACTGCTAAGGATCAAACCAGAAGCTTTATTCTTGCTAGCCAAACAATGTACCATAGAACTACACACCTATACTTACTTATTTATTTGTGTATTTGTTTGTTTATCTGGCTTCTTAAAAAAAATGAAATAGGTACCCTGAATTCACATAGCGCTTGAAATTATGTTTCTGCCTAAGCTTTCCGAGTAGTTAGAAATATAAGTTTTACCCACCAAGTCTGGCTACAGTATATGTTTCAAAATTACTGAATCAGTAGTTTTTAACTACTGCACTTGAATAACAGGTTGGTGTATGTGTAATGGATTTGTTAATTGACTTTATCTCCAAGAAAAGACATTCACAAACCATCTCATACAATGCTACAAATATACATAATTATTATTGGCTATTAAAATTGAAATTGAAATATTTCATGGAACATTCCACATGATATTGTACTGCTTTAGAAGTTTGAAAATTAAGAGGAAAAACAGTATGTCACCTATATGTGCTTCGTTTTGGAAATCAGGAGTTATATACTCATTACCTTACCATACAATCATATACTTACAAAACTCAATAGAACTGTTAAATTTTATTATAAATGCTTTAAACATTAGAAGTACAAAATATGTATGTTTTACATTTTTATTTGCTAAATTATATTACAAATAAATAAACATATATGTTATAAACATATTATATGATATAGAATTTCAAATACAAACAAGGAACTATTTATAAAGAATTATAATGTATGACATCCAACATCAGTTAAAGCTTTTCCCCTAATAGGCATATTCCCTGTTGCTCCCTTTATACTATGCTGAGGTAGAACATTTTGTTTTCTTCAGAATTTCAATGTGTTTATAAAGCAGTATACTTACTTTGCATAACTGTAAGAAATGTTCTAATGTCTGAAGCAATATTACCTCAGTAAAACTTGTCAAATTTCTATTGTTCTAAAAATAATATCAGAAAATTGCATATCTCTTTATAAATGAACAAAAGTTCATTTCCAACTGTCTTTTGTTCTTTAATCTCAGTAAATATGAATATTATTCAGATCCATTCCTCCATTATTTATTTTATGAATTATAATGTTTAATATATATAATTAAATAATTACATCATCACTGAACATCAAATGTGACAAATAGGTTGTAAAGAACAGATAGCTGAGTTACAGGCTTTAGCTTCAGGAAATCAAAGGATAAATTTATATGTGTATCAATACACATGCAGATGTATGTCTGTGTGTGTGTGTTTATACATATCTATTTTTAATATTTTTTGGCTGCCCATGACTTATTGCACAGAATCTTACCTAATTTTCTGTCTTTTCTTTTTTGAATAACAAGCCTTTATTGACCATATAACTTCTCTTGAAACTCATTTCAAAGCTGTTTGCTATTCCTCATTCCAAGTTAATATACATGAAGCTTTGTGACATACTATTATAGTAATAATTTCCTGCTCCTGGAAAATCAGATTTTGTGACATACAGTAAGGACCAGCATATATATGAATGGAAGTGTTGATCTTGGACAGAGCCTGAAAGCATTTAAGTTTGAAAGTACCTTTTCTTTTGGTGTCCATTGTTAGGTGTGGGCTGAAGAAAATCAGGATATGCATTCAATCGCCCATGCTCTAGACTTGATCTTATAGGGCTTAGTCAGCTATACAAATCAGTTTCAATTCAAGTTTCTAAATTATTTTAAAAATAATTTCATCTGTTGATAAATATTTTTTTCTATTACTATTTCTATAAACACTGGAGTTTATGCTTTTTCAATGCACTTGCACCTGTTTCTAGGGCATATACTGAAAGTCATAAAAACCCCATGGTGTTCACAGTGTATTGTAATTCCTGTGAACCTTTGGTCATTTGTGGAAACATAAGTCAGTAGAGACAGCACACAAAAAAATATGGTAGTTCCTCAAGAAATTAAAAATAGAATGACTCTATGACCAAGTTATCCTATTGAGTATGTGTTCAAAGGTCTATTTGATAACTCCCATTCCTTTGCTCACTGAAGTGCGATTCAAAAAAGCCAACATCAAACTGGAAGAATCTGTCCACAGATGAATGAATAAAGATGATTAAAGATTGGTGGTAATGATGATTGTTGTAGAAGTCTATTTTTAGTTATGTATAGAATATTGTTTTGTGCACTGTTGTATGTGTGTGCCTGCTTAGGTCATGGCATTTTGTATTGTCTGAAGGTGTTAGATTTCTATGGGCAATATTTGATTGCTTATAATCTATACCTGGGGGGCTTAGATATCAATAAAAACACCTGAGCTCAGATGCTTGGGGTTCCACTGTGAGTATGGCACTGGCTATGATGGTGGTTCCTTCCCTCTGCAAATGTCTGGAAGTGTTTACACTTATGAGAAAGCACCTCTGTGTCTTCCTTGTTGAGCCCACACATAAGATATACAACTGCAGATGATGATGCTAATGTACATGTGTGCTTGCATGTGTGTGTGTGTGTGTGTGTGTGTGTGTGTGTGTAAAAGACATTATTCTGTAGTAATTACACACAGGAAATACAAAATGAACACAGAAGAAAGTACAAACTACACTTTGAACTTTCAATTTTGTCCTCTGTTGCTTTGGTCCAGGGTGTTGAGATACGGTCTTTTCTATGTGTGGTTACTGATGATAAAACTATCTTAGTAATGCCTGAAAGATGGCAGGATCACAGGTTTTTGCAAGGGAGACAATAATTGATTGGTGGTTCAAAGGATGATGTATGAAGGAGGAAACCAATAACTTGTGCTATTGTAAAGACATTTAAAAGAAATGATCAAAAATAAATCCTTTAAACGATAAAACTCCAGCATAGAGTCATTGTATCATTTAAAATATGCATTTATCACATAGAAACCCTTAAATAAAATAATTCATAAGTTCTTTTAAGTAAAAGTATTTTAAATTATCAATTTTGCTTGCTCTTATGACAGACTTTATTTTCCCCCTGTCCCATGGCAAAACAATACTTCATGCTCTAGTGAATAACTTGACTTTTTGTTACACAGACACTTTCACATGAAAATCTTTTGAGTATCTTCAAGAATTTGTGTGTTTATGTCTTGTGTATACATGCACATGTGTAAGGGTATTTGTACACATATATATGCATGTAGAGACTAGAGGTCATCTTTGAATGTCTCTTAAATATTTCCACTTTGTTATTTCATTCATTTATTTATATTTTATGTAGGATTTCATAGTACATATATGGAGAGACTGGAGATCACTGAGTACACTGGGCTACTGCAAAACTCAGGAATCCACCTGCCTCCACATCCCTAGTACTTATATTAAATTTATGAGTCACTATGCTAGATCTCACCTTATGTTCTGATGCAAGGTCACTTAATCAATCTGAAACTCATCCATTTTATTTGATTAGCTGGTAAAAAAAAATCCATGTGTCTTCCTTTTTATGGCTCCCCAGGACTGGAATTATATCATTGTGTTATTACTCCTGGCTTTTCAAGTGTGCTCTGTGAGTACACATTCAGGTTCTCATGTTTTTGTGACAATCACTTTATGAGTTGAGCACAAATTTTAAAAAATTATATTAAATTTTTTGCTCAGTCATACATATTAACAAGATAAAATACATTTCTATAATCCCTATACCATGTCCCTCCATCACCTTCATTTATTTCATGATTTCTGTAGATCAGGTTCTTATCAATTCTTACTCTTATTATCTCTTTATGTCATACTAAAAACTGATGAAGAATAATGTACTCAAATATAATGTAAAATTTGCTGTAAATGTAGACTCCAAAGCTCCGTGGTAATATTTTTAACCTATTACAAACAATTTGAATAACCAATTAGTACTTTAAATGTCATTTATTTCTCTTCATTTAGTTTTCAAAAACAGTGGTTTCTGTACTGTACATGTCTACAGTACATGATGGTTGATTGTGGTTATCTATTTGCATCTTACTTTTGCCATTCCTACCACTGCTCTTGCCTTTCTTCCCAGTCTGTAGGACCCAATTTTCTTTGCCTTCCAATGTAAATTGAAGAACAGTGACTCTCCCAGGTTCCTCCAGACCTTCAGCACAAGACTAGGCAAGAGCAGTGAAGAGGCTGAGAACCCGGTAGCTACTCAGGCTCTGAGTTCACTAGTCTTATGGTTTGAGTAGCTACCAGGATCTGAGCCTCACTACTGTGAAGGCAGCCAATGTTGTCGTACCTAGATTATATTGTCTAAGCCAATATACTGCCCCCATTTAGTATGCATTCATTCTATTGGTTCTGATTGTCTAGAAAATCCTATTACACAGGAATTTAATTGAATACTATAAAGAAAGTGAGACCCAGATGCTTTTGAATGATTTCAGTGTTGTGCTATCCATATGTCAAATCTTTTGTTCTTTAAGTTCCCTTATGATTCTAAACTCAGAAGTATATCTTAATTAGAAATGAAATGCTGAATTTTAAAAGAATGCATTGTTTATAAGGAATAGTCTCTGACTAAGACAAATAATTTCATCAAAATTCCAACTGAAAATATATCAAATAATCATTTGCCTTATAAAAAGTTTACGCTATTGAATAATTTTAGTTTCCCAGAAAAAAGTTAAAAAAGACTACTGAGTTATCAAATATCCCATCTGCTGTGCAAATAGTTTCTGCTACATTTTTCATTTTATGTTAGGATAGTACTTTACAACAACTAATATAAATATTGTTAAATTATTAATAGTATTATTCAACAACGAATGCATAGTTTCTTACTTTTTAAGCATATATATATATATATACATATATATATATATATATTTTTTTTTTAGACTCTTCTTGTCTGTAATACTGTCATCTAATTTTATAATTTTATTGTTGATTCAGATTCAAAAATGCTTATTCTTTTGTCTAATTAAATCACTAGTTCTAGCACAGAGCCTTGGAACCCTACAACATTAGGCCTCTTTTCAATCTAGTCTTAATTCTTGACCTGGAAGGCTTCAACCTTCGTATAACATAGAGCATTTAAGACCTAGAAGGCTTCAGTCTCAACCTCCTTTGAGACCTACTGCTGATTGAGCCACTCTGACTAGCTCCCTCTGAACTCTGATTCTTCTGGTTCAACTCACTCTTCCCATCAGATACTGACTTCTGCTGAGCTCTGTTATGTCTCTCTGTCTCTCTCAGCAAGTTTCACTGTTCCATCCTGCCTCTGTAACTGACTCTGTAACTCACTAACTGAGATGACTCTTCTGTAACTCTGAGCTGAGAGCCTGCCTTTCTCTCCTGAGAGTTGGACATGTCCTTACTCTGATTCACTCTGTTAACTCTTCCTCTGTTTTGTCACTTTGCCTGTCATTCACTCGGACTCATCTCAGATATTACTTCCTTTGTGACACTGACTCCTTCTGAGCTCTGCTTTCTATCTGCTTTTATATTGTTTTTGTCTTAGGGATTAGAGGCATGGAGCACCACTGACTTCTGAATACTGAGTTAAAAGTAAATCTACTTTGCATCCAGACTACACAGGCTTCTGAATGTAAACCCATGGAATGTAGACCTTAGCTTTCATACAGAGCTACTCCTCTAGATTTAATTTACTATTTTCAAGCAATGCTCCACAGTTATTTTGTGCAATGTTCTTTAGTTAAATTTGCCTAAATTTTTTATTATGATTAATTTAGGTCTATAACTACAGATGTAGTTGTATGGATATAAATACAAAGATATAATCAATAGTTTTTTGTAAACTGTGTAAAACACAGACCATAAATATAAAGTTCTCATCCCTTTTTATTATTTTAGAACATATGTGGTTTAGAGAGATTTCTACATGATTAATATCAGTGGCCTCTCTTTTAGAGCATCCAGGTGTCATTTCCAGTGCCACAACTGTCTGTAACTCCAGTTCCAGGGACTCTGACACACTCTTCTGAACTCTCAGGCACCAGGAATAATCATGGTACACAGACTTACCTACAGGCAAAAGTCCCATATACATCAAATAAAATAAAAAAATCTTAAAAGAAAAAAAATAAAGAGTATACATCATCATTATGTCAAAAATCTATTAAAGTCATGATCGTGTTGAGCAAGATTTTCTCATTAACCTTTCTTATAATTATTCATTTCCCACCTCTCTCTATTATGCTTGAAGGAAGTAAAAAAGCACATAGGCATTAAAAGGAATTGATTGTCCTATAGAGGAAAGGGTATCTATTTAATCTATTTAGAGAAATCCTATGTGAGATATTTGTCTTTTCTTCCTAATCTACCTACTTTAAAGCAGTATATTTGAAAAATAAAAGATTCATAAATATTTATTTTATTGTTGGGTTATCTTCAAACATAATATAATCAAACAGAAAGAGAAACGTTTGAGGCATTGTCTTTGATATCACGTATCAATATTAGAACACTAATCTCAATATAGTATAAAAATATACTCTATTTCAAAGTAATCATGATGATATTCTTAGTTTAAGCCACACTAATTATTATATTTTACCTGAAATATAGTGATAAGATACAAAAAAATCTGTTCTATAAATTTTCCTAATTTTAATTTTTTATTATTTATTATTGAAATTATTTAAATTGCTTAATATAAAATACTATTTTTTCCAAATTAAAAATTAAAAATGCTTTTGTTTTCTTCCCAAGAAAAGGATCCATGATATAATAGGTAACCAAACATTGTGAAACTATTGGTCTCAAACTGTAATATCTATTTACAATATACTTAACATCAATGTGTAGAATATTTTTTCTCACTTAAAAAAGTACATATCAACCAGGCACATCTGTAATCCCAGTACTTAGGATGCAGAGTCAGGAGGATCTCTTTGTGTATAAGGCTACCCTAGTTTACAGAGTGAGTTTCAGGACAGCAAGAGTTATAATAGAGAAACTCTGACTTGAAAATAACCCCCCCAAAAAAAATTGATGAATGTTGTCCTAAAATTGGGTCCCACAGTCCAAGCCTACAAATACCCAGACATAACCCAGACACCCAGACACTGAGCAGGTACCCAGATTCCTCCATATTCCACCAAAGAACCCATAGGTCCTCTGACATCCTGCAAGCACTTAAATGTCCTGCAGGCACCAGGACCTCCTGTGGGCACCAGGTCATCCCAAAGGCACCAGTACTTCCAACAGGCACTAGTGACTCCAGAAGATCCAGCAGGCACCAGGGCATTCCATGGGTCAATCTTCTACATTCTTGGTCTTGGACTGGCATGGGCTTGGTGAATGTCCATCATTGGAGCAGCTTGCTGCCTTCAGGATCCATGGTGAGTCCTGTGTTCCATGCTTCTGAAACACTAGCTGGACTTGATTTTCTCCTTTCTTTTCATTGTTTTTGGTCAGAGGGATGAAGGGGGAATAAGGAAGGGTGGAGAAGGGTGTTGTCATGATGACGTGTGTTGTGTGAAGCTCAGATTATTGATGGAAGTATTATAAAAATTTTTAAATAAAAATATAAAAATAATATTACTTATGTACATGTTTTCATTTAAAAGTCCTTCATACCTTTCTTTGTTGAGTCCTAATACAAGAAAATTATGTGCAAAAGAAAAAATAAATAAATAAATAAATAATACATATCCATTCTCCAAAGTTCTAAAACAGAAAGACGTAAATTGTGTGTAGGGACATAGGATTCAGTATCAACACCTGGAAAACTTAAGAGAATTTTCAGGATATTCTATTTAAGAAACACTTTTGTGGAAAATGGTAAAATTCCCAGGCCCTAGTAGATAATCCTTATTTTGTTAGTGACAAGATTGCTTGTCATGCACATTCATTATTTAACCAATGAGATAACTGAGCACCCAATAACTTCTATTTACTCATGTAGAAACAAAATGAAGTGTGGGAATTTTGACACTGTTTTAAAACCTTGACTACCTTTTAGTTCACAGTGTTGGGGATTCATATGCAATCAAGAAAACTAACAAAAATTTTGCAAAAATAGATAACTCTGGACTTCAGAAGACACTTGTGCACACTCCATTAGGATCCGCCAGTGTCTCCATATTTTGTTCTCACCACTATAGTAAAACTGTTTAAACCTTAAGTCACAAAAATGCTTTCAAAGAATTGACCAACTTCTCTGACAGCTACATCAAGAACCCAGTATCTCAGTTACAACAATTGGAGGAAAGTGGGTAGAATGGGAAAAAAATCATGGTAAATGAATGGATCAATGTCACAAACACAATTATCTCACATAGTTCCTCATCTGTGTGTGTGTGTGTGTGTGTGTGTGTATACACATGTAAAGATTGACAGAGATTTAAAGCTGAATTACTAATGGAGTGAAATTTGGAAGGATTCTAAAGAGAAAAAGGGAGGAGAAAAACTAAAATGGAGGTGAATATAAGAGTATATCATATGTTTCCAAAAAATTTCAAAAATTTTGACCTCTTTCTGTATATAACTAATATATACTATTTAAAGTCACTATTATATGTCAATTTTAGATAACTAGCCCATATGTCCCAGTTTGACCATGATTGGCTTTTTTTCTCTGTAGATTTAACCAACTGTGATTTTTTTTTTTTTAATTTTTCACACCGAGAAGCATCATTGTTAAAATGATAAATCATAGCACCGATCTACCTTTAAGGGATTTGACATTCTCAGTGACATATCACAATTTGAAAAGGTTACTTCTAAAAATTAAATTTAGGATAGGGCATAGTTCAAAATCATGGTGACTTTATAAGCTTTGATTAAGTGTACAGATAGGACATGCAGACCATAAATTAACGTGATTGTGTAATTACGCTATAATATTGACACACGTGCTTTATTTGAAGTTGTAAGGTAAAGAAAGAAAATAATTCTAGAATGATCTTTTTATTTCTCTTTGTCTTTTCACAGCCTCTGATATCTCTTTTGGCATCTAAAATCAGTGAGCCAGGAATTGGACAGCCCAGTGGCAAGTGCCTATCAATCTTTAGAATCTCTGAATAAGCAGGATGATTAATTCATTGAAATTTATAGCCCAGAAAATACCAGAGGTGGCAGATGCTTTCTCAACAGTGATTTACATGAAGAAGAAAATGAAATTCCTGGCCATCTTAATTAAGCAAATGAACTAGTAAACCCTGAACCTTTCCCCTGCTGTTTTCTCAAGGAGCAAGTGTGTTCTTTGCCTAGAATTTTAGTTTATTTTTGGCGACATGAATTTTTTCCAGTTCTTTACCCTTCCTTGATGTAGTAGAAGTCCCTGAAGACTGCTGCCTTGGAAACTAATTAATCTCTAGTCATTAAAGCTCTTAGCTGACACTGAAGCAAAGTTGTCCATATCTCTTCATTAGTTTTGAGATGGGAGCTTTAGCTAAGCATGCCTGAATTCTGGCTCTCACACCATCCTCAGGGTATGTGAGCAATGCAGTTTCGTCAGACTCAACAGGGCTGATATTTACCTTATTCAGATATCATTTCACCTTAGGATTTTTGCAGGATGATATACATCTAACTTAATAATATTCAAAATTGCTAATGTAAGTCTTGAGAATATTACGGAGTTGAAACTTATGATCAATAAATTTCTCCTATCATTTATTTCACGGATTGAAAGTGATGTGCTCTTGAGGTGTTCATCACATTTGTTCATTACTTTCTTCTGTAAATCACACTCAATCTATGTACAAGTGAATTCTAAGACATTAGGAATTTTCCTTAAACTACATTTTAGAGCTTTAATTTTTTTCTTATATATTACTTAGAAACTTGTTGCTCTTTCAAGAACTTACTTCAATGCTAACATTCTTAATTAATGTATGCCTGTCTTAACAAGACAAATTGAAAGATTTAATAAACGTTCATAAACAAAGAAAATTATGACATAAAGATAAGCACGTGCATGGTGGCACACACCTTCACAGTAAGAATTTGGGAGGAAGAGGCAGGCAGGTGTCTGTGAGTTTGAAGCCAGTCTAATCTATATACCGAGCTCCAATTCTGCCATCTATTCATTTTCCCTCTTTATTTTTAAATTACAGCTGCAGACACAGTTATTATTATTTCCTTTAATTTGAAATTTAATCATAATGATGAAAGATAATGACTAAAATAATTTAATTTTATGTCTACTCCTGTTCTTTCTCATTAGTATTCAAGCTGAGATTTATTTCATATCAAAACAAGGTATAACAGAAATTATTTCAATGACTTAGTACATTTAACTTAGTTTATTTCCTTCTGTCAATTAACATGCCCAATGAAAACCTACAGGGAAAAGGGAATATTACCAAATGAAACGTAGAAAGCAATCATCAGAAGTTATAAATATTAAAACACATATCAGTTATCTTTCAAAGATATTAAATATATTTTATTAAGTACATCCTTTGGCAAAGCTGTGTGAACTGGCCTAAAAAAAAACATTTAATGAAGCAAATATCTTTCTAGAACAAGCATGGCTGAATCTGGTCAAAAACTTCACACTGCCACTGAATGAGAAAAGTCTTATTAGAACTCTACTTTTTGGTGATATATTTTAATATTATGTCTGAATTTCATATAAGGGTATATGCCGATATTTAATCAAAATCCCAAGAGCTTATTAGATACATTTATATACTAACAGAATGTTGTCCCCAACAACATTTGACCTATGCCACACACAGTGCTCAAATTATATTAATATCTTAACTAATGATTTTCTTCAAAATTAATTTTCTTTTGTAAATAATTTTTTATCTTTTCAGATTATAATATAATTACATCATCTCCCTTCCCATCTATTTATTTCAAATCATCCTACGTACTGTGTACATTGCTCTCTTTCAAGTTCATGGACTCTTTTATCTTTCCTTAATGTTTCATACATATATGTGTATGTATCTGTATATTTCTAGATATGTAAATACAACTTGCTCAGTCTCTATTGAGCTATGTTTATGTGCAGATTTATAGTATGGACCATTATTCATTGGATAACTAATTGATGAGTTCTTCCCTGAAGAGAACAATTTATCCCACTCTCACCATTTTTTATTTGCTTGTAGTTCTGTATATTTATAGTTCTGTGTATGTATAGTTCTGTGTAGTTGGAAATTGCACCCACCTATGTTAACATTTCTATTGGTGTCATTATTGTTAAGCTCATGTTTAGGTAGTCATGGTGCTGAGACTTTATGGTTATTCCTTATGGTTATAACTTTATGGTTATTTCAGACATTTCTGGGAGACACAATCCTATAGAAAACTCCCCGTTCCTCTCTCTCTTATAATCTTTCTGCCCTATTTTCTGCAATGTTCCCTGAGCCTTAGGAGCAGAAATCATGTTGTAGATGTATCAATTGGGACTGGGCTCCACAACTCTTCATTTTGATTGCTTGTGCTTTTCTGTAATGGTCTCCATCAGGTGCAAAGAGACATCTCCTTGATGAGGGATGAGGATTACATTTACCTGTGGATATAAGATCAGATATTTAGGATGTAGTCAGGGATTGTGCTTCTTTAGTAAAGTGGTAATTGTATTGTAGACTCTCCTTCATGATCCATGGTTTCATTAGCCCTGGCTACTTATATAGGTTTCCAATTCCAGGGATGATTTTCTTCTTATTAATCAGGTCTTAAGTCCAGTTAGATATCTGTCGGTTACCACAAAAGTATGAGTGCCAATACTAAACTTACAGATTTATCAAGCCATGATGATAATTTTTGGGTTCATGGGCCTCATAGTTGGCAAGGAATGTTGTTTGCTTCCCTCCTTCAGAAGCTTTCATGGTACTTTCTGGTGCTATAGAAGCTTGCCCTAAGGGAGGAGGTTTTTAGGTCTCTTCCAGCTCAGATGGCCTCTAGATCCTATATCTGAAGTACATGGTGTCTTTTGCAATAGGGGCTTACTTTTCACCTCTTAGGGGAAAATAAGGGACAATCATTAGCACTGAATATTTTGCTATTGAGTGTCTTGAACAACCTTGGCTATTGACACAAAGATGGGCTTTTAATACCTGATGTTGAGAATTTTGATCTGTGGCTCTTACAGGAGAGCATTGTCAGCAGAGATAGGAAAATATTCTTTAAACTATAGATGTGTATCAACTGATGAATGTATAATGAAAATGAAGTGATGTGATATTGTCTATTTCCTTTTACATCTCACTTATTTCATTTCATATGCTCCTACTGCATCATTTTATTTGTTTGTTTGTTTTGGTTTCTGGAGTCAGGATTTCTCTGTTGTAACTCTGGCTGTCCTGGAAATCACCCTGTAGACCAGGCTGGCCTCAAACATAAAGAGATCTGCCTGCCTCTGCTTCCCAAGTGCAGGGATTAAAGGCGTGTGCCACCACAGCCTGGTTAGCTACTTCATCTTATAGCATATTATCAAAATTCTTTTCATTTTGAATACTTATTATCATTCCTTGAGGCATTAAGCATTATTTTGATTTTAGACATGAGTTGACCCTAACCTTTATTATCTGAATAAAAATGTTTTGAATAGAGTGTACTTGTATTGTGCTCTTATTTTTATTTTTTCTTAACTAATATTGCCCAATAACATCTTTATGATCATAGTTTATACATTTCTCTTCATGGAGGCAGATATTTTCACATTAATTCCCATATGTATAACAACTCTCAGTACTACAGAGACTGAACCTGTTTGTCAACTTGCATCAGCAGTGCTCTCTAAGTACCATACACATAAATATATATATAGAAATTTAGATTGTATGTGTGCATCCACTAAATCCTTCTTGGATATCCCCTTTAATTGTTGGGAGGCATGTCAGAGGAATTGCAGTCAGCATTGGGCCTTGAGGAGTACAGCCCACCAGTTTTGGGGTAATTGTCTCCTGAATAGCCCCTTCTGCTGCAACTGCTGTTGGATTCTAACATGTTATTTGGTCATTTTATCTCTCTGGTGGTACAAAAATTCTATGGGGTCTTCAGTCCTTCACTACTATTCATAACAACAGTGGTGATTTTCTAAGGGGGCAGTGCCAGTCTACTGAATTGATGGGTTAACTGAAACTGCAGAAAGAATAACTAAGAAACATGCATTGTCAGAGAGACTAGGTCAGTGTGTTTTTCCAGCTGCTATGGAGAAAGTTACCCAGGGAAAGCAAAATATATTCTTGGTTGCTGAGGATGTGCTAGATCAGGAAGCAAATACAAAGGAAGTGCGGTTATGAGAAGACAAGTCTATGATGAATAGATGATAGGTGAGTTTCAGTGCCCACTGTTAAGTTTGATTGAATTTGATTTTCCTTGTTTTACAATTATTATTATGAATTTGGTGATGTACCTTGAGAACATAAAGACAATGCAACAGATAGATTTTTCTTCTCCATATGATAAAGAAAAAGTAAATTCTCTTATGATCTTTTGATTAATTTTAGTAGTAAAACAATAGGATGCTTGTTTATTTTTCGGATACCATAAACTACAGCCTAGCAAGGCTAAGAGAAAATACTTGGTTTCCATAAGCTCTGTTAATCTGTAATAGAAAATTCACTGCTTTGCTGTACAATGTAACTATGGAAATTTAAGGGTTTTTGTTCAAAGGGTGTATACAATGTATGTGTTGAATCTTTGTTGAATCCATTAGGATGAATCCACAAGTTTGAATCCATGAATCCCCAAGGCATTGTCCACAAAGATTCATCCACAAGGTAGTTTGTAAGATGTATGGGTAACGTGTATGTGTGTTAAAGCTTACAAGATATTGGTGTTTGGGAGGTGTGTTGACAGTTTGCTTCATCCACAAGATGTATGAATGTGTGAGTATGGGAAATGAAATGAATAATGTGTTAAAGCTCGCCTTCTCCTAGAAGAGGTGTATGTATGTGTTTAAGATGTTTGTGTGTGTGATCTTATAGTAAATATACAGTAGAGAATATGTTTTTAAAAGAGATAAAAATTGTATAGAGATGAAAAAGCTTGAATTGTATAGAGATGGAAAGGAGAAGGAAAATTCTGTATAAAGAGAAATCTGGTGCCATCTAGAAAAAGCCTGGATAATGAGAAAAGTCTGGCGCCACCTAAATTAAGTATGAATAAAGAGGGCTGAGATCTTTGTTCAAGAAAAATGTGTGCATGAATGATTTTTCACTGACTCCCCACCCACCTCCTCAAAGCCCTGACCTGCTGGGGCCAAACCCTAGCATTTAACAATATTGCATTACTGCTCTGAAGGTGCTTTAGCTAATTCATACCTTGTAGCTTGTACTTTTGCTGATAGAAGATAGACGTAAAGATCCAAGGAATAATTTGCTTAATATTCTCTTTATTGTCAAGTGTTCCCATTCAAGTTGATTCGACACAGTTTCTCTATGTGACAAATGCCCGGTCAATCAGTAGTATCTCTTAAGAAATTGCCCGAAGCTCTGCAATGTTAACTGTCTATTTTTGTTTCTCCAGGCTGCTCCTACTTTTACATGTCTCTAACAACCGTGGAACCAAATAAGTGAACAGTAAGACTCAAAAGTACTGTTGAGAAGAATTATTACCTCATACAAATGTCATGTTCCCAAGTTCCTGAAAATGTGGGATCAAACATAAACTATATTTGAGGACTTCATTACATATTTTGTTTTTGTATTACCCAAACAAGCACATAGAGTTTTATACCCATCTCCCCTCGCAAATATCTGTGGTACTTTGTACTCCTTTGTAATTTTTAACTTGTATTTTGTAGGAGGATGCTTGTAGCACTTTTTTTTTTTATTTTGAAAGATGGCCCAAATACTAAAGAATATTTACAATTTGCAACTCAACTGTATCATTGAATTATTTTCTGAAATGTATCATCTGATGTTCTCTCTGGCAACACCCAAGACACACATGGTAATAAGGAATTCAAATGCTCCCAGTTGTTTTTGGTTGTTGTTGTTGTTTGTTTGTTTCTTTTTTTTTTAAACAGAATCTAGCCTAGTGGTCAGGATAAAGTAGATTTTACATCATTACATATTTTTCCAAATTAATAACTGACTGATAATTTTCAGAATTTCTAACTATGTGGGTTTTTTCTGTAAAATTCAAATCCTGGGTGTTGTAAAGATGGGTTGATAGGTAATCCACTTTGTTTTCCTGCTTATGATCTCAGAACCCATCTAACAATCAGGGCATGATTCCATGCATAGCTGTAAAATCAACACTGAAGGACATGGAAACAGGAAGGTCCCTGGGCCTTCATTACCTATAGTCCAGATTCAGGTAGAGACTACATCAAAGAAATATTGTTAAGATAGTAAAGGGGGGTACCTCTGCTGACATATCACATGCAAGATCAGGAGAAGGGAAATCCTACTATTGTTTGGTAGAGAAGTTTAGCTTTGTAATCCTTCACAGATCCTAGCCTACCATTATATAGTCAAGGAACTTCTGAATATCCCTGGTATCTGAATTGCTCTGGTAGAGAACCACACCCATTTAGAGTATAACCGCATTGAAGAAGTGAGGAGGATCTTTGAACTGTTCTACTTCAATCTTTCTTTTACATTGCCATGTGGCACTTTAATCATTAGCATAAAAGTTGTTTTCCACACTAGTTTGATGAATTCACATGCTAAAATACACACCCTCTTCAGTAAACAGAACCAGGTTTTTGTTTTGTAGCAACATTGTCCTCTAAACATAGTAGTTTGCTTCCCCATCCCACCCCCTCTCTCTAGCTCTCTTTTTATACACACATACTCATACACACACACACACACATACACATACAAACCACTTGTATTTATATGTAAGTGCATATGATTGTGTTTGGCTGTGTGTGACTCCTATGTCTATTTGGATATGTTCACTTTACTTATTGTCCTATCCACGTACCTCACCTACCATTATGACGCCTGAAGGATGTGACATGGAATGAGAAGGAATGTGAACAGACATAAAAGTGAACTCTCAATCAGGCAGATGTATCTTGAAATGTATGCTTAGCTCATTATCATTAACTCAAGTGAAGAACCCTTGTATAGTTCTCTATTTTTCTCTCAATGCCATGAAATAATGTGAGGTGCATCCACATAACTAGAAGCCATCTGAGAGAAAGAAATATAGAAAGATGTTTCCTAATTTAGGATAATAGAATAAATTTTAGTTGATAACAAATGAATTTGTTTTATTTGTTTTTTTCTTATTTACCAAATGGAGCCAGTAGAAAGAAGAATGATGATATGTTTTTCAGAAAAAAATATCAGGTTATATTTGATGGACATCAATAGTTTAACTGTAAAAGTTCCACTATAATCTAAGTCTATATGAACTGCAGTGAAGCAAATAACATATTTGCAGTTATAACCTAAATTACACACACACACACACACACACACACACACACACACGAGTTCTGAGAAATAAATAAAATGCTCTAATTTTGGTAATACATTTTAGAGTTCTAAATTAACACTAACTTAAAGGATTACCTTGTTACTGTCACTCTATACTTACTGAAGGACTTATTAAGCCTTCTTTAAATAACAAGAAAAACTATTGTATAAAGATTGAAATTGAGGTATTGAGGACTACTCCACTGCCTAGCATTCTTCTTTTTCTTACAGAAATAGAGATTTTTTTTTTTAATGTAGGAACTGGAAATAAACTGAAACTTAAAGTGAAACATCATTTTTATTAATATTTTCTAATGAAATCTCTTTTTTGTCAAACTTACCTTTCTAAATCCCTTTACATTAACCATAAATTTTCTAAGAAGAAATATTTCTAATTAAATGCAATCCTAAAATAAAGAGAAATAAAATCAGAAAACCAAAAAATTGTTGAGTGAAGATAAAATATTTAGAGAAAACACTTGAATGTTTGTTCCAGGGGGATAAAAAGAGCAAAATACATTTAACACTGTGCACATTTAAAAAGTACCCCTAACCTGTGGCATTTATCATCTCTAACAGAGCAAAGCAATTTTGTTACTATTGACTCTTCCTGACCAAGCTTTGTCAACAACAAAGCTGCAGCTTCTCTGTTATCATAGAATCTTAATACACAAACAGCAAGATTATGTTTTCTTTTATTGTAGCAAGGCAATAAATAATTTTCTATGTGATGAATTGACAAACCCTCCGGGCTCACATTTCTATCCAAGCTAATCATTTTCTCTGAACAATATTAGATTTTTTTAATATCCAACCATATTAAATTAGGCCTTCATTAAGCCATATAACCACAAAGTGAACAATGTTTAGATGAATCATTGCTTCAATGCTGATACTTGTGATTATTTTTGAATGAACACCACATTCTTATTACAGCTACTAATTGTAACTCCAGCCCAAGACTCTATACTCTCATCATAATATAACTGATCCTTACAATGTGTCTTCAAGGTATATTCTTAAAAATACTAAGTAGATGAGAGAATAAAGGCAATTAGATGTTAATAATCAGATCAGAGATGCATAGCTAAGACTCATTTTCCTTCTTATATGTTACACAAAGTGAGAATATATGGAGACACAGTTTATGTATATCTTCTCTTAAAAGGACAAGGCAAGGTGGTTGATATTTTATTAGCTAATATCTACATTAAATTTTCCATTTATTTATTTATTCATTTAATATCTGTGAATATGATATGATTAGAAGACAACTTGCTTGAGGGGGTTCTCCACTGTGTGAACAACAGGAGTCAAACTCAAATTGTCACTCCTGACAGCAAGTACCTTCACCCACTAATCCATCTTGTTGGCTAAAATATCACTTTTTTAATAACAACCACACACTCAGTTTTATTTGCTTCTGCTATCATATATTGTGTGATTTTAAAATATTTCCTTTAAAATTTCTTTTTAACATTTTTTTCTATTTTTTAAGTCTCTAAAGAAGTGGTTGTCAACATCCTAATACAGTGACCATTTAATACAGTTCCTCATGTTGTGGTGACTGCCCAATCATAAAATTATTTTTGTTACTACTTCATAACTGTACTTTGCTACTGTTATGAAACATAATGTAAATACCTAATATGCAGACGATCATAGGCAACCCCTGTGAAACTGTAGTTCCACTTCCAAAGAGATTGTAACTCACATGTTGAGAACTGCTGTTCTAAAGTATAGTTTTAATTGTGAAATTTATTGTTATTTTCTCAATACTATTGGACAGCTAATTGGCAAATATAATACAATCATAGCAATATTTTATCCCTTTATGCATAATGCCATTGGATACTATATTCACTTCTACCAGAAGAAAGCCCTTCATATATTGAACATTCTAAATGCATAGCCCTGGGTCTTAGCATGTAACTCAATGGTACAATATTTGCCAAACATGAATAAGATTCAGGGTTCAAACCCTAACATTGTTTCAAACAAACAAACACATAAAAACAATAAATGTGTTGCTGTTTTTTGATATTAAGATAATTTAAGATCTGATGTATCAGCATTTTAAAACTAGTACTATAGCTAGTATATTACATGTTTATGTAAATGATTGCTGTTTAATCTATCAAATATAAAATTTCCAGTGAATTTTACTAATTTTATTTTTCATAGGAAAATTTTCCATTTGTTCAATTTTTATTTTTTTATGTGAAAGCATGTTTGATTCAGGATCCTTAATTGTTAAAGAGAATATTTGTAATGATTTGTTTAAGCATCTTGGTTTGCTGTCACTTGTGGCCTTTCCACAAAAACATCTCTATGTCTTAGTGGTTTCTTTACAGTATAATTTGATATAAAAAACACAGTAAAATATTCTGGTCTCTTTAGGCCAATAATCTCATTCCGTCTGCTATTCCAGAGTCACTTGTTTTACAATAAGCATCCTCACTTTTGCCTGCAGGTCACAGAAAATCATTCAAGAAAAGGGCACCTCTTCTCCCCTCCTCCATTGATAATCTTTAGCTTCCTAGGAATGAATAGATCCTCACCTATAATATAATAATAGAAATTCACCTATAATAGAAATTTATAGGGTCCAATCCTGTGGCAAGATGAACTGTGAATGTTGTTTTCACCATCCAAGAAACAAAGTGGAGAGTGCAAGTGTACCACAAGCCTTCATCTCTTTTTGCTTCACGTCTGCAGTCATCAGGACCAGGAACCTCATGCTCCAACTAACACCTTATCTCCTCCACAGGGATGAACTGTACCCTCAGTCTGTGAATCAAAGTAGATCATTCTTTGCATTGCTTTGTGAGATACTCTGTCATTGCAGTCAGAGTGTAGCAAGGAGTGACATCATATAGAAATCACAGTCTTTAATACATATATAGGTTTAGCAGCTTCAGTTACCATAGGCATATTTTTCTTCAGGAATATATATAGAATACTGGTAAAATTTTCTATATGTGCATGTAGAAATCATTTCTAATTAAAATAAAATTAAATTAGTTAAATGAAGTAGAATTATTATGTTTTTATATGTTTTAGATCTGCAGTAAATGTAGTATGAAATGACATCTCATTGTTATTTCTCAATGACATGGCCTGGGTTTTTCTCATTGAAATTAAGTAAAATCTGATGTTCAAGGCTATTCAAATTGCTGTTATGATTACCTATTAAATAAGAAATACCTGTTATTACATTTATTGGAAAAATAGGTTATTTAAGGTCTTTTCAAAGACATGCATATATTGGGTTCTTGCTTGACCTCCAAAAAGATGCAATATTCACTGACAAGAATATCAAAAAATTTAAAAAATCAAAAGAATAAAATATTTTCTTATCATATAAAATATGTCACATAAAATGTCTATCGGCCTTTTGAAAGCATAGTTTATTTCCCATGTTAAAGAGAGGAATATTTATCTTTATCTTATTTGTGTTAATAAAAATATAAGATAATACAAATGAAAATGTGTAACTTGTAGTACACAAAGGGCCATGAAACCATAAATTTACACTTTATGAAAATTTTTGAAATCTTTGAGGTAGCAAACTTCCTGAATACTCTAATGCTTATCAATTTCAGGCTACATTTACACATTGAAATCAGAAGTGAGCATGTAATTTATACAAGTGTCAAAGCATATACCAGAGGTTCCAGGATCTGTCAAGTTAACATGGGGCTATATTAGTCTTTACCAATATAAGAGATTATTGCTTATTGACTTTAATTATTTAATTGAAGACAGAATTCAAGAAACAATTTTCTTTATGTTAATAGTTTAGATAAAATCTAACAATTCATATAAATTTAATAGTTCATTTATCCATTCTAAAAGTAAATTCATAAAATAAGTAGCTATAAATTAAATAAAATGTTATTAATAACTCAGAAAATTGTACTAATTGCATTGTACTAATACGATAACTCTTTAAATCTCTTACTTTGTTTTGATTGATGGCAGTTGGATTTGGAGTTGGAAAACTAGTTCAAAGCACCTGAAAATTACATATATTGTTGGAGTATTTTAAGAAAATATATGATTTCTGTGATTTTGTTAGTGATAAGCAAATCCCCACTATTTGATATTACTATGGGAAGAGTCTAACTGATCTATGACATCTCTAGGACAATAGTAATTTTTATATTATTGCTGGTCATTTAAAGTAGCAGCAGCTTCTTGACTTCTAGGAATAGCTTCATATGCATTTGAGCCTATGATTTTCTGCTAACTTGATTCACTTTACATGTAGGAGAAATTTGTAATTACAGTAATATCAAAACATGAATATTTAAATAATATACAGTAACATACTCCAAGATATGTATTATACATATATTTGTGAACATTTTCCAGTTTTTGATAACTTAATACAGATTGTATAAAATCATTACTTTGTAATACAGAATAAGAAGTACAGTATGTCCCTAGTCTTTGTATAAATGATAAACATTAAGGGCCATTATATCTTAATCTTATGCATTTAACATTACCTAGATGTAAGTTAAGTTCAAACATTGAGGAGAAACACAAGACACAGGTGCCAAACATGTTCATGATTCTAATATTTGAGTTCAAATATGAGAGTAGGTTTTGTACTCTGAGATAAAGTTGCAATCTCAGTCTAAAGGATACAGATCATTGGAATTAACAAATTGCCTCACAAATATCACTCTATTCTGAATTGTTGACCTAGAAGATTGTATCTGCCTTTATCCATCCTCCAATTGATTTACTTCATTTATAGTTTAAATATTTCAATTTACTAAGTTGCAATATTATAAATATTTCATGTAAGACACAACTGTTTTTTCTTATATACTTAAATATCTACTATCTTATAGAATCTTTAAAATATACAAATTTACAAAATGATCACTTCCTATCCACAATATTTATAAAAAGCTTCTTTTTAGAAGAAAGCTTTTTTTTTTTCTTTTTTAGAAAAAAGCTCTCTTTTTTTTCTTCTATAGAATCAAATTCATAATTGACTAATCAATGAATTCATTAATGAATCTTTCGTTATTTTTGGTGAGACAAAGTTGTGCTCCGTGATCATCACAGTGCTGGTAATACTGGTTTAAGCCATTTTTTCTCAAACTTGCAATCACTCTTCCTTCTTGCTTCTCAAGAATGGGAATTATAGATATACATCATCATGTCTAGTTGTATTTTTAACTGTTATGTAAAAATACTGTCTTAGTTATTTTTCTATTGACAAAGCACCATGACCAAGGCAATTCATAAAATACAATTTATAAAATAAAGTGTTTAATTTGGCCTTATATTTTCTGAGAGTTCATGATAGCAGAGAAAAGACATAGTGGCAGGAACAGCAAAGATATTACATATTTATCTGCATTTAAGAGGCAGAATCAGAGACAGAGACAGACAGACAGAGACAGATAATGAGAGAGACAGAATGGGAAATAATAAGAGACAGAGAGAGACAGAGACACAGCAACAGACTTGGAATTACATGAGTCTTTTGAAACCCCACACCCCATGCTCAGTGACAAATCTCCTCCAACCAGGTCACAATTCCTAATCCTTCCAAAATAATTCCATGAACTGGAGACCAGTCTTTCAAATATATTTGCCAATGACCAGCATTTTCATTCAAATCATCAAAACCAATTTTCCTCACTGAATAAATATTATAAATAAACTTAATTTATTCCCAACAATGTGTTTTACTATTTTTATGAGTATGTTATACCCTTAATATTTCTCTTCAGTTAAAAATAAAATGTCATTGTAATGATAATTTATGCAGAAATTAGCATGATTGTTTGATAAGTGGAGATCTCCAACACTATTTATTATGTAATGTATAAGTTTAGTAAGCAAAATAAATACCACATTAGCAGAACCTAATGTGATTAAAACGTACCAATTGCATATATTATTTGTATAGTGTTTGCTTGGGTATGTTTCTATGTCTTCCTCACTTTCTTTTCTTTCTTATCCTCTCACCACTACAGCAAATGAAATGTAATTTTTGGTCATTGAAATTATGTTCAATAAATAATTCTTGAAAGCTACATCCTTATCAATAACCATCTAACAAAACATAAACTTCTAGGATTCATTAATATAGAGTCTAAAGCTGTATGCATTTGAGCAATCATGGCCATCAATATGGGATTCCCAGGTGTAAGAGAAAGAGAAAAATGCCACTAGATATTCCAAGAATATTTTTTCAAGTACAGTCAATGAAAGCATATAACAAGAGATAATAAGAAAAATGGCATCCTTCACATCCATAGACTGACATCCATATCCCTTTTTGTAAAGGGATAGTGTCACAATTACTAAGCTTTAAGATGATTCCACTCTGCTTTCAATATCATTAAGCTACCAAAGCCCTTTATAAAGCAATTAAAAGCATCTACAATATAAAGAACTCTTGAAACATAAGATTCTTCTTCTATTTGAAATATATTTGAAATCATTAAATATTTAAGATTAAGTTGATTAATCAATAATCAGCTTAAGTGTATCATTGTTGTATGACCCCACTTATATGCTAATACTCCAGAAGACATCTAGATGACTATAAAGGAAGAATAAATCCTCTAAATTTCTGGAGGAAATCAATGACAATTTCTTCATTTGGTCCCATTCCAAACATGGAAGGTAAATAAGTAATCAAGACAATAAATTATCATTACAATGACAGCAACAAAATTAATAGTACCATATTCAAATATGCAAATTCTGAATAGATAAGCAAGAAAAACCATGAGTTAGTGACTGATTGTAACATCTTCATAGTAGTTTCCTTAATGTTTTTGTATGATCTTAAAAATTATGTATTTGAAAAAAAAAGCACTTCATCCATGTATGTGCTTCCATCTAAAACAGAATTATGTTTCATGTATAGAGTACCACAGCACCTATGCCATGTGCTGTAAAGTTTTGAAAGTCCTTTCAGGACTTTCTGGATATGTTAAATAAAACTTGCCTTCATAAAGAACAGCAGTGATATTTCCCCCCTTTAGGCATGAGAATAGAAAGTAAGGATGAGCTCAGAGAAATATTACAGTCATATTATCCTAGGATACCCCAGGGATAGAGCCAACTGAAAAAAGAAAAGAAATCTTTGGTCTGGTTAAAATAATAAATCTTTAATCAGTTTGAAAGGAAGCAGTAACTATCAGCTTGCCAGCCTGACAGGATCCTGTCAAAGGCTGTATCACTCAAAACTAATGTGGAATTGGGGACAAAATGACAGCAGTTGACAGAAATATAATCTCAGAAGAAGTGTACCCTTAAAGCTCCAATTAAGCACAACATCAGATGATGAGCTGCCATAGAGCAGGTATGTCCTCTCAGTTCAACTTTAACTTTTTCTGAGATATTTAAGTAAATTAGTACGACTCTGAATAAGAGTAGTGATAATTAGCATTTGCCAACTGCTTTATATTTGGAAAATAATGGGCATATTTCAATTAACTATGTTCTGTAATTGTTAAAATAATGAATAATTTAAATCACAAGAAAGTGAGAATGTAATACTTACGGTAATCAAATGCTTTGTACCGATAGAGCTTAGATAACTGCTGAGAGTCTGCATGTAACGTAAAGGTTATGTTGAGTCAATCCCTGACACTTTACTGTGGGGATTACTATTCTCTGCTCATCAATATTGTCTAGAAATCAAAGTAGAATTTAGTAGCAATCTTTCCCTCCATCTCTCTCCCCCTCTTCTGGAACTCCTATTCCCGTTCCTGTCCTCCCCAGCCCACCTGTAAAGACTGCACTATTTCTCCTTCCCAGGGAGATTCATGTGTCTCCATTGAGTCCATCCTTGCTGCATAGTGTCTCTAAGTCTGTGGATTGTAGTATCATTGTTCTTTACTCAAAAGCTAATATCCACTTACAAGTGAGTACGTATTATCATTGTCTTTCTGAGTCAGGGTCACCTCACTAAGAATATTTAATTTCTAGTTCCATCCATTTGACAGCAAATTTCATAATGTCATTTTAAAAATAGGTGAGTAATACTTCATTGTGCATATGTAACACAATTTCTTTATCTATTCTTCAGTTGAGGAGCCTCTAGGTTGTTTCCAATTTCTGGCTATTATGAAAGAAGCTCCTAGGAACACAGTTGAGCAAATGTCCTTGTTGTAAGTATTATGAAACATTCTTTGGGTATATGCCTTGAAGTGGTATAGATGGGTCTTGAGGTAGGTTGATTTCCAATTTCCTGAGGAATCACCATATTGGTTTCCATAGTGACTGTACAAGTTTTCACTCCCATCAGTAATTAATGAGTGTTCCCCTTGTGGCAAATCCTTGCTAGCATGAGTTGTCATTACAGGGACAGGTATATAAAATGGATATCTTAGTGTAGATTTAATTTGCATTCCCCTGATGACTAAGAATGTCCAACCTTTCTTTAAGTGTTTCTAAGCCATTTGAGATTCTTCTTTTGAGAATTCTCTGTTTAGATCTGTATCCCATTTTTAATTGGATTTTTGTTTTGTTGATGTCTAGTTTCTTGGGCTTTTTAAATATTTATATATTAGCCCTTAATAGGAAGTAGAGTTGGTAAAGTTCTTTTCTCATTTTATAGGCTGCCAATTTGTCTTATTGGTGGTACCCTTTTCCCCTACAGAGGCTTTTCAGTTTCATGATGTCCCAGCTCTCAGCTCAGTAAAAGAGAGTTGCATAGGAATTAGAGTCAGTAGAAAAGTCAGTTAAGAAGCAGAATGAGGAGTGAGTTGAAAAGTCATTTACAGAGGAGTTACAGAAGCTGAGGCTGGAGTGAGTTACAGAGCAAGCAGTTACAGCAGAGTCAGAGAGGCAGGGTGGATCAGTGAGATCTCAAGGAGAGACACAGAGACAGAACAGAGCTGGGCAGAATAAGTCAATATCAGACAGGAAGAGTGAGTTTAACCATAAGAGTCAAAGTTTAGAAGGAGATAGCCAGAATATCTCAGTCAGCATTAAGTCTCAGAGGATAAAGCTGAAGCCTTCTAGGTCTGGGCTAGCAGTTTAAATATTCTAGATTGTATTAAGACTAAAGCCTTCTAGTTACAAGCTTACATTTACATGGTAAAGAGGGTGCAATATCCTATGGTTCCAGGGCTCCAAGCAAGAACCAGTGATTTATTTAGACAAAAGAATAAAAAGCCTCTGCCCCAAATAACAAGTGCAGAATGTGATTTATTCTTTTTATTCTAGAGCTTTTATGTATGCTATTAAACTGTTAGAATGAAATCTCTCCACTTTTTTATAGGTATATTTTGCTATGAACGTCACTCTTAGAATTGTTTTCATTGTGTCTCATAAGTTTGTGTACATATTGGATTCATTTTCATTGAATTCTAGGAAGACTATAATTTCTTTCTTTATGTCTATCTTGACACAGAAGTCATTCAGTAGAGAGTAGTTCAGTCTCCATAAATTTGAAGATATTCTGTTATTGCTGATGTTGTTGTTGTTGTTGAAATCTAGTTAAATTTGTGTTGGTAAGACAGGATGCAGGGGATTATGCCAGTTTTCTTGTATCTGTTGAGATTTGCTTTGTGGCTTAGGACATGGTTACTTTTGGAGAAAGTTCCACGAGGATATGAGAAAAAGGCATATTCTTTATATGTGGGTGAAATGTTCTGTAGATATCTGTTATGTCCATTTGGTTTATAACATCTGTTAGCCCAGTATTTCTTTCTTTAGATTTTGTCTGGATGACCTGTCAGTTGATGAGAGTAGGGTATGGAAATCTCCCACTATCAGTGTATGAAGGTCAATGTGTATTTTAAGCTTTAGCAATATTTCTTTTGCACACATGGGAGCCCTTGTATTGGCGAAATAGATGTTAAGAATTTAAATGTTGCCTTGGTGTTTTTTCCCTTTGATAAGTTTTTTCCCTTTGAAGTTTCCTTGTTGTCTCTTTTGGTTAATTTAGGCTTGGAGTCTATTATGTTAGATATTAGAACAGCTACCTCAGCTTGCTTCTTAGGTCTATTTGTGTGGAACATCTTTTCTCAATCCTTTACTCTTAATCCATTACTCTGAGGTAATGTTTACTTTTGAGGTTGAGGTGTGTTTCCCTTATGCAGCAAAAGGATGGATTCTGTTTTCACATCCATTTTGTTAGTCTGTATCTTTTTATTGGGGAAATAAATCCAGTGGATATTAAGACATACAAATGGCCAATGCTTGTTAGATCCTGTTATTTTGTAGTTGTTGTTGGTTGTGGGGTGTGTGTGTGTGTGTGTGTGTGTGTGTGTGTGTGTGTTCTATTGGTTTAGATGGGACAAGGTTTTCTATATCATGTGTTTCATTGAGTGTAGTTAACCTCCTTGAGTTGGAGTTTTCCTAGTAGGTTTGTATTTATAGCTAAACATTGCTTGAATTTGGCTTTATCATGAAATATTTTATTTTTCCTTCTATGGTAAATGAAAGTTTTGCTTGATATAATAATATGGGCTGGATCTGTGGTTCCTTAGCATATGTAGCACCTCTGTCTAGGCCCTTATGTTTTTTAGATTCTCTGTTGAGAATTCAGGTGTAATTCTAATAGGTTTGCCTTTATGTTTCTTTTTTTCTCTTGCAGCTTTTAGTATTCCTTCTTTGTTCTGCATTTTCAGTGTTTAAGTTATTATGTGGCTAGGAGACTTTCTTTTCTGTTACAATCTATTTGATGTTCTATATACTTCTTGTACATCTAGGCATCTCCATCTTTAGGTTTGGAAATTTTGCTTTTATGATTTTGCTGAAAATATTTCCTGGGCTGGTGAGCTGGGAATCTTCTCCTTCCTTTGTTCCCATTTTTCTTAGGTTTGGTCTTTTCATAATGTCCCAGATTTCCTGGATATTTTGATATTTTCTTTGGATTTCACATTTTGTTTGACCTATGTATTTATTTCTTCTATAACATCAATTCCTGAGATTCTCTTATGTCTCTAGTACTCTGTTGCTGTAACTTGCCCCTGTGGTTCCTCATTACTTATCTAGGTTTTTCATTTCCAAGATTCCCTCAGTTTGTGCTTTCTTTATGGCTTCTGTTTCCATTTTTAGGGCATGAACAGTTTCATTCAATTCCTTCAATTGTTCACTTATTTTTTATTTTCCTCTTTAAAGGGATTTATGATTTTTCCTAATTATTTGTATTTTCCTGTGTTTCTTTGATGAATTTATCCAATTCTTCCAATTGTTTGTTTGTCTTATCATTGATTTATTTGAGGGCTTTATTAATTTCCTCTTTAAGGATCTCTATTGTATTCATAATGCTTTTAAGATCTTTTTCTTCTGCCTTGGCCTTCTCAGAGTGCTCAAGTCTTGTAGTAGGACAGTTGAGCTCTGATGGTGAATATCGCCCTGGTTGCTGTTGAAATTCTTACACTGACTTTGGGCATCTGGGCTTGGGGTGCTTATTGATTTAGGTGCCATATTCTTGAGGGTTTTGTTTTTTTTTAGATGAGTGTTTTGTTCCTTTGTTTGTGTTTATCTCTGGTCATTATGGCTTGGGATAGGACTGAGGATTTCCACTGGAGTTAATGGATGGGGTTTGGGTTGGTGTGGGCTCTTAGTACTGCAGTGAGTCTCCCCTGGATTTCTGGAGGTTGGATCAACCTCTGATTCAGCAGGGAGCTTCTGTTTGAGTTGAGTTGAGTTAAGCTTCTGCTTAAGTTAGCAATAAGGAGTAGAGGAGGATTGGAGAGAAAGAAGGAGGACACCTAGAGAGTGGAAAGATTCTGTGGGCAGGCAGCTATCCTACTTGGAGTTGTGGAGGCTTGGTTAGCTTCTGGTCCCAGCAGGGAGCCTCTGCTTGAGTTGGGGGTGGAATAAGGTGGTAAACATGGAAGAGAGGGAGAATTGGAGATAGGACAAGGACACTAAGAGAGATGGCACTAATATTCTGTGGGAAAGCAGACAGCCTACCTGCTTATTCTCTACCATAACTTTTGACTTTAAAGGTGCTTCCTATATTCCAAGAACAAGTAATCTTTTTGACTAAAACACACCAGAGTCTGAATATTACTGTTTTACAGTAAATCTTGTCTAATGCTTGGCTTTTATTGAATTGTTTTAAATAAAAATTATTAGGAAGAAGTAATAATGGCATCCTCTTCCCTCCAACCACTTCCTCACTCCAAATGCTCCCATGCACTCCACTCCTTCTTACATTGTTTACCTCTTTTTCTTTGATTATTTTTGCTACTTTTATAAGTACATAAATATACAAATATAACCCCTTGGTTCCATTTTTATTTATGAGTATATGATTTGAGGGTTGGTCAGTTTGCATTGAATAAATTGTTAGGGGTTCATTCTTGGGAGACACCAATTCTTTCAAATCTGGCAGTCATTACTTGCTTGCAATTCCTTGTCTAGGGTAGGGATGCTTTGAGAAGTCTGTCCTTCAGCTTTAGCACATATTAATAATGATATCCAGGTTTTAGAGTTCTGAGGTAATTTCTGTCTTCATATTCTGGAGTGACAATCATAGAAAATTAATAGGGATTCTGGTGACAGATAGCAACTTGCTACCCAAACAAATATCTGAAAGTACTGTAGTGTTTTTGGTCTTTGACAATGAGTAATATCTGGGATTCATTTTGTGATTTTTAATAGAAAAATTCTAAATTTTCTCCTAAAAAGAGTATGATAGTAATTTGGGGATCACAGATAACTGTTGTGGGACCAGAAAGATCAAGGAAAGTAGGAAATACTGTATCTGTCATATTAGAGAATAAATAGATATATAACTTGAGTTGAGCAGAATGTTACTAGAAATTTAATTGTTATAATATGAGTTTTCAGAAGGAAATGAAAAGCACATTGTTTGTCTCTGAAAGAAAGATAATCCTTGGTGTAAAATGATTGAGATGATAGATTAATTTCTCCTTGGTAAAAACTATAATGTAGGGAAGCAATACTTAGTTACTTATCTGGAGATGTTAACAGGCAAATAACAGATAGTGTTTCCTTCTTTTCCTAAGTTACTTGTAGTAAAATGTGACAAGGAAAGATAAGAAAGAGGTTTTATCTAAAACAAAGCAAGTGAATGCAAAAAAGTGATTTAGGAAGTCGATATTCTATCCAAAAACATATACTAGAAACAGGATATAGATTGGACTGAAAAACTTTGTCAAGGAGATTGGAGGTGATTTGTTAACCTCTTGTTAACCTACTCAGAAATCAGAAATAAACATTCATTATTTAGGAAAAATTTGATGAATATATTTTCTAGGTGCCTTGACACCTCTTGAATTTCAATGTACATCTGTCGAGATTTTTTGGTAGGGAATATTTAATAGCAGAAGGCAGACTTCTCAAGGCATCTCAACTCTAGGCAAAAAACTCCAGGAAACTAATGATGATTAAACGTGGAAAAATTTGTGTCTTCTAAGAATGAACTCCTAACTAGTTATGCAAGACAAGCTGGTCAACCCTCAAATAATATACTAACAAACAAAAATGGACACAAGGGGTTATATTTGTATACTTGTGTATTTATATCTGTAACAAAAATAACCAAAGAAAAAGTGGCCAACAATGTGAGGAGTAGAGTACATGATGCAAATTGGAGGGAGGAAAAGGAAGGAAGAAAAGTGATTTGATTATGTTTTGATTAAAAATATATTTTTTAAAAAGATGTCAAAAGTAATTTCTGATTGCATTGAAAGTTGTGCGTTTAAATTTGATACCAGAGTAGGGTCAAACATTGAATATGTTGGGGTGGAGTAAATATACACTGAATATTGTAGCGTATTCTATTCTACCTAAGATACACACAGAATATTTACAATAGCATACAATTACATAAAATTTCACAAGACAAAAGCTAGTTTATATAAAATGCTAATTATCTCAGGAAATTTTAAATTATTTCTTAGATAATATTGTACAATGTATTTGATTATATTTACCACTATCCCTCCTCTCATTCCAGATCTACTTCCCTTTTCTACTCACTCAATTATGCCTCTTCCATCTCCACCAAGTAGAAATTTTGCTGTCCAAATAACCTTAGATGTATGGCCTTCTACTACAGTTTGGTTTACGTACCAGCGTCTATAAACCTAAGGAAAACTTCCTCTTCCTCTTCTAGCATCTGTCCTTAGCCAATGATCACTTTATACCTACCTTTCTTCACTGTACTGGGGTTTGTATGGTTTGAGATTACCCAGGTCTTATGTATGCTGTGATAGCCATTTAGAATTCATTCATGTAGTTTTCTTACTGTGTCCAGAAATCACTGTTTACTTGTAGTCATTAATCACTTCTGACTCTTCAAATCTTCCTGCCTCCTCTTCATCAATGATCCCTGACTGTTAGGAAGAAAATCTATAATATAAATGGAACATTTATAGCTAAGTATATTACAGTATCCTATAATCTACACTGTAACCAATGTGAGCATCTGTGTCATTATATGCCACATGTTCTCTAGAGTCTGTGAAGGCTAGATGAAAACATTTGTCTCTGTAAAGCTAGAATCCTAGGCAATTGTGAACCTCTTCATGTTCAAGCTGCGAACAGAACTTCGATTCTCTAAAAGAACAGTGCAAGCTCTTGATCATAAGCAATCTATATGACCCATAACAGAATGTTTTAATGTCTGAATCTAAAACATACTGGTTTTCTCCATAGTGTAAGCTCTCTCTATGTAAGCACAAGACCTTCAACTCATGGCTCCATCACAAGGGTATGTGTGACTACTGAGTGGGCTTTGAAACCATTCCATATAAAAATTATTAAGTGTGAGCCTTGAAAATTGAGGCCATTTGTAAACCAGCCTATATGTTCTACCTGAAATATAATTGGTGATGGGGCTGAAGAGATGGCTCAGTGGTTAAGAGTACTGGATTCTCTTCCAGAAGACCTGTGTTCAATTCCCAGCATCCACATGGCAGCTCACAACTGTCTAGAACTCCAGTTCTAGGTAATAGGACACCCTCACACAGATGTACATGTAGGTAAAACACAAATGCATGTGAAATAAATTAAATTAATTTTTAAAATTCAGAAAAAAGGAATAAAATATACTTGGTGATGTTATTCTAGACTCTCACCTTATCTACTTTAAAGGAATGCCTTTGACCATATTCAGCATTGGGGATTGCTATGTTCCAAGTGTTTGTGATTTTTCACATACATATTTTTGTTTTCTTTAAAAAAAACTTAATCACTTGTGTAATATTAACTAAGACACAAGGACAGAGCCTTCAAATATCAAATATAACCCAAAATAAAACAGGTCCCAAAGCACTAGGTTTTCAATCTACATCATGAGGACACATTAATTAAATGCAATTCCATGAAGAAAGATATGAGCTTTTATTAGACAACAAATCTGCTGATACATTGCTCTTGACCTGCCCTGGTTCCAGAATTGTGAGAAACAAGTTGTTGATGTTTGCAAGGTTGCAAAAATTTCTATGGCAAGATAAATGGGCTGATGCAGAGATTCTGGGTCTTGCTCTCAAAAACTCTTACTCAGATACAACTTCTCGTAGATTGTAAAGAAAAAGAAAACTGAATATTGAAACAAACTATTCGATTTTAACTTAACTTTTTCCATATCATCCAACTCACGCCACAAATATGAAAACATATTATAAAGAATTTGTGACTGCTGATTCTTCTGCATCCTGAAATGCCCCAATGTCATGATGGGACAGCCTGACTGACAGCATGGGCCGAAAGCTTAATGTACAGAAGACTAGATTTAAGTTGGAAACTGTAAGTAAACTGTTCACTTCAACATTCAAAATTGATGCTGTGGGTATCAGAACAAAGAGTGCAAGAGAAACAAATGTATACTTAGTACTATACAGCCTTCTCCTTTGTCTTTCCAAATTTCATACACAATGTTTAATGTGCTGATTTTAGCCAGAAGAAAAACAGACAACTTTATCACAGAAGTTTTCAGTTAGGCTGTGATATAAATAGAGAAAAACATGAGTACCTATATGTGACAAAATTTTAATTCTCAGAAGTCAGTACTGCATGTGTTAAACATCAGTTGACACAGTTTATCTCAGATAATGCTAGGTGATTGAATACAGGCAAGGCAAACATTTATAGAAATGGAGTACTGGATACAGCATTGCTAGCTTCATAAGATTATTTTCTTTTCAGAATTCTAATGATTCATTCTGTCTTTGATACAAGCCACATTAACTTATTCTTATATTTTATATCATTTAAGACACTTTGTAAGGACTTAGGTTTAAAATATAATACATACTAATTTCATTTTGTGTAGTGTGAATTTGGAGTTAATAGAGTAAGGATTTTTTTTTTGAGATTTCACAACTATAACAAACCAGTGCTGATCAGAATATATTGCTTTATCTAGAGTTTTGGTATAATGAGCATACTAACATTTCAGCATCCATTACATACTGAAAAAGTTCTCCATAATTAAGGATAATTGGCAATAGAGAAAATGAGAAGCTGAAAATGACTCTACATTCGGCTTTGGCAAGCTGCTCTGCAGCATGTGCAAGAGAAAGAGGGGTGGGAGAAGATTCAAGTCATGATCTGAACTGGTCAAGGGTGTCTTTATTATTGTGAACCCTGTTCCCTCCTCATGCTCTGTGCATTTAAAATCAGCTGCAAGGTTTCCTTGGATTGTCCACAAAACACTATATTGGGATTAAAGACCAATCAAATTTCAACTATATTTAATGATAATGCAGTGTCATTTTCTAAGTGCCAATTAGCCTTAAATTGTAAAGTCATTAAACAGCCAAGTCATTTTTAACATCCTACCTAAGTCAAAGCTCAACTGCTTGTTATATTTTCAGTGATACTCTAATTAAGCTTAACACAATTTCATTTGGGAAGATTTGTTGTTATTATTGTTCAAAAGTAATCAGATTAGCATATTTGAAGCATTATTTTTATTTATACTACATTGAAAAGGTATCTCTTATGTCATTAAAATCATTCTAAAAGTATATCAAATTATAGCTTTATTTAAAGCCACATCCAAATACTCTTTATGCTATATTTATTTCTGGAAGTACTATCATTACTTTAATTTTTTAAAAGGTTAGCTTTTAAAATGAAATGACACATTTTCAGGCTTTGCACAACTTGTCGTTGTAAATATGAAGGAGAGAGTTTGCATACAGGCATGCCAGCAAATACATGTGCTCATTGCACAGTACACAAATAATAAAAAGAGGATCCATAACACATTAGAGTTCCATCATGAGATGGATCTTTATTATTTGATTTTGGAGGAATTATAGCTGTAAATAAGGAGATAAAAATGTCCATCAATGCATTTGAATGGCCTCAAACTACCTTTTATTTTCAAAACTTGTATATTAAGCACAAGATATGATGATTCTATTACTTATCTCAAGGAAGAGAAATTTGCATCTGAATATCCTGTAAACCTAGAATAAAATTATGTTTACCTCAACATATATGAATACTTGCACAAGTCCTGGACCAAATTGTGATAGTTAAAAATGTGGGGGAGTGCCTGACTCTCAGCTTCTATCTGAGCTCTGCCTCTTTTCTGCTTTCTGTTTGCTTCCACTTCACTTCTTTCTGAGATCTGCTTCCACACTCTGCTTCTAATTTGCTTGCTTCTCTAAACTCTGAAATCTGCTTCAACTCTCGGCTTCTCTCTCTGAGCTCTGCCTCTTCCTTCCAAGTACTGGGATTAAAGAAGTGCACAGCCATTGCCTTCTGAATTGGGATTAAAGATGTGTGCTACATTAGAGTTAAAGACATGTACTAACAGTCTTTCTACTTTAGAGAAGCCCTGTTGCCAGATTAAAACACAAAATGTTCCTGTACAGTATGTCTTTATAGTTTGGTGCTCAATAGCAATGTAAATGGAAGTCTATAAGAAACCAACTATATGCATACTCATACAAAAACATACTAAGACATACACACAAACATACACACTTACACTTATTCACAGACACACAAATACAAAAACATACACACATACATGTGCACATACACACATAAATCCTACAAAATCTGAAAAATAAGCCATCAAGCATTAGGATATCCTACTTCTCAAGAACCCCAAAACAGTTCAAGGGCAGAAGTAATGGACGAGACTGCTTGTTGTCAGCAAATAGTGATAGGACATGAATTAGTAGCAATTGTAGAATTCACTTTTTAACAGAAAATATTAAGTAAATAGAATAAAATAAAGACCCTGTAAGTAAACCAATAAACCTAGGCCCACCTAAACTTTTAGAAAGTTAACAAAAACTTTTAATGGGAAAAAAGGCAATATGTTCAACAGAGGTTCTGACAAAATTGGATATCTACCTATAAAAGATTAAACTTAAAATAATATATTTCATCTTGCATGTAAATCAATTCAAAATGATTAAATAAGTTAATATAAACATGAATTGCTAAAGAAATTAGATGAAAGCATAGAAAATACTCTTGAAGTTTTGAAGTAAGAAAGAACTTTTCTGAACAGAATTTTAGTAATATATTAATTAGGCCCATGTATCAGCAGATGGGACAACTTGAAAACAAGCATTTCTGTACAGGCAAAGAAACCATTAGCAGAGCGCATAGAGTCTACAGAGAGAGAGGCCATCTATACTCACTATACTGAAGAAGAGGGACTGATATACAGAATTTCCAGACAACTGAAGAAACTAAATAACAAGAAATAAAATTGCAATCAGGAAAGAGCGAATGAATTGAATATAGAGTTAGAAAGAAAGAGAGAGAGGAGGAAGGGAGAGGGAGGGAGGAAGAAAGGAAGGAAAACAGGAAGGAAGAAGAAAGGATGGAACAAAAGAAGGAAGGAAGGAAAGAAGGAAGATGGCTAGTAACTATTTACAAAAAAGTGTTCAATATCAAGATTGGGAGATAGAAATTAAAACAACTTCGAGATATCATCATATCCCAGTCAGAATGGGTATTATCAAAATATCTGACAGTAAATGATGGGAAGTATGTAGAAAAGAGAAGACCTTATGCTTTGATTTTATAGGTACAAAGTAATATAGCTACTATAGACATTACTTTGGATTTATTTACTTTTTATTTCAAAAATAAAATAATAAAATCAGACAAACCTGCTACACAATTCCACTTCCTTATCCTGTCACATAGATATATGTCCATCTGTATTTATTGCTTCTCTATTCATAGTAGAAAGGAAATGAAAACATCCTATTTGTCTATCATCAGATTCATGGATAATAAATATTTTGTAACATAAAAAAATGAGATATTATTCATCTTTAAAGAAATATGGAATAACAAAATTTACAGGAAAATGGATCAGCTTAGACTATGTAATGCTATTTAAGGTTATTCAGTCTCAGAAATAAAAACAATATGGTTTTTGTGCTTCCTCATCTGGGGTTGCTAGCCTGTAGTGTATATCAACATATGTAAACAACTACAGGTGTGGATATAGTATAACATTCAGAAAGACAAATAAGAACATTTAACAGCTAGTAGTATGGAAGTACAAAGTTTAACTAAAGGACATGTGAGTCTTGAAAGACTATGAATTTAATTGATTTTCTTATTGTAACATTATTTCCCCCTTTTAATGATGGGTAAGTGCATGGAAAAGTAAATGACAATGATACTGAAAACTCCCAATTAATGTTCAACATCCTCAGAACAGCTATTCTAACCCTTTAGAGTTTAGGGCTAGGAAAAGTTTGTTTAAGTGACTATACTATCTTACTGTGTGAGTTTTTTATTTGTGATGTCATTACAATAAAATGATTTAGAAATATTAGAAAATTTTAATATATGAACATATTAAATAGAAGTAGAGAAGCAGAAAACTTAAATACATGCCAAAAACAACTGAAAGGAAATTTACAAGGTTTCAAGTCTGTTAAATTGAATTTTGTGGTAGAGCCTTCACTCTGAGGTTAAGAGTATCCGTTGCTCCTTCAGAGGACTGCCTCTTGGTTCTCAGAAACTAGATCAGTCATCTCACAACCACTTATAACTCTATCACCACAGCATCAAATGCCTTCTGGCCTCATTGGCCACCAGCATATAAATGCACATACACAGAGACACAGATATGTACACTTTGACAGAATTAAAGTAAGAGAATTTTTATTTTGTCCATGATTTAAATGTTTCAGTTTGCATCAGAATTTCTTGTTGAACTGTGATACTACACACTCAGGAGTGCACAGACACTTAACACTTTCTCAACCTTTCATTTCAAAGTTGTTTTTCTAGTTCCCACTTTCAATTGTGTGCCAGACTTTCAGATACCTATTTTCCCCTTCCTTGACTGAATAGTTGAAACAGAGGAATATTGGCGGAGACAACCCACTCTCCTAGGACTTCTCATCATGTTCTACAAAACCTGATGAAAAGAAAAAGATTGCCAACTTCTTTTTTTTCTTGTTTTCACTCCAATAAACACATTGATTTTAGTGTCACACAGAAACTGTGTTCTCTACTATATTTTAAATTTAATCAAGCCAGTATTAATTGGTAGTTTCAAGAATTATTGATCCCAGAACTCTTCTGGGACTTGAGTAAAACTCAAGTAGAAGGACTTGAGTAAAACTTTATATATCTCTTGGAGGAAATGTTTGCAGTCAACATAAATGGTTTCTTCAATTCTTCTTTTGAGTGAAGTCCTTTATGTTTGAAATTGTCCATTAATTATAAACTGAACAAATATTTATTGTTGTTGAAGTATAGTGTCAATATAGCAATATTTCACATTTTATGAACACATGCAAGCAGATCACATTAGTCACTGAAGCCTTGAGAGATAATGAATCAGCTTTACTGAGAAGGTTTAGAAAAACTAATTTTTCTACTTTGACCATTTTCTGAATATCTCAAATCTGCAGTCAACCAGGTTTTCCAGGTGATCATGCTGGCAAGGCTTTGTTTTACTTTTTCTCATCATGTGTCCAGTGCACACGTACCTCTTTTGCCACCTCAGGCCACTTGGTGTCCTGATATAACTTCTTCTGCATATTTGGTCTTTAATTCTAAACCATATTGTAAATACTTACACCTGTGATAGACCTTAAATATCAAAATCCATAAGATCTTTTTAGATTGATGATTAAAATAAAATAATTTGCAAGATATATAATCATAGATTCTCATTGTGGAGACATGAAAAGATACACTCTACAGATCTATGTTAGGGAAGCCTTTCCAAGTTTCCTAAAGGTGATAATTTAAGACAGACTTCAGCATATATCGATTTGTTTGGACATTTTAAAACCTTGTTGTTCTTTTGCTTGTATACCATGTTTTCTGATTTTGAGGTTTTTATGATACTTGTTTTTGTCTCTCTTTATGTGTGTGTGCTTCTTGTGCCTTAATTAATATGTTTTAATTCTGTTTTTTATTGCATGCTTATTTTCTAGAGAGAGACAGAAAAAGGCAGAAGAATAGACAGTGGAGAAATGGTGAGGATCTGATAGGATTTGGTGGAGAGGAAAGTGTAATCAGAATGTATTTTATGGAAATATATTTTCAATAAAAAGACACTGTCATGTATAAAGCCAATCTCTCTTTCTTATACATAGAAGCCACAACTAATAATATTACAGCCTCTACATTACAGGAAGTAGAGCTCAGGAGAACAAAGAACACTGTGTATATTAACACATGACTCCACCTGAGATATTTTAATCTGCCATCCCTTATATGTATGCTAATAAGCTTAATGTTATGTAGTATTTTATATCAATAGGTTACAAACATCTTTGAGGAACAAAAAAATAAGAAATAAAGAAAAAGAAAAATTAGATAGCAACCATAATACATATTTGTCGTCTTAAGGACAATGTGCCATACAGTGGATACTGCCAGCTTGATTTTGAATCACATGAGAAGACTCAGTTCAGAAATGAACAGTAAAAGTGATTTTTAACAGTAACACCAAAGTCTTCAGGGTATCATCAAACAAATATTAATAGAAAAGACTTTTATTTTCTAGTGTTTTAAAGCAGCAATGAGCATGGACTTTCAAGTTTCTCAGTAGTTGGATGCAAAGTCAATTGGCTGTATGCCCAAAAGTCATTACTGGGCCATTTGGGAGTTCCATTTCTATCGTTTTTTGTTTTTTGTTTTTTTTTTAATTGAAACATATATTGATTGCTATAGTGGTGCACCAGTCACACTCCACTAACAGGGTATAAGTGTACCTCACACACACCTCAGTATTTTTGTCATTTGTATTAGTAATGATGGTCATATTTGTCAGGTATGATATAGACTATTAAAGTATCTTTAATTTGCATTTTTACAGATAGCTAAAGATTTTGAATTTTTAAAATTATTTAATAGACACATTTCTTTTGAGAATTTCCTGTTCAGCTTCATATCCTGTTTTTATATTTTTCATAATGTTTAGTTTTTTAGTTATTTGCATATTTTAGAACTAATCTTGTTTCCATTGAACAGCTAGGAAAGATTTCCTACCATTTTCTGGGCTGCCTATCCATTTGCTTCATAGTTCCCTTTGCTGGTAGAAGCACTTTTAGTTCCATTTGGTTTAATTTGGTGTACTGTTGGTGTGGCATTCAGAAACTCCTTACTTATGCCTCTAAGTTGAAGTGTGATCCATATTTTTTACTCTAGCTGTTCCTGGAGTCTTTATGTGCAAGATGTGAGATCCAGTGGTCTCAGCAATATTTGTTGAAGATGGTACCTTTTTTTCAGTTTCTAATTTTAGTAACTTTGTCATAACTCAGATAAGTATATTTGTGTCAACTTATATATGGACTCTCAATTCTACTGTACTTTTCTATGTCTAGATTTATGTTAGCAAAATGCTGTTTTTATTAACTATGGTTCTGCTGCACAATTTGACATCATGTACAGTAATACTTTCCATAGTATTCATTAGATTAAGAATTGCTTTCTCTGTGGCCTTTAATGCCTCTATATGAATTTTATGTTTTTATATGTAAATGACAATATAGAAATTTTTGTTAGGATTTCATTGATTTTGTAGACTACTTTTGTCAGGACAATCATTTTACAGTATTAATTCTTCCAATCTTTGAGCATGGTGTTTCTTTCCACGTTCTAGTTATTTCTCTATATCTCAAATTTTTCATTTTAAAGACCTTTGTTTCCTTGCTTGAACTTATTTCAGGTGTTTATTTTTTGGCTCTTGTGAAGGGGGTTATTTTATTTTTTTACATATGTTTTTCTTCTCTCATATAACACATCCTGATCACAGTTTCTCCTCCCTCTACTTGTACCAGCTCTCCTCTCAATTTCCCCTCCCCTTTAGATCCATATCATCCTTCCCATCCAGACCGGCCACTTTCCCTCAGAAAAGAGCAGTTCTCTCAGAGTTGCTAATCACACAGGGCATAACAAGATGAAACAGGACCCAGGGCAGGACACAAGCCCCTGCATCAAGGTGGTCCAGGCAATCCAGCAGGAGGGAAGTGGTCCACAGGGCAGGTAAAGGAGGCAGAGATCCCCGCCCCAGTCCAACTTTGAGGAATACACCAAACCTAACAACCATAAGATATATGAAGGAAACTTAGCACAGACCCATGCAGGCCACGTGACTGCTGCTTTAGTCTTTGTGTTCCCTAAGAGTCTTGGTCAGTTAACTTCCTGCGGCATGTTTCCCTGATGTGCTTGACCTCTTTGGTCCCTACAATCCCTCCTCTCCCTCTAATGCAGAGTTTCCAGAGCTCTTCCCAATGCTTGTCTTTGGACCTCTGTATCTGCTTTCATCAGCTACCAGAGGGAGCCTTTTGATTATGATTGGGGTATGAACCAATACTAGGTCTCTGGGATATCTAGTCTCTGATTCCTGGCCATCTCCACAGTGTCAGGCATGGGCTCCCTCTCTTGGTGTGAGGTTCTACCCTTCCATTGCTTCAGCACATTCTTTCATTTTTAAGTCTGTTTGTCATCTGTATATAGGAAGGCTACTGTTTTTTTTGTGTTAATTTATATATCTTGTCAATTAGCTGAAATTATTTGTCAGTTCTAAGATTTTTTGAATGTTTACTGAAGAATTATGTCAATAAAATATGAATGACATGTCTTCTTTCCATATTTTTACCCCTTTTATTTTCTTCTCCTATTACTGTTCTAACTAACAAATGCCTCAAATAATATGTTGAAAAGGAACAGAGTGAACAACTTTGCCTTGTATAATAGCATGCCTACTGATGTGGTGGTTCAGCAACAGAGACACTGAGACATTTTAATTCATTGGTGGAAGCCCTGCCAGACCTCAGCAGCAGGAATCAACACCATGGCAACCATGAACCTGGACAGTGGAACCCTGAGTGTCTGAGCACAGGTGCTTTTATCCATTCAGAAATCCTCAGATACAGATTATAAGCAATCAAACATGCTCCTCCGAAATCCAACACCTGCAGACAATACAAAACATCAAAAACCTGTGCATCCCTTTTTTCCAACAGTGCATTAAACAATTATTTTATGTATAACAACAACAACAAAAAAAAACCAACCAACCAAACAACAACAACACACACACACACACACAAAACTACTACAAATGGCATATCAATGTGGAACAGGACATCATGCCAGCTAATCTAACCTGGAGACAAGGAAGAACAAGAAAGAAATTCTAGATCTAAAAGAGTCAGGTGAAGTATGCTCAGTGCAGCTTCTAGAGGACAGACATTATATATTTGCAAAAATAATGAGTAGAAGTCTTCTGAAGGAAGAAGAGAGTGAGAAAGGAAATAAGCCTCTATGAAGAGAAAAGGCTGTGAAATTTATAAATAAATGAGTAAAAAAGCTTCAAGGTGAAAGCCACAGAATAGAGATCCTTAGAAATAAAGAATTTAGCTGGGAGCAAGAAAAAGCAATGTTCTTACTGCTTTTCCTGATCATGGAAGTGATGCTTCCTCCTGCTGCTGGTGGTAGGATGCTGTTTCACGAACTGAGTTTTCTGATAGCTGTGCTGTGTTTCTGTGAAGTCGAAGCAGGTCTTGTGTTTGAGGCCTGTGAAGAAGGATATATGTTTCTCCATAGCAGTGGTGAGAAGGAATGCCAAACTACCAGACTTTGTCAGATATTCTTTCCACCAGCCTAGGAAACCCTGCTGTGGAAGCAGAGTCTTGTGGCTTAGCCGAGAAACTACGAATCAGAAAAGCCTCTTTGTGCAGTAGACAAGAGACAATGGAGAGATGTATAACTAGACAAAGTGCTGAGCATAAGACACTGAGTGCACAGCCCTGATTAGGACATCTTTTTTATCCCTACCATGACCCCTGAGGATTGTGGAAGAATGGTCAGGAAAAAAAGACAGAAAACGGAGACAGGTGTTGGAAGTGATTGCTACTAAACATAACATGGCTAAGATAATTATTAACACGTTGTAGCTATGGTTACTTGCAAAATCTACACAAGAAGAGGTCAGTCAAATTCCTGGCATAGACATGATGGAAGATCTCCAGGCTCCATCATTTATGGAGGAGCTATTGGCAATGAATATTTGTAATGGGAGAGAGAATAATTCTTTTTTGAGAATGTGGCCACTCCTTGGATTCCAGCGTAAGAATGGATGATCCCACACTCATGCACACATGAATAGCACTAATTTAGTTTTTTTTTTTAGAAGGGGACATGGCATTGGGAAAGGGCATGTTTGGGAGAGAGGAGTGTTGGAGGGAGGAAATCAGGTATTACTATGATTTGTATTTAATTGTATATATATTTATAAAATTTTCAAATATAAAACAACATTTTTAAAAGGATATTTAACAAAATCCAAATACTCTGGGAGTGGGCAATAGGTTTTCTTGAATGAGAAAAATGCAGATATTCTCTAACAAATAGACATTACCAAGATACATGAGCAATTCAATTTGATGACACATGACACAGAGAACAAACATATGAAAAACTCAAACAGGAGCAAAGTATAATCAGAAAATCACTATTGACAATGGCTTGATGGCCTCAGAGCCCTACCCTGTTCATGGGCAGAGCATTCATACTTCATAGAAAAGAAGCACTGTGGTAAGATCATGTTTGAAATAATTGTAAAGAATGGGTTGACCTCTCACTAGATACAGAAAGCTACATCTGAAACTGTTACATGAGATTTAAACTGGGAACAAATACTCATGATGAGATGCAACAGGAGGTTTTGGAAGATAATAAAATAAAGCCCATGGAATAAGAGGAAACAAATAAAGACAGAGTAACTCTGACAATCCTCATTACAGGGCACTGCCAGATAATTAAATAAGATATATATGGACTTCATAGGGGAGGAAGACATGAACAAGTATCATATCAGAAGCTTGAAATAAATATTCAAAATCTTTTGATATCTATATAAGGGCTAGCTACAGCTGTGGTGGTAAATCGTATCACTCTAGGGGAATATCCAGACTGAGAAGAGAATCAGGTCTTGCCAATGAAGATGGGCCAGGAAGGACTCAGAGCAGAACTGACAAAAACACATAAGGAAATTTAAAAAATAAAAGGGTGGCATGCTTTGAAAAATCACTTAGAAAGCAAAGTGAAATAAATGTTTCTGACACTAATACATTTTACAGAATTCTATAGATAAGAAATTTCTATACCAGAAGGATTACTGAATTGTAAAGAAAATATTATCTGTGACCTTAGTAGAATGATTTTAGTACATTTGCAGGTTCAAAGGTCAAACTGTAATGAATTCAGAGACAAAATGATTACACACTGGTGGTTTTCAGAAATGCACTTTAATGTGAGAAAATGTGGGTGGGAATTTTGTAGAACAAGATGGTTTGTACAAAGGGTTTTCAATCCGGATATGCAAACACAGCCATCATGGTGAGCTAGTGCCCAAAAGAGATAAAAGAAAAAAAAAGTAATGATAATTTAAGATGAAAGGACATTGAAGAAAAATGTTAATGAATTCCAGTATAAAATATGATTCTACCATACAAAACAAAGGAATGTAGGCAATCTTATCTTTGGAAACACAAAGAAAGGACAGGATCGTATCATTAAAGGAATTATATAAGGGAATTTTTTTAAAAAGATGGTGAAACTTTATTTTGCAACTAATATATGAATGAAAATTATTTGCTGAAATCAAAACGGCGGGATTCAACTGGTAGGAAGCCTACAGGGAAATAAAAAAAATGTGACAACACTAAATAATATCTAAGTAAATGAGTGCTATTAATGCAAGTTAATGCGGAGATTTTTTAATTATAACAAATATGTAATAATGATTGATATTTTCAGCTGATAGGTAAACCATAAGAAGACATGATTTTTTTTCTTTTTTTAATTAAATTTATTTATTTCTCTCCTATAATATATCCTGACTTGACCCATTCTTTCCTCCCTCCACTCCTCCCAGCTCCCTCAACTCCCCTCCCACAGGTCCCCCTACACACACACACACAGACACACACACACACACACAAACACACACACACACACACACAAAACACACACACACACACACACACACAAACACACACACACACGCTTCTCTTCAGAACAGAGCATGTTCCCCAGGGTTACCACTCAAACAGGACATATCAAAATGAAACAAGGCCAGGCTAGAGCCCCTACATTAAGGCTGGACTAGACAACCCAGTAAGAGGAAAGGGGTCTCAATGCCAAGTAAAAGGGTCAGAGACTCCTCCATTTCTCTTTTAGGGGTTCTACAAATGCATCGGGCCAGGTAACAGTAAGATATATATATATATAGGTAACCTTGCAGGGTCCATGTCTGCCACTTCAGTCTCTGTGAGCCCCTAAGAATCCTCATCAGTTGACTATGTGAGGCATGTTCTCCTGGCGTTCTTGACTCCTCTGGTCTCCGAAATCCCTCCTCCTGTTCTTCATAAGGATTCCCTAAGCTCTGCCTGATGTTTGTTCCTGGGCCCCTGCATCTGTTCCCCTCAGCTGCTGGAGGGAGCCTTTATTGTGATAGGTACCGAAATACAAGCATAGAAGAATATCATTAGGAATCATCTTCAGGCTATACAGTCTCCAGTTCCTGGCCAGCTCTCTGCAGTATTGGGAATTGGCACCCTCCCTTGGCATGGATTTCTTCTCTTCCATTGCTCCAGCAGATCTTGCAGGCAGGATAGTTACAGGTCGGAGGTTTTGTGGCTGGGTTAGTATCTCAGTCCCACCACTAGAAGCCCTGCCTGGTTACAGAAGATGGCCTGTTCAGACTTCCTGTCCCCAATTACTAGGGGTCATTTCTAGTATCACCATTATAGTATCCAGGGGGTTTCCAGTGCACTAGTTCTCCAGAGCACCTCCAAAATGTCACTCAATTTTAGTCATCTCTCCCTATATTCTCTCCCACCATCCCTCTTCCCCAACCTGATCTCTCCTGTTTCCCATCTCCATCTTCCCCAAGCCCACCTGCAACATATGTTCCATTTCTCCTTCCCAGGGAGATCCATGTGTCTCCATTGGGTCTTTCCTTGCTGCATAGTCTTCCTGTATCTGTGGATTGTAGTATGATTATCTTTTACTTACGAGTTAATTACCATTTATAAGGTAGTATATACCATGCTTCTTCCTGGGTGTGAGCTATCTTGCTCAGGATAATTTTTTTCTAGTTCCATCCATTTACCTGCAAATTCTAACCTTTATTTAGACAAAATGGCCACCTACAAAATCTGGAGAGATTTTCACCAATTCCACTACTGATACAGGGCTAATGTCTAAAATACATAAGGAATTCAAGAAACTAGACATCAACAAAACAAATAATCCAACTAAAAGTGGAGTACAGATCTAAACAGAGAAATCTCAGAAGAGGAGTCTCAAAAGGCTAAGAAACACTTAAAGAAATGTTTGTCATCATTAGCCATCAGAGAAATGAAAATTAAAACTACTCTGAGATTCCATCTTAATACCTGTCAGAATGGCTAAGATCAATAACACAAATGACAGCTCATGCTGATGAGGATGTGAGTAAAGGGAGGACTCCTTGATTGCTAGTGGGAGTGTAAACTTGTACAGCCACTATGGAAATCAACATGGTGATCTCAAGAAATTGGAAATAGGCATACCTCAAGATCAAGCTATATCACTCCTGAGGTGTGTATCCGAAGGTCAATCCCTCCTACCATAAGGACACTTGCTCAACTATGTTCATAGAGGTTTTATTCATAATGATCAGAATCTGGAACCAACCTAGAAACCCCTCAATTGAAGAATGGATGAAGATAATGTTGTGTGTATACACAATGGAGTATTGCTCAAATATTAAAAACTGACATCATGAAATTGACTGGCAAATGGAGGGAGTCATTATTTCTAAGAATAGATTTTCTTACATTAATAAAGGAAGAGTATAAAACTTTCAGAGAATTAGTTTTATCATTTAAAAATATTTAAATGAAAGTAAGAGAGATGGCTCTGTGCTTTTCATGAAAGAATGAATTTGCATCTACAGAAACAGGCAAAATTGAGCATAGTAGTATGCATCTGTAATCCCCATGTTCTTATATTGAAATGACCAGTTGGGACATAAGAATTGTCAGAACCCAAAGAACAATTAGTTCGAGTGTGCAACATGAATGAGAAACCTTGTCTCAAAAAGACAGAGGATGAAGATCAAGGTTGTCCTCTGATATACCCTCACAATGCTAAGCCATGCTCATTACCACTCTCACCAAGATGCATGCACACAAAGGTAAGACATCAGTCAGACAGAAGTTTAGTTTGATGGAATATGCTTACAGTACTAGCTACTTGGAAAGGAGAAACATGAAGAAGCCACAGATAGGCAGTTGAAGAGTACAATAGGATATGTGACAATCTTCATTATTTGAATATGTTGTTTTTGCTATTGTACAATAGCCAATACAAAACAATATGATGACTATTGTATTCCATCCAGTCATTATACACTTATCTAATAATCAGCCTGTAGTTTCAATAGGTAAGAATTGAAATCCTTGCCAACTATTTCTAAAGCAAATAATCAAAAGTTCTCAAGAAACTGTATTAATCTTAAAGTCTTTGAACAGCAATTACAGCTTCAATGACTTTTACTTTTGCCTTTGTTTGATATACCTGTAGTCACTGATGTTATTTTTTTACATCAGTACATTTTTTCACCTAAGTGTCTAAGAGCAAAGTGTCATGACTAATACAATCTTGTTATATTTACTTTTAAGATATACACATGGATGAACACACACACACACACACACACACACACACACACAGCATTCTGTTTTTCTCATTCAGGACTTTGGTGTCTTGATCCAAGAATACTCCTATTCTTAAGTGGATGTGATGGTCAGAATGCAATTGAGCATGTTCACATGTTGTGCTGATTATGCCTCAGAGGAAGGCCCTGAGTATATGTCACTCTGGTCATCCTTCAGGATTGCATTTGTGAGATGGGCAAACTCTTCAGATGCATAGTCTTTTAGTTAAAACATGTGAGAGGATATGATGTTTTGTGTTGAGGATGGGGGCATAGTAAAACATTGATTATGAAACTGAAAGTTTGTGTTCTTATTTTACTGATAGTATCACATTGTATTGTTCTGTTTGTTTTTGCTTATTATGATGTGTCTTACTCTTTTATGGTGCTGTGACCAAAAATCTGGGGGGAAAAAGCAATACAAGAAATAGTTTAATGAGTCTTTATGATCCAGAAGGTGAGTCCATCAACACCATGGCAAAGAGCATTTCACCAGTATGTGGTACGTTACTTGAGAGTTCATATCTATATGATCCACACATATGAGTCAGAGAGATTTAACTGAGAATTACAGGGGAATTTGAAACCTCCAAGCTCATTCCTAATGATATACTTCCTCCAACATGGCCACTCTTCCTAATCCTTCCCAAAACAGTTCCACCAACTAGGGAACACACATTCTAACAAATGAGCATAAGAAGTCAATTTTCATTCAATCCACACCACTAGGTACGTCATCTTTTATAAATGGAATAAAATTTCAGACTACACATTTTTTATAGACTCCATTGCTGCAACACTCTAATGTATGCAGATTACACTATCAACAGGGTGTCTTCACTATAGTTATATTGAAACTGTTATTTAAAAAATCGTCCAGTGATGCCCATAGAATCCACTTTTGTATATTACATGTTTAATGTTGCGTTTCACCAAGAAACTAAAATTACATATACACAAGTCAATTTCTCAGTCTGTCTCTGTCATATATAAATCTTTCAATAGGTATTTCCATTTGTAAAAATAATATAATACACATCCCAAATTGTTTTTAATGAATTAAATTAGAAACATAATAAATATGATACCATTAATGAATCTATTGGTTCTAATGAAACTTTGAAAGGTAAATATGAAATAAAATTTCTTGTTCAATTTTTAGAAAACTAATTAAATTAATATTTACCATTAATTATATTTTTACCAACAAAGATATTATACAACTACTAATTATTATAGTGTATCTGATTATGTTTCCCCAGTAACTTTTGGTTATAACTGACGTTATACTAAATTTATGAATTAATACCCATTTCATGCTTATAGGCTGTTTTCCTTTTAAGTTACTTTTTATTAAAACAAATTGTAAGTTAAATCAATTGTTTTTAAATTTGTCATTAGTACAAACATTACTGAAATTGTGTTTAGGTTGCAACTAATTTAATTTTGTTTTTTATGTCATTTAAATCTAGTACATAAAGTTACTTTTTTCCAACCATCCAATCTGTTAAACCAGTTAAATGAGAAGGAAAGTCATGTGTTGTGTTTGTGTCTGACTTCTTGACATCAAAAATTGATCAGCAGTAACCAAGAGCAAGTACAGAAAACTTCTTAAGATAAAGTTTTCAGATCCTTAGAGAAAAGAATGGAAAGAATAGGATGCAATTTTCTTGAGACTATCCATAGTCAGCCAGAAGAAACCACTTGTTTTTTTATTTTTTTTTATTTTTCAACACCTATATGAGGCTTATGGAAGAACCACTGTCCATTGCCCAGTAGCTATCGAAAACACAAGTCTACACATTACTAACTGGTTAAATTATGTATTCCTCATTTCAAAGCTATATTTCAATTTTAATGTAATATTTATTTATCAATTCCATTTAAAATGATCAATAACTCATTTGATTAGTGTATCAATCAAGCTACATTAGAATTCTACTGGTGAATTCCATGGGTTTTAATTCATTGATTTTCATTTTTAGCTGATAAATATCTTTTAGCAGGAATTAATATATAATAAAACATATTGATGACATATAATATTATCAGATGGGAATTCTGTAAGAATCATGAAGATCAGAGTAGCCAATTTGAAATTTGTATTAATTATTTGGTAGAAAGGAATTACTGCCTAGACATGATCTAATGTGTCTAACAGGATTTGTGTCTAAATAGCAGGTATATCAGTCAAGGTTTTTGAAAGAAATAAGACTGATTATATATATGATTATACACATACATACCCAATATATTTATATAATTTATTTGATTTATTAACTGGCTTACAGAAAGTGGTTCAGGGTTCCAGTATAGGCTGTCTCACAACTGAATGTCAAGAATCTGATAGATGTTCAGTCCATGAAGCTGAATATCTGTGGTGCCAGCATCCTGGAGGATTCCTGGAAAGCTGCTGTTTTTCAATCTCTATTGGAATTCTGAGGAAATTGGATTTAATTGACCTTAGCAACAGGATGAACAAACTGGGTAGCAAGAATAAATGCAAGCAGTCAAACTTTCCTTCTTCTATGACCTTTTATGTGGGCTGTCATTAGTCAGTGTGGCCCAGATCCAGGATGAGTCTTCATTCTTGAGATAATCTGATTGAGAGAAAATCCCTCACAGGTGTGTCCAGTAGCTTGGATTTACTTGATCCCAAATGCATTCATATTGACAACACAATATTAGCTGTCAAATCAGATTTCCTGTGTGCCAAATCCAAGAACAGGCTGAGTTGCTGATAGAAGCAAGCCTGGATTACAGGACTTGGTTTGTGGAATCTCAGCTGACTATACAATACTCAGTGTGCCTAGCTCCATATCACTGCTCTTTATGCAAACACAGGAACCACCTTATTGTGCTGCTGAAGATGGCGGAGGACTAAGAGCCACTGCGACAATTCAACTTCTGCTAAATCAGTTTTACAGAGTATCTTCTTTTTTATTAATTAAATGTGTTCTTTATCAATTTCTCACATGGATATAGCACATTCTGATTTCTCTGCTGCCCATCCTCTATCATTTTCTTCCTATCCTGTCAACTCTCCTGCCTACATATCTCTTTCCCGTGCTCATTAATTTTGTTTTGGTTGGTGACTCATTTAACCTTTGCCAGGACTGTCATTGGGCTAGAAACTATCCAAAGAAGGATAGTAGGCTCATCTTCAGCACTAAACTTCTGACAAGATTTCTTAAATGGGTCAAGTTTTTTCATTTACCTGAACTACTTCAGGAAAATTGTAGTAGTGTGCATTATAGATTGCATAATTCAGAAGATAGAGACAGGAGAATTGGAAGTTCAAGGTCAAGCTGAGCTACACAGTATGAGCCTTTATTGATACACTTACATATTTATGTGCTTCAGTTGTACTTCCTCTCTGTATATAGTGAGCCCATTAATCCCTGAAGATCATGACAAGTAAAATATGCTGTATCTGGGATCTCACCTGGTATAGCAACTTTTCCTAGTTTAAAATTAATACTCTGGTCCCTAATTCTCTTATAACCACCCTCTGGTCCCTCCCATTCTTTCCCACCCAGAATTGTGTTTTTATTAAGTTTTATTAGTAATAATGAAACTAAAAAGTTTCATTATTACATTTTAAATATGAATGCAATATGCTTTGATCACCTTCAGTTCCCTGTTGTCATGTAATGATCCCCATGCCTACTGTTCCCCTTCCTCTACCTTCAAGCCATCCTTCAAGTTTTGTTTATCATCTCCAATACTTTGTTTTGTTTTCAATCAATTGCCTTTGTCTAGTAAAAAAAAATACTTCCCGGGGTAATGTAGTAATAGATGATAAAGGCATTCAGGCTTGCCTTTAACAGTTCATTGTACATTACTTTTGATGTGATGAATATTTTATTGTCCCAATGTGGTTTTATTGTTCTGGTTGCTTCCACCAGAAACATCCTCTTCCTTCTACTGGAAAAATGGAATTCAAAACAATAGATTCTGTCTTATGGATTGATTAACACTGGCTTCTTATTGGATCTGGACAATAAGAGACATTGAGATGAAATCACAAGGCATAGAAGAACTCAGTGTTTAAAAAATATGATTCCTCTGTCTTTCTTAACACAATCTTTTCCAGTACTTTATTCTCCAGGGTTATAGATTCTGTTTGGCAATATTTTTCTTTCTTTCTGCACTTCAGCCTTAGGGACTACTTTTTTATGTGTTTGTTGGTTGATATAGGGTCTCTTAGCCTAGAGTGTCGTCTAAGCTTAGCCTCCAGTCTTCATATTCTTGAGTGCTATGATTGCAGATGAGCACTACTCCTCCCTTTTAATCTAGAGATTTGGAGAGGCTCACTGATTTCCTAGTTTGAATTCTTTATGTTTACCTGTTGATCATATGGATTTAACTATTTACCAATTTATATTTGGTACCTCATTACATTTGCTACATTGGGTTTACTAAAGGATGCATTTCATTTTATGCTGAGTTCTTGACTAACATTTTATGGGTGGTTTCATCAGAAGATGTATACATAATGCTGAAAGTTTGCTAAAACAGTTATTATTAGAAATTTGATACTCCAAAATACTTGGATTATATTTAAAATAACTTTAATGATAATTATTTAATATTATTGTGACTTGCTGGAATCATGTTAATACGAATAATAAGCAACTTATAATGTAGTCTAATTTATACAACATCATTCTTAACTACTAAGTGGTATTTTCTCTATGGCTACATGAACAATTTACTTGTATAAGTGCATAGGATATATGCAATGATAATTTAAAAAAAAAACCCTGAGCATTCACTAAACCAATAGGAATGCCCTTACTTGTTGAAGAAGACATATTTTTTTTATATATTCAGCATCATTTCTGAGGAGATACCATTCATGGAATTAACATATTATCTAATATACTAGGAAGAAAATTTTGCTAATTGTGTTACTTTCAGAACAAGACATTGAAATATATTACTCATTTGAAAGTAGTCTGTTCATTTCTAAGTAACAAAAGATTAATTGAACTGTGATGGCCTATAAATACCAAATAATAGCAAATTTAGCACTAAGAAACAAAATGATGAAAGCGCAGGGAAGGAAGTGGCATAGAGATAGCATAAGGAGTTTAGTTATTTTCACAACAATGGACATGATAACCACATTCTTTTCCTTTTGATTCATTAAAATAGAGGTTAGGTTTATGTATAATTATATTTCCTTTAGGAAGATACTGATAGTAAGAGGAAATTCATTAGTGGAGGAAACTTATGCACAAAGTAGATTGATTATTAGTTCATCCACCTTGTTACTGATCGAGCTGTAATATAACATTTCATATGAATCAACTATACAATTAACCTTGTCATCTTAATCCCTTTAAAATTTAGTTAATCTATAGTTCAGCTACTTAATATTTAATGTTTTGATAATTACCCTTTTTTACAGCCTGCTTTCACTTCATGTAAGACATTTAGCTATCTCCAATTTCTCCTAAAATAGGTAAATTCTGTGTCATTTCAGTGAGAATTTCTTCTCCTTTACTTACTTGCTAATCAAAATGAGTAATAGCTGAATGGAAAACTAAGCTCAATTTATCTTTCAATTCCTCCATAATCCAAAATTGTATGCAAAAATTTAGTGCTACTCCTAAAAGTTGAGTAGGGAGATCTCTGACCCTTTTGCCTGCCCTTGGGACTCATTTCCTCCTGCTGGGTTCCCTCGTCCAGCCTTGATGTAGGAGCTCCAGCCCAACCTTGTCTTCTCTTCATATACCCTATTTGAGTGATACACATGGGAGGCCTGTTCTGTTCTTAGGGATAGTGAGGGAGCTTTCCAAGGGGAGGGAAAATGAGAGGGAGCTGGGAAGAGTAGAGGTAGGTGAGGATGGGGTCAGGATATATATATACAAAAGGGAATAATAAATTTAATTAATATTTTTAAAAAAGGTGCTACATTAGAAAGATTTAGTACTGGTTATAAATGTCAGAATCAATTGCTCAAAACTAAAATAATTATAGTAAATAGAACTAAAATTTGACCCATAAAACAATGATTATGTCATGATTTGATAACTGGCAGAAATATGGAAATTTACTTTAAAAAAATATTTTTTGTTAATTAAGATAATATTGGGAAAAGTTTCCTATTTTCAACTATTATTCATGGATGACTTTATTTAAATATACTGAGGGTCTTGTAACTGGATACAAATCTGGTCATATAATTAACACACTTCATTAGGTAAATAATTAAGTTTTAGATAAAATAACATTGAAAATGCTAGATTAAGGTTAAGCAACCTTACATATACTGTAGTTGCCTTTCAATAATAACTTTTACACACAAATTGGAACCTAAACTCAAAAGAAAGTGATGAGTTACAATGATCTACTGCTATGCCCAGTCATCTAAAAGCTCAGTGCCTTAAAAACAATATGTAATCATTAAGTTCCTGATTTTGTAGGTTGAAAGTTTATTCTGCACTGACTTAGACTTGCTCACATGTGTGATGATGAGCAGCAGATCCGCAATCTCCTGAGTTCATCTCAGTATCGCACAGGTATCAGTGGAATGCTCACACACTGAAAGCAGAAGAAAAAACAATGAAAAGGGAAAGTTAAGAGGCAGATGACCAGGGTGCTATCAACACAAGTGAATGAATGTTGTCAATATTTCTGCAAAGGTAGGCAGATTTTTATTTTGGACTTGAAGATTTACTGTCAAATGATTTTTAGTGGATTGAATTTTGTGGAAAAATCTGTGAATTTATACTAAAACAAGAATATTTTAACCTAAATTTTAACATTAATAGAAAAGGAAATAAAAAATAATGTTATGAATTTTGTTGAAATTGATAATTAAATTTGTACAGAAGAGGAGGACAGAGGGACTGGGCTCAGCAGTTAGGAACAGTCACTGGTCTTGCAGAGGACCTGGGTTTGATTCCTGGCAGTGATATTGTGGATCACAACAGTCTGTAACCCTAGTTCTTTTGAGATGCAATATTTTTCAGGATTCCAAGAGTACCAGATATGCATGCAGTGCACATATCTACATGTAGGCAAAATATTCATAAAGTAAAATAAATCTGACAAATGTGGACAGCAAAATTAAAGGCAACAAATTTTGCATAAGTATTTTAATTGATATTTCAAGACAAAATTTCTTTTGTCATGTATATTGAGACTCTCTAAAAAAGTTTAATCATTAGAGATTGGATGTATGACCTTATTCATGGTTAGGCAAGGGCTCTACCACTGAGCTACAGCAAGGCAGTCTTTTCACTTTGTGTCTTGAGACAGGGTCTCACAAAATTGTTCAATCTGAACTTGAAACATACCTGTATCTCCAGATGTCCTTGAATTTAAAATTTTCTCATAGCCAAGCCCAGCACCAAGTCACTTCAGCATTGGTCCAGTGCTTATAATGCATCCACCCCACTCATTTGTTTTGTTTTTTTGTCATGGACTAGTTGACTGGCGAAAATGGTTGAAAGCAGATTATAATGATGTTTGAAATTGCTCATATGTATGATTGCTGTCACAAACTATACACACAAGCTCTGAGTGCTTTTATATTTTCGTTTTTGTTGTCCATTACTGACTACAGTAAGCACATATGATGTTAATGCACATGGGGCTTGAATCTGTCTTTAAAATCATTAAATGTTGTATTGCTGGAACCTTCCTTACTCTCTGCCCGTTGATCTCACATGATAGAAGCATTAGAAGCACCATGCTACTGCTGCTCCCTATTTCAATTAAATAGTTTGTACATGGATTCCATTTGGGTCTCAGAGATGACAGCTCCTACTTTTACAAGTAATAGCATTTCAATTTAATTCATTATGCACAGACACTCACATAAAAACACTGTATATTTAAAATTCCATGTATTCAAAAAGAAAAGCTCCTGTATATGTATGTATAACAGATAACCACTCAAGATTTCCTAAGAACTTTCAATGTTACCAGGGGAAACAAAGTCAATCAAATCTTGAATTTAAATTATTCTTTTTTAGGTTTATTTTTAAAATGTCTCTTTATGTCTGAATTTTGTATAATCAATAGAATATTTAAGAATAAAATCGTCTTTTTCATTTTAATGTTAGTACTAATTTGGCATATTACATTTCTTTCAGAGTCCCAGTTATATTCTTACAACACATGAACAATTTGGGTTGTAGAAAGCTCCTGCATTTCTCAATTTTCTCATCCTCATGTTATTTAGTACTAGGAGGAAAACATTCTGTCTCTATCTGTGTGAGATTAACTAACTGAAGCTTATGTTTACTACATAGTAAACTATCAAATTTAATGGAAAGCTGAGAGGATGACAGGGAAAAGAACATGTTGTCTTGTGGCAGGAGAGATGGCACAGTCCGTAAAGTGCTTGCTGTACAAGCATCAGAGCCTGAGCTTGGACAGCTGCACCTACATCAAAAGATAGTCATGAGGGTGCACACCACACCAGTGTCACCAGTGCTGGAGTTGTAGAAACCTATGCTTCACTTTCACAGATTTATGCAATGGCCTCTCCCAGCCCCATATGCAGAGACTTTCCTGCCACATACCTAGCCTCAGTTATTTTCCTTAACATAGGAGGAAAATTACACAATCACTTTACTTCAGTATCCATGAAACCAGAACCAAGGGGTCCAGGACGCCAACTACAAACTGGTACAGGAACCTGGGCCCCTCCAGGAATTATGTTTGTATAATCTTTCCTTTGTTGATGTTTTCTTTTTCACAAATTGAAAGATTAGCTGGTTTGGTATTATTCTGATGGCACTTTATCATTTTGAATCAGGACTTTCTTTAGACTTTGCATCTATTGTAGCACAACACTTGTCTCTATTATTACAATTCCTGTTTCTTCTTTTCTCCTCAACCTGTATATTGTTTATTTCTTTTTGTCCTGCTTGCTCCTTTTCATTTTAGATTTGCATGAGAATAATCACTACTAAAAAAAAAAAAGTGGCCTAATCAATACTAGACTGTCTTGAAAGCTCCTCTCCCAATGGCATTAATCTAAAACTCTTCAATTTAGCCTCGGATAGAACAAAACCAGTCACATTTTTGACAAATTATCACAATAGTCTTTAGCCCAGTTTTTTATATTCATCCCCTCTGAAACCTCTTTAGCTGGGCTTCTGAAGTCCAACTTGTTCTCACTACTATTGTCTTTTGTTAAAGACTATAATATGTTGGAGACACCAAAGTCCTAGGGTACTTGTCAAAGAGAATTTCTAATAGGATATGGAACCATATCAAGAGAGACTTGATTTGTAGTCAGCAAAGATGTAGAAGAAGAGCCATTTAAAACCCCTTTAACTTCAGACATAGAGTACTGGGATTAAGAGTTTGCCCTTGGGGTTCAATCTCACTTTGAAGTCTGGAATTTTCTCACTATGATACTTTTCCTCCTTTTGGAATGGATACATATGATGTATCATTGTGTGATAGATGTATGTGATATGAATTTTGATTTTACAGGTGACTACATTCAAGAGATTGCCTTAAGACTCTGAAGACTCTTTGGACCTGGGAATTTTAACCAGTGTTTGACTTTTAAAGACTATGGAGACTTTTGAAATTGGACTGAATGCAGTTTTGCTTTATGGTATGGCTACAGTCTACGGTTTTATTTTAAGATGATTTTTAGTATGCATACATTTTATAATTTAGTAATTTTAAAATTTAGTAAAAGTAAAAAGAAATTCACATGATAATGGAATTATTGTGCTTATTTTTGTAGAAAAGGAAGATTTTGATTGAATATCAATACTGCTTGATACACAGAACACTCAGTATTTTCCCAGATTGAACAACATTGTGACTTCATAATTGCAAAGAATTTGAATGTGATATCTTAGAGTTTTTCTTAAATTTAATTTTGTTTTTTATTTGATAATTTCATACAGGTGTATCATATCACCCCTCCAATTTCTACAGGATGCATCTATCATATCTCCTTCATGAATGTATTGCCCTTAATGTTTATTTATTTAATGTATAGCCCACTGAGTTCAATTCCTGCTGAGTATACTTTCATGGGCTAGAACCACAGTTTTAAAAAAAAGTGTTAAAGTGTTTGTCTGCTACTTTTATTTTTCTTTTTTAAAAGATATTTTATTTTTATGTAGGTGTGCATGTGCTTGTGTGTGTGCATGTATGTGTGTTTATGAATCTAATTTATGTGTGTGCACTGCTCATGGAGACCAGAAGAGAAAGCCATATAAATTATGAGCCACCAAATATGGGTGCTGTAAACCAATGTGAGGTCCTCTTAAAAAGTAGGAAGCTCTCTTAATCATGAAAGACCTTTTTGGCTAACTTCAGATTCTATGCCATATCTTTTTAGATGTTATTAGATTTTTGTCTTTTATGTGGTCATAATTTTTCTACTTCTTATATGTAATAATCATAGATGAGATAACAGACATTGTAAATTTTACAATATTGTATGTTGGCAGGAATGCAGAGCCAAGATTCACTATAATACTGCTTTTCTTAAAAACTTATAGAGTATGGCTATTTCTACCAACACTTCAAAATGTGTTGCTACAAACAGTGATCCTTTCATTCAGATGTGTCAATCAGCCTGACATGTTGCATAAAGGCTGACAGATTTATTTTCATTGTTAGAAAGGTACTGCTTGATTTTATAATTTCCATAAACTTCAGTTTTTAGCTCTTCTTAGCTTCTCAGTGTAATTATGACATAGCTAATTTATATAGCACAACTATACATTCCCACAGAGGGATAAGCATGACAGCCAGTCAGGGTGGTTTGAACACAACTTCTTCCTGATAAAGGAAATATTTATATAACCCATGTGCATGTGACATCTGTTAAAGCAAAATTGAGTTATGCTTATTTGAGCATTACTTTTTTGATTATAGATCACTTCATTGTGGCATTAAGTTATTTAAATTCTGAATTTCTCAAAGCAAACAATTTGATTTTAATGTATATTAAAATCTGATTTAATCCTTAAATGTATTTTTGTAAGTTTAGTGTATTATACATCCAAAGCTTAAAAGAGCTTTTCATTTTGGAAAGCATTTGGTATTAATATGTAATAAGCCATGGATTCTGAGACATTTATATGCACTATAGTAGAAATTTCACACTTTATGTTATTGAGAATTTTCCTGGAAGTACTGGGACTTTTGTACATAGAAATTAGATAAAATGCAAGGCTTTAGTGAATATTTTTTTCAGAGAAGACAGATCAAAAGCACTATGATGAATTAAGAAAAGTATTGTAGGCCCTTGGGCCACTAAAGTGACTTCCTTTCCCCATACTTAAAAAACAAAAACAAAACAAAACAAAAGAAAACAACAAACTAAAATTCTTGGTCTTGGTAAAAGAGGAAACAGCATCTGTTGATTACAGGACACTGGGGAAGGGAGGGAGCTCTGATACTGAGATCCCTGTTCTATCTGGGGAAAATAAGAGGAAGAAAAAGGAAGAGAGAAGAGTATTGATAGTTTTATCTCATAGATTCCTGTAAGTGCAGACTGAGTCTGGAGCAACTGTCATTAACTTACTCCAGGGCTTGGATTCTCTACTAGACTGAGAGCTTAAATAGTTCTGTATGTATTCATAAAGACTTCTCCATTATATCTGAAATGCTTAGCATGCATCCTTCTCATCTCTGTTTTCAAACTACCTATTAGTTTATTTCTTCAATGTGTTTTCTTCATTATACTTTGTGATAAATAAATTACCCAGGGACACAACATAAATACTCTCTTGTGTCTTATGTGCCTATATTTATGTGTATATGTATGAGTCTATGTATGTATGTATATATGTATGTATTTATGTATGTATATGTATGAGTATAAGTATGCAATGCACTAAAAGTTATACATGAACATACATATGGAAAACATATACACATTTATAAACTTCTGTATCACTGGATTCAAGTATAAACTTAGTTCTGTTTTTGGATCCCAGGTTAAGTACTTTCAACAGTCAAGCAGTGAGATTTTTATGCATCTATAATGTTTATACCATAACTATAATATGCATGTTTCTTATTCTATAATGATTATAGTTATTGCTACATGAATATTTTATTCAGAACAGGAAAATGCCCATATCAAATATATTCCCTGCTATTGCTGCCAAAATGTTTCATACATAGTAGAGAATAAAGGATTGGTCTCTTAAACATTGAAATTATATAACTTTATGAATCTTAGGTGCAATTTCTTTCTACCCTCTTGTGAAATATAGATTTTTAATAATAATTGCTGTTATTATAAATGAATAACTCAAAGTGGTTATAAAATTAAACAATAAATAGTTGCTAATTATTTTCATAGATCTGCCAGTCAAATTTCAAGTACAATAATTGCCTCTCAAGAGTCTCTAGTAAACTTGGAAATGTACGTAATAATAATAATTTATAGTAATAATTATTCAGAAACAGCTTTAAAGTGTACAAATCGAGGTTTGAGTTCGAATTCTAAAATAGAAGTGTTCTATTCTATTATTAGTAATACTGGATATAAATAAATTTCTTACAGTATCAATATAGAAACCGTTCAAATTGTTACTTTGAGCTTCAGTACAGATTTTGCTAAGGTACTTTATGCTTGTGTCTAGTATGTGAAAAAGGTTGATGACAAGGGTAACCTACCTCCCAGGATAACCCTGTAGATACCTAAGAAACCTTTAGCATTGGGTTTCAACATTTTATTACCTCTTATTTATGATCATGCTAGAAAAATACAGTCACCTCCTAGCTAGACACTTGGTTACTTGCTGCAATCCATTATTCAGAAAAAAATCTTTTTAACATGTTTAATTCTATTAAACCAGGTTCTTCATTGAAACTCACTTTTTTGAATATAGTTTTTATTTGAAGTATAATTGTGTCACTTTGTCCCCTTCTGTTTTCTTCCTCTATCTCCTGAAGTCCCTTTCATCAAACTCCTTCAAAGCTTGCTCTTGCTCTAAAATTAATGACCTTTTCTCTTTGAATAATATTGATATAAACATATCCATATATGTATTCATGCATAAATAAACAAATACAACTTGTTGAGGTTGTTTTGTTGTGTATGTGTGTTTGGTTTCAGTGACAACCATTCTTCACTGGACAACCCATTAGGGACTCATCCCTGGGAAATGCTAATTCTCCTTCCCTAAGCAATTACTTGTTTCCTTCATCTTACAGTGGGGCGTGAGGGCATTTTTCCATTTCCTCATTAGCATGGCTATTGATATTGTCATTGTTCAGATATTGTTAATGCAGTTATTTCTATGAATGACTGCGGCTTATCAGGTATGTTAGTATTCTGATTTCCTTCCCATCTTGTTTTTTAATCTTTCTGAGCCCTCTTCTATGATGTCCTCTGAGCCATAGATGTAGAAGCTGTGATATAGATGCATCCGTTGTGTTGTGGTTGGGCTCCTCATGATGCATTAGTCTCTTTATTGTGTCTAGTTGTGACTTTCTCTAATGATCTCTATTTTCTGTAAAGAGAAGTGTTTGGTTTTGTTTTTTGATGTGGAGTGATAGCTACAGTTGTCTGTGGGTATATGAATGAAATTTAGAATGTTGTTAGGAATTATACTTCTCTAGCAAAGTAGTGGTAGCAGATTCACTTCTAATATCCAAGACTTTACATCTTCTTTTTTCACAGCCAGTAAAATCATTGACTTTTTCAGAGCTATTCATTTGATGCATAGAATCATTGGTATAGTGATGAGAAAATAATGACTCTCTCATTCTTACTATTATTATTAATTATGTTAATAACAATGCCTGCAATTTTAAATTCTTTTTTGATATTTGAGTTTCGAATGATGTCTGAAAAAAACTGAGAAACTTTGCATAACACTGATAAGGTGCTTAACTTATCCTCTGTACATCAACTTTTTGATAATGATTATTTCAGTGGTAAACATCAGGCAAATTATTCATGTTACTATCAAATGAGCCACAAATCCTATTTAAAATTTGGAATGTCATATGAAGCCCATACTTTTCAAAGGGGTCTGTGTTATGAAGGCCATTTGAAAATCTAATTTTCCCCATTTTCTTACTTTTTATTCTAGGAGGTGGCAAAAAAGGATTGGAAAAGTCATAATCTGAATATTTCTCTCTTTTTTGATGTTCGTTTTTGATATAGGGTTTCTCAATCATGAATATTCTCTTATTTTGGATCATAATGGTCCAAATATTATTTTTATTATATATTATGCTGACTTTTGTAGACATGCCTTTTCTATGAGACAGAGATGTGTGATTCCTTTAATAGATTTTACATAATCATTAATTCAATTAGTTAGATTTGGATTTGTTGATATGTGCAAAGGAGTACTGAATCTGCAGTTAAAAGAGATTTGCTGCACACTGAACTGGTTAGTTTATAATTTTGAGAGAAATTACTTGACAATTTCCTTATCACAACATGACTAACATACTTAGTAACTGCTAACAGAATATTCAAGTTTGTTTCTGTTTCTGGGATAAACTATGTTGAATGAAAGCAATTTAATGCAGTGATTTTTTTTTAATCTTAGGAGTTATAATCCATTATTGAAGAAAGTCAATGTAGTAACTCAAGATAGAACTGCAGCAGAAACCATGGTAAATGATGACTGGCTCGTCCTCAGCCAACTTTCTTCCACAACCCAGACAAGCATGCTTACTGATGACTCCACCCATATTAGACTGAACCCTCCCATATCAATCATCAATCAAGACAGTCTTGTTATATTCATGGCTATGGGCAGAAGTTATGGTGGAAACGCAAGTGAGGTTCAATTTTTCCAGGTGGTTCTAGGCTGTGTCTAGATGACACAAACAAACAAACAAACAAGAAACATAAGCACACATAATTAAATTCAATACTCTTCAATGCCAAGTGCAGAGACTCAAAAACACAGTGTGGTTCAAATTAATCTTTACTTGGCTTGCTCTTTAGAAAAGCTTTTGTGTTCTCTTTGGGTCCTCAGAAGAACATTAAGAAATAATAATATGAAAAAATAAACCTAACAAAGTAGAAAATGTTGTTTATTACCTTCAAGAAATTTGCAGCCTATTTAGGGAGATGATATAATTACAAATAAATTGTTTATTGAATTCTCAATTTCATCAGCAATATAATAAGGTTGGCAATTATTGCACAGTAGTGTGAGTTGGCAAGGGTATATTAACAATGTTAATGTAATAGGAAATAAAATTTGTATGAGTTATGATTAATGAAGTTTGAATCTAGACATTTAATTGGAGTAACATCACTGTACTGGTCTACGGTGACAGTTGCAACTGCAGATATGTGAATTTACATGTGTTTACAAGTGTGTATGCATGCACACATGCATTTGTATGTCTGTGAGTATGCATGTGTGTTCTTAAGTGCCAGACACTCATCAGAGTATATTCCATACAGAGATTGTTGTAACTCATGCCACCTTAAGGGCATGCCTTGAGATTTTTTTTTATTTCTCCATTTAGATGTGGAATTAAGTCATTTAGAATAAAAAGTGAATGATAGAATTGAGAAATAAACTGAGAATGCTATAAAATGAAGACATTTTTCTTAGTTAGCATTCACCTTTAAAGATGATATGATTTCTGATATATCCTACTGACACTTTTTTGATACTCAGGAAACTGAACATCAGTTTTGAATATCTGGAAGGCAAGTCTGGGTAAGTGCTTGTATTTCATCCCTTTGAAGTCATTTTTCAAATTCTCATGTCATTCCTCATACACTTTGTGATAAATGTGAGTGGCTGCAGATAGATCCAAAGCTAAATATCTTCCTTCTACTACTTGTCTTTGACATGTAAGAAAATCAGACAAAATGGAATATAAAATATAAAGCAATATATTTTTTTTTACCCAAACACACTTTCTTATTTCCTTTCGTTTGTTTGTTTCGAGACAGGGTGTCTCTGTTGTAACTCTGGCTGTCCTGAAACTCATTCTGCAGACCAGGCTGCTCTTGAACTCAGAGTGCTGGGATTAAAGGTTTGTGCCACCACTGCCCAGCACATTTTGTTTCTTTTTGGATTCCTTTTCAACATATCTAAGATAGATTCCAAAGTAGCAGGACTTTGAAGAGAAAACATAAAAGTCAGTAAGAACAGTTTAACAGACAGAGTGCTCAAAAACAAATGTGTAGACATCAAAGCAGTCATCTTGCTTGTATGCTCCTTCATTCACTCACAGGTGGCACATTCCTTTGGAATATCACCCTTGTGTAATAGCCAACAATGTCATACAGGCAGTTCTTACAGATGCAATTCTAACTATGTGTAAGTCTTTCAGTGGATATGTACATTTTAGTGCAGGTGCTAATGTGAGTACTGGGAACTGAACTCAGGTCCTCTGAAAAATGATACGAGATCTTAAGCACTAAGCAGCACCCCCATACATCACTAAGCTTTTGAAAGGATAATTTATGTTTCTATGTGGTGTGTAAACATTTTTCAGTATATAGTATACCACGATGCACATTGAAGCCTCAACAATTGATCACCTCCAGCTAGGTAAAATAATTATATCAAACAAACAGAACTATAGATTCAGTGTAAAGGGGTCCACAGGCTACAATTAAGAGCAAGGGTACTGATCATGAAAAACAAGGTGGATGAACTAGTAAAAACCAAGAAACAAATCTTAAGTCAATCAAGATCCAGACATTGTTAGTCTCCTCAGATCCCTCAAACCAAAGAACCAAAATGTCTTTGTAGAAACAGAGTTAAATATGCATTTTGACCCTTATGGATCCAAAATCACTAAGGTTGTTGATGTTTAAAATAACTGCTGTATTGTTATTAATACCTATGTGTTTATATGTCAGGCAATGAAACCCTTCTTAGTATAATCTCTTAATGTTTAGTATAATTTCTTAAGGTTTTGACTCTAATATTAAAATTCCTTACACAATATAAATTTGAGTTGGTTAATACTTATTTGGCACTAAGAGTTAATCAATGATCCCTTCACATTGTTTAACTCCAGGTATTTTTCCATAAAGTGATATACAGAAAAAAATGACCAATATTACAGGTCTAAATGCTCAATAGCTCGGAGGTAAAATTATGAGTTTGTCCTTTAACTGTTTTTTTTCCTAGAGTTGTTCAAGGTTTTACCATTATTACTTGTGGAACAACAATAAGATTGTAATGTATCATTTTTCATTTTACACTTTGTTGCAGAAACATCCAATCAGATGGTTTGATTTTAACCAAATATTCGCATGTGTACAGGTATAATTCAAACACGTCAATAATCTAGTCTCAGTAGAGGAAAGGCTACAGTAACAGTTTAGGGTCCCAAATTCCTTCAAGTTATATGTACTATAGTCACCTTTATGCTGAATTTGAATTTTAGAAGTTTTGTCATCTTTCCTATGAAAAATGACACAGATATGATTCATTGACAGAATTCTGCACCTTGTATTTGCTCATGTAAAACTCAGTAACTTGCATTGATGCTTACTCACCTCTAAAATAAATAAGAAATTAGTAACTTTAAAAAATGTAGTAAATTATACTGCCTCATTACTTTCCTTATGATTCCCAAAAAAGTCCCAGGAGTATGGCCATACACTCACTGTGGCTTGATTATTAGACTAAGTGAGTAATGTGAAGACACATGTGAGTCAGCAGGTGAGTCCTTTTGTTAGACTTACTATTAGTATTCTGTGCTCTAAACTCTTAATAGAATAGTAATTCTTAAAAATAACCCAAACATTTGCTTAAAAATAAAATTTGGGGTGCTGAAATTATACTGCAGTGGTCAAACCTGGCTTATTACGTATGAATTTCTAAATTTTATCTTTTACAATGCAAAACATGTTGAAATTAAATTTGGAAACATATTCTCTAACACAACTAATAGAAAATAACCTAATTTTGATGCAAGCTTACCAATTCATTTGCTTTGTTATATTATTTAATCTGAAATATGAGCAATAATTTGTGCAATTGACAATTTAATACCTGTCATACCTATCCCATAAAAGTATAATGAGATAATATAATTGAATTTGAAACTGTTTGTTCTTATAAAATTATATTTGTTGAGACATTGTAAATTGCAATAGTATTCAAAGTTTCCACTAATATGTTGAAAGACATATTTTCATTTTTATCAACTTGGTTATATAATTAATATAAATCTATGCTAATAAGAGAGTCATAATGACTGGATATTACAGTTAGTCAAGTGAGAATAATTCCTTCATTTTGACATGAAATAATTTTTATAGTCTTCCATTTTATCAACAGAAAAATCAAAAATAAAAATAACATTTATCACATGGTAATATACATACTGAAGAGAAATGGAAAGGAGGTGCTTGAGTCATTCTAAAAATTCAAAGCATCTCACGGTATAAAATGAATGGCACAGATAAAATGTACAGGTTTTAGAACTGAGGTCATCACAGCTAGTTGAGCACAGTAGAACCAGCAAAAAGGGTATATCAAGAAACATTCTGTGAGTAAGTATCTAAATCAGGGAGAAACATTATATACCTTAAATAATATAACTAGTAGGTCATACAGACAAGTATGGAGTTTATATGTGAAAAATTCACTGACTACTATCATATGATTTTTCTATTATATCTAATTTACTTTCAACTCTTCAATAGCCTACAGCATTATCATAAACACAGTGTACACTAAATTTGAGTAAATTAGATACATATTGTTAAATAAATGAATTAAATTTTGACATTAAAAAAACATCTCCAAGGCATATTAAATTTAAATTGCTTGAGAGGAGTAATAAATATGAAAAGTTTGGATAGAGAAAGTACATATTATATACAGTGACATAAAGATAAATATGAAAGGAGACTTTTAGCCAAACAAATTAGACAACTCAGTAAAATTTGTGAAATGCTTCAAAAAAATTTTGGCAACTAGGAATTCTATGTATAGATGAAGAATATTTTTAGACAAACCAAGTGTTAAGCACAGATGAATTACAAAAATTTTAAAGGAGTTATTTTAGAAAAATATCATTGCAAAAATTGAGACATTCTTCCTTTTACTTTACTTTTTTTTTTAATTTTAAATTTTAATTAAAACTTGAGAAATTACCAGGACTTAACCTCTAAGCAGTAAAGAGGAACACATCTGTGTAGGTCGCATGTCCTAGCTTTTCTTTTTGCAAAAACAAGCATAAGACAATTACAATGTAAGACAGACTTAAGGGCATGATATCCAAACTATGCTACATTCTCTACAACTTCCTTTTCTCAACTCACCAAAGGCTGTGAAGAAAAGAAAAACACAAAGATGTATCTTTCTTTAACTAAAAATGCCTGAAGATCAAATTGACTACGTTTAAAGCAACTCCAGTACATGTGCTCCCAATTCCTGTTCCCACTGTAGGAGAGGAGATGGAAAGTTATCAAGAGCTCTAATTTTGAACCAGAATTTATCCCAAAGGATTATTCCAATCATAATCCTAAAAATACTAAGACAGCATTCTGACTGATCAGAGCCTAGACTACCAGAGAAGGAGTTAATGGGTTAGTACTAAAAAATATTTAATTCTGAGAAAAAAAAGATGATGGAAAGAAACAGAGAAGGACTTTTTGATAATAGAGACAGGTAAGGAGAGTTTCAGAATATTCAAAAAAAATGTTGTCTTCTAATATTGAGAGTATCTCCATTTTTAACTGTTTCAATGTGAATGTCATTAATGAAAAAGTTTAAGAAGTAAGGTATTACCTTCTAGCCCTTCTCCATTCCACTGTTGGAAGTAAAAGTAGCTTGAAATTGATTTCAGATTGTTTGGAATCCATGGCAAGATTGATAATGATTATATAAAAATCTTGTAATGCTTTAATGCAGTGCCTTGATTGTCAGATTTTCAGCTGTAAGACGAGATGGCAAAGTAGAGAAAGAATTATAACCACATATCTCATGAACTTAGACTTAAATTTAGTTAAAACAGCACCAAAAATTTGCTAACCAAATAAGTCATTAGTATTTAGCATAAAGGTCATAATTAAAGCAATAGAAACCTTTAAAACTAAGAACTACAGTAAAACTTTTAGCTAGGGAAAACGCATCTGTTAAAACTCATACCAAACATTTATCCCAATATTGAAAGACTATTCATTCTCATCCCCAACTAAAAAAATCACATCATAGGTGTAGGATTATCCAACTGTGGCTCTATATTTCCTGACTATCCCAGGCAGTTTAGTACGTCAATGATGTGAAATCAAATGCATATTAAACTTGCTGATTTCTCTCTATATAACTAGATATTTTATTTAGATATAACCAAGCATTTGTATAGTATTTTCATCTTATTTAGATATTCCAAATTTCTTTTTTTTTTTTACAGTTTTGTATATGTGGGTACGGTTCTATAATGTCTAAAATAATTTTTGCAAAAATAACAAATGTAAATTTGAGAATTTGTATTATTTGGTTTCAAAACCTACTATGTTCCTGGCACAGTCTGATGTCAATAAAAAGAAGACTGCTGAGATTGTAGAACATGGTTTACAGAGGGAAAACATCTACATATTCAACTGATTTCCAAAAAGAGATGTAAAGTCTTGACTGTTTGACAGTCAATCTGTACCTCAGACATGAGCCCTTACTCCTCCTCCACAATATGTTAAAAAAAACGTGTCTGCCAGGCTTGGTGATGCATGCCTATAATGTAAACTCAGGGGTGCAGAGGGCAGGATTAGGATCAAGGCTTGTCTCAGTTGTACTCTGAGTTTCAGGCAAACTCTGGGACAATTTAGGCCCAGAATGATGTCAAATCTGTTACTCAATTCTTTCATCACAGGAAAAAAAGAGATAAAAAAAAATTTGTAGTAGAATGAGGCAATTTAAAAATAAAGTGTACCTGTCTGAAAATATAAATTACTATTATGATTTATGTATGTATGAAAAGACAGCTAATGAGTGTTAAACAAGAGTAAAATACAAAATTTATTTTCATTTGTATATATTGAATTCTGAACCTGATGTAAATATTTGCTGGCAATACAATTAAAAGCTAAAATTCCAAAAGCATCATATACTTCTTTTTAAAATTTCCTTTAAATCAATAAACATTTGACAACGAGCATCACACAAAACATTTTTTTTCATTTGGATTAGGCAAAAATTTCTTATATGATGTTCATCATATAAAATAAAGGAGAGATTGATAAACCCATCTTTGTTTAATTCTTTCTCTGCTGCTATGATAAAATACACTGAAAAAAATCTACGTAATGGAAATTGGGTTTTACTTAGGTTATAATTTCAGGTTAAAGTCCACCATGATGGGGTAATCTAGGTATGAACTTCAAACTGCCAGTCATATCACATCTGTAGACAAGAGCAGAGAGAAATGGATACATATATGCATGCATTCTTGTAAAAACACTGCCAGTCATATCACATCTGTAGACAAGAGCAGAGAGAAATGGATACATATATGCATGCATTCTTGTAAAAACTAAAATATTCATTCATAAATAATAAGCAGCAGTATAAAAACACTTTGGAAGATACTGAATAATCTTTCTAAACATAACAAAAATTACAGGCTTCTTTGTAACTCTATACTCAGAAACAGAAAACATATATAACCATGATCTATGGGGCTTTATATGGAATCCTTGACTATCAGAAGGAATCAAATAACTATGGGCAATTCCTACTAAACAACCTCTGGCAAATTTTTACTGCAGAATATTATTTATAATAATGAGAGTTATTTAAACCAGAAAAGAGCTTAGGCAAAATACATTGGCAATTGAAAAATGTCTAATTCTAATGTACGTTCTACATCATGATAATTATGTAAGAACAATTCCCAAGTTTGGGACAGGCTCAAGGAATGACCTGCAACATGGCTGGAGAATACTATAAATGTGATATTTATCCAATATGCTTCAACATTTCAGGGGCTGCATGTTTGTTAAAACAATCACATTGCATAGCTAAAAACAACACATTTAATATTAGCTATTCCTTTGTAAATATCATTGACAAAATGCTTAAAAGTTTGGAAATAATAAATAGCAGAAACTTAAAAGCAATCCGGTGTAAGCTTCAGTAATAAAAAAAATTGAACTTTACACCTTTTTGATAAAGTACACACTTTATCAAGATTATCATAAAAATAAAAGCAGGAGGTAATAAAATACACATAGAATTTCCAAATCTTGGCATTGACGTAGTTGAAAGAAGAAACAGGCTAGTCCACGACTACAGCCAGGGATAGGAATGATCTCATTTAGTTATTGATAAAGCAATATTTATTTGTAAAACAAATGAATAGATCATCTCAGGAAAGTATTAACCCAATCCAATTGTCATTCTATTTAAGAAGAGGAAGATTCAAAATGCTTAAGAGTCCATATCCAGTCATAGAAGTAAACGAGATTCATTAAAATATCCCAATTATGTGGACTTCTCTTTTCTTTCTGTCTCTGTCTTTATCTCCTCTTTGGTAACTCCCTCTAAACTCTTCTACTTCTTTTCCTCTCTCGTGTGTGTGTGTGTGTGCGTGTGTGTGTGTTTGTGTGTGTTTGTATTTTCCTCCATCTTGTTCTACCTTACCACCTTATCTTTCAATACAAGATCTCTCACTGACTCTGGAGCTAGTTATTGCCATTTGGCAAGCAAGTACCAGGCATTTACCTATCTTTCTCAGCCCACACTGGTCTCAGTGCTTGGGGTTTCAGACAGTAATTGCCTCACCTAGGCATACTTTGGGATCTGAACGCAGCTCCCATGCTTGTGTAGTTAGCGTTTTAACTACTGAACCATTGACCCAACCCTTATTTGGAAATATTTAAGTGTCTTTTTATTATTTCTAATGTTAGTCTATTCTGGTCAAAAAAAGACTACTTCCTCCAAAAGATTCTGTTATTTATAAATGCAGTAAAAACTTTTAGTTAACATCCCAACATTTTGTCCACATTGGGATTAAAAATGTGTACTTTTCAGTCTGGCATTAGATGATGTTGAAAAAAAATTCTATCAATTTCTCTGTATCTTTCATGGTTTGGTTGAGTGATGAGTGGTTGTTTGAAATCTTTATGTTTAGGGCTTTTGTCTAACATTCTTAACTTTAACATTTTCTCTCTTTACTGCCACAACCTTTCACTTGACAGAGTTTTGGAGCAGAATTTCCTGTTGCTCCTAGGACTTTCTGATACTATTTCTCTGTCCTTTGATACTAATTGTTTCCATGACCAAAAAAATAAAAATTTATGACATTACCACTTTTAATGGACACTATCTTTACCTAGTTGCTTTTAAGAATTCCCTGTGTGTGTATGTGTGTGTGTGTGTGTGTGTGTGTGTGTGTGTGTGTTTATGTCTGACATACACACATGGTATGGCTGTGCATGAGTGTGATCTATCAGGTAGGTTTGTGTCATATGTGTGGAAGACTCTAACCCTTTCCTTTTAGGCTTCCCATTGTATGCTGATTTTGTAAATAGAGATCTTTTTATAAACATCAAGGCATCTAACATTTCAAATAATTTATATCTTACTCTCAGATGTCAAATATTACTTTGATCTATGTACATTGACCCATTTACTTTAAAATCTTTGATAACTGTAGTATTCACTTCTCAAAAACATAATTTCTCTTTGAAACAGGTGAAGACCATTACAGATAACTACAACCAATTAAAATGCAGAGTTGTAGAGCCCAGTATCAATGGATATATCTAAAACAACACTCTGGCTCTTAATGCTCAGGAATCATTGAGTAAGGAGGATTAGAGGGATAATAGACAGAGTATCAGGAAATTTGCTGTGATACTTGTCTTCTAGTAATGTCAGAAGCTATAATCATAACTTCTCATCACTCTATCTAATCATGAGAGGGAAAGGACAATAATAGTCATGCAAAAACAGAAAGCTCATAAGACATCAATTCCACACTAAGAAGTACAGAAAATTAAGGAATGCCAAGAGTGGGAGAAGCAGTCTTGCCCAGAGAAAGGCATATCAATTGTTTTTCTGATACCAATGGTCAGACCTAAAACAATGCATGCAAGTAGCAAACGCTGAACAGTTTGTATTTGCACATTTAGGTATTCGTATCTACGCATACTTAAATATTTGTAATAATTAATGGAAAAAACGTCCACGGATTAGCATGAACAAAGAGGATAATATGGGAGCTTTGGAGGGGGAAGCACGGGAGGGAAGGGAAGGAGAAAATAATATATTATATTACATTCTCAAAAAATAAGAGAAATAATTTAAAGATTTTGCATTTTTCAGAAACTCTATTCCTTATATTAGAAAAATATAGTGTGCTGTGTTCAGGTTCATTTACTATGACTTCTCCCACCAAGGCAGTGTGTATAACTTTTCATTTAAGATATTGTATTTTAATTCCTAGAACTTGCCAGCAATATCTGTTTATCCAGTTTCCCTTTCCACTCAAAGTCAATTTGTTAGTTATGGTTTCTGTACTTCACTGTGGAATTTTTTTAGATGTTTATTACTGTGGATAGCCACAGTTTAAATAATTTACTTCTGTCATATCATAAACAGGTTTGATGTTTGTTTGAGTCAAATTAATCTGTACAAGTCAAATTCCAACTAATACTTCTCTGGCTCGATATTTTTAAAACATCTATTCTTGCCTCCAATCTTGCCCAGGCTTCCTTTTTACCAGAGGCTTTGTTCCTTCCAAGTCTGTGAAGTACCATGATCAGACAATGATTTTCGCATTTTATATGATGTAGGCATGGGAACTCTAGTTCACATTACACAATAAAGACTGGATTCTTGTCAAATTGAAATGGCCTTAGGCAAGTCAAAGTCAATCTAGTTCCAATTCTTCTACTATCCCTTCCCCTTCAACTTCTGCCTTTCCAGTAGAACCTTTAACTCCCTCTTTGACCTATACACAGTTATGTTTAAATCTATTTTACAAAGTGTATAGTATAATTGTTATCAGTGTGGAATTTAATCAAGTATAAAGCCCACCATGACTGTATGGAATCCCTGCTGTTGCAGTCTTGAGTTACCAACTGTGAAAATTCTAAATTTTTGAAATTGTAGTTAAATGATGATGGGACACTGCTTACCCAATTGAATGTTTTATAAAGAAATAGTCCCTTGAAGCTATCTTTTATTTGTCATTAAATTTTTATGGAGTTTTTATAGCTTTGGCTTATATGGATGTTACAACCAGTAAGTATCCAAACAGGTTTAAACATATCCTCTGGGAAAAATAAATAAAGTATGTGTTATGGCAAAAATGAAAGCCCAAATTGTTGTTTTATGGGGTCCTTATGGTCAATTTTTGAAAAAGCAATACCTGCAAAATTCTATATGATGAGCAAGAAAGCTGTTTCTTTGTACTTATTAGGAGTCAATGTTTGGTTTTCTGTATAGTGCTCATGAATGTTACACAGGATATTAGGGTTTATAATGTTTACATAGAATGAGAAAACAAGGAACATTCTTGTGAGTAGATGTTATTAGAATATTATTTTGAAGCATCAATAGCAGAGCTCAGAAGAGGAATACAATATGCTGATGTAATATGGATCCATAAAAAGAATGGCATGATACCATACTTTCTGAATTTTGTACATACTATGTATTTATTATTATAAATATGATTTTATTATCTATGTGTAATCCAGTTTCTATGGAGATTACTTGTTTGTCTCATTCTGTGCAGTATGTGAGTACCACATTGAAATACCATGCTAATTAGAGGCATGCCCTTTTAGACTGCTTTCACTTGCAACACTGTATTCATCATCTTTTCATCAAGGATGAAAAAGGATGAGGATGGTGCACAGGATAAGCACTCTGCCACAGAGCTATACCTCTACTTACCACGCCCTCTTGTTTTAGAAGCTATATGTTCTAATGTTTAATATATTTCCTATAGGAGCTTCGCCTCAGGGGAAACACAAATATTTGGAAAGAACCAAAATCCTTAATTTCAAAGGTAAAAAAGATTGAAGAAGGATATTACATAAGCCCAAATGCGTATATGTTGAATAGCCAATTATGAACATAGGCTACATAGAGGAGTGAGGTCATCTGTGGACTAAGTTTTAAAAGCCCAGTGGATTTTAATTTCTACAATTTTTATTTCAAGGATTGTGCATAAACACCCAATAATTTCAGAATTTTCTTCAGCTTTCCCACCAGATCACAATGTTTTACACAGACAAGATATATTTTGCTCAGACTGACTTTCCTCCCTTCCTTCCTCCCTTCACTCACCCCTGCCTCCCCCTATCCATCAACCATTCCTTCCTTCCTTCTCCTCCACTCTCCTTCTTTTCTGTCTGAATCTTTTAGAAAAATTTCTGTTTGTGTATACACTGAAATGTTATATTATATAAAAGTAGCCTATTAATTAGTCCATCTACTGTAGCCATCCTTTTTGCTTTTGTTTTTCACTGAATAGTGATGTTTGAGGAAGATATTTTACAAATTGTCTTACAGTAAAATTAAAGCTATCAGCTATGTGTACATTTTATGACCCGTTGTAATACCACAGTACTCAGAAATCACATCTTGTGTCCCATCAAGGCATGACACATATGATACATTCATTATAATTTTTGGATATAATTCATTATAATTTTTGGATATAAGTAAGGAACATATGATAGCAGCCTTTTTTGATAAATAAGTCCCACATATTTATGAATTAAATATTTTAATAGCTGAATCTTACTGCTTTTCTTACTTTTGATAGTGAATTTAGTAAAATATGTAATCTCTAGCTGCTTATTTCCAGGAATTTCAATCAAATAATTTATAGCTCGTTTTTAAAATGTTATTATAGCTTTTCTACCCTTGAAGTGTGTTGTGTGGAACAAAAATCAATGCAACTAAAATCTATGAAATTGATATTGGTTCATTTTTCTGATATTCCAGTATTTCTTGTAATTTCATTACTGTAGTGTGTCCTCTCAGGTCTATGCAGCTGACTGCCAAAACTGGAAGATTAGGGAAGTTTTTAGCACTTGGCTCTAAGAAAGCTCAAATTCCTCAACTGATTTTATTTGTGACTTTCAGAAAGTAGCGTTTAAGTCAATTCTTTTTATCCTGACACTCTAAGGAATTACTCAGATAAAGAAGTGAATGAAAAAATGTAAAACGTCAAAGGCAAGCAGGACCAGAAGGGGATACAAGCTGCATGGAAACAGCACACAGCACGGCTTCAAAAGCAGGCTGTGTGCAAGGGCAAAGTACATACATATATCAAAAGAAAAACAAAGAACAGCATTCTGATATTCAGCTGCACTTCAAAGGAGAGCCTCTGGAAGAAGTGGGGGAGATGTATTTTAAGCAATAGCTACCTCTGAGATTGCACTTCTTGCAAAGATGGAGGCAGACATGAATGACAACTTTCTTTCAGAATGTCATCCCTATTCTCTTGTGAAAGCTACATGATTTATGCACAGGCTGGCAACTCCACTGTTTTCTCCAAGTAAGATGTGTTAGGAGGAAAATATTGGGTTAAAGGTTTGAGGTTAGAAAGTGTAACTTTTCTTCACTTTGTTTAAATATGTAACTTGTGATGTGTTGGATAAAATATATGCTTATGTACAATTCTTCTTTAAAGTAGCATGATTTATGAATCTTTGTGTCATAAAGATAGTTATTTCATAAGTAATTGTTTATATTAGTATTCAGTGAGATTTCCAAAGTACGTTTTTAGATATTACATACAATATTCAGATGAGATTTAATAACTTTTGAATTCTAATCACAACATGATTTTATTCCCATTTTTAAGTTAATTCAGCATTCAGATTTGATAGAAATTTCTCTGAAAATGATGATAATATGATTATCATTCAGAATTTGTAATTTATTTTGAATTTAAAAATTAAATTTTTATAAATGTGCTTATTTAATAGCACATGGTTGTGGAATTACATAGTTTAGTCTAAGCACAGGAGGATCCACTGTCAATAGATAAGGAAACAAATAGGATGCTGAATTTTACCTTGAAAGAATCAGAAGCTGTGGAAGATCAAGAATCCTCCTCTAAGTAAAGTCATGTTGATAGTATAAATTCATTTTCTCTGTACTTTCAAAGTCATGGAATATTCAGAACAAGAAACAGTCTATCTATCCTAGTGCAGTTTCTTTTTAAGGCATGGACTACTTTACTAGAATATATATATATATATATATATATTTATACACACACACACATTTAAGTAAATGGCAGAAGCCCTTCTGAAATAAATGAATTAATGGCAAGATCAAATCATTTCATATTTTAAAATTAATATTTTCCAGTAACTTGGGCCCATCGTATTTCTAGTAAAATGGATTCCAGGTGTGGTTATTCATCTGTCTCCTTCAGCTATATATTACTCATGGGAAATGAAAAATGATTGTTTTGAAGTGCTCTTTTCCATAATAATTATCATTTGATACTGCTATAGTAAAAAGAGACTAGCCCTTCACCTGAAACAACATAAAAATGTGGAAAATTTTAAGAACGAATGCTTTTTGAGACACAGATTATCATGCTGGATATTAAGGAGTCCATCTGGAAATGAAATACCATTATGTTGTTTGTGAAAATGAAAATATCCCAAATCATTTGTTTCAAAGGGTTATTCTCTTTTTGTACTAGTTGGAGGAAGCCAGATGAAGACTGGTAGACAGCAGGATTGGTAGACAGGCATGTTAAGTTTAGAATGAAGAAATGATTGGAAATAAAGAAGGTTCTCAAGACACATTTGAATTTTTATTTTATTTTATTATGTGTTTGCCTGAATGTATGACATTCATTCTGAAGCTTACATAAGACAAAAGAGGGCAAAATATATCCTTGGACTAGAGTTACAGAAGATTGTGAGCTAAGATGTGGGTGCTGGTAACTGAACTGAGTAGTTTTCTTTCTTTCTTTCTTTTTCTTTTCCTCTTATTCATTTATTTTTGAGATTGTAACATGACTACATAACTTCTTCCTTCCTTTTTCTCTTTTCAAACCATCCCATATACTTTTCCATGCTTTCTTTCCAATCATGATTTCTATTTTCTTTAATTGCTGTTACATGCATATGTAGCATTGAGATATGACCATTTGGTATTAGATAACCAATTGGGTTGCTATTCTCCAAGAAAGACCATCTCTCCCACCATAGCATTCCTTATCTGTAGTCCTTTGTTAGTGGTTAAGGTCTTGTAAGCTTTCTCATGTCCACTTTGACATATTTATTGTTGGTTTCTTTGTTCAGCTCTTGTTTCAGAAGTCATGCTGGTGGGACCTTATATGTGTAGCTTCTGGCATTACTATGAGACACAGTCTTACAATAAACTCCCTAATTCTTTGACTCTTATAATTTTTCTGCCTCTTCCTCCTCCATGTTCCCTTAGCCTTAGGTGGAGGAGGAGTTTTGTAGTTGTATCCATTGAGAATTAGCTCCATGTCTCTTCATTTTGATTAACTGTGGTTTCCTGTAATGGTTTTTGTCTTTGCAAAGAGAAATTTTCTTGATGAAGGGGTCAGAGATACACTTATGTGGGTATAGAAAAATATATAAGGTGTAGTTACTGTAGTGGAATGAGCACTTAATCCTTTGATCCTTTGATCTGGCAGCATGGTTGCTTCAGTAAGGATCCTCTGTAATGGTCTGTGTAATCTTTCTGCATATAGGTTTTTGGGATGCAAACAGAATGTTAGCCTGAGGAACTGATTATTGTCTAAGCAACTGAAGCTTGGATTGTCCTGTCCTCTGTTATCTTCATCTGTTTGTGTTAATGGTAATGAAAGAGATTTATGCATTCTCCTCAGCAACTAATAAAGAGATTTGGGAACAACGATGTCTTTAGGTCTTGGCCTTTGCCTAGTGGCAACAGTCTGGGGGCCTGGAATTTGGGGAAGTGGATTATAGGATTCTATTCACTATTGCAAAAGAAGACATTGTATTGGGATGTGAGGAGGATCTTGTAATCAGTAAGTCAGCTAAGGGACTTGGCTGTCATTTCAGTTCAGTCCAGAGCTCAGCCCAGAAAGACTGGAACATTCTGCTTAGATCTGGCTTGTATCTTGGACAATTGTCTGTTGTTATTTACCAATCCGTGTAAGTCACACTAACAACTATAATTAGAATCCAAGGTTCTGTCCAGAGGTTCAGAGACTGTTACTTCTGCCATGGAGAAATCAGGCTCTTCATTGTCTTTATTGAACCAGAATATCATCCCTATATCCTCTGGCCAGCTACAGTTAAATACCAATTCCAACCAAACATTAGAGATTATGCTGGTTTGGAAAAAGTGGTTATAGGTTATCCATGAAAATCTAGGATTTCACTTGCTCTTGGTAGCTGGGTAGGTTTCCAGATCCAGGCATGGTCTCCCTCTTATTATTAAGCACATCTTAAGTCCAATTAGAGAGCTGTTGGTTACCACCAGCTATCTGTGTCACTACTGCACCTTAGAGGTATTATGCCATGCTCATTGTTGTTGTGGTTCATAGATGTCATAGCTGGATGAAATTTTTTTGCTTTCCACATTTGTAAGCTTGTATGGCACCATCTGGTACCATGGAAGCCACTCCTCAGGGGTATTCATGTCATTTCCAACTTTTGGTCTCTGGACACTGTATTGAATGCATGGTGTCTTACCTTACCTTCCACTTCTGGGGTGTAATTAATAACAATATCAATCAAAAGAGGGCTTCTAATTCATAGTTTTGGGGTCTGATGCTCTTAGTGGGGGAGCATTGTTATCCCAGCTGAGAAAATTTCATTTATTATATATATATATATATATATATATATATGATATGGATTATAGGTTTTTAAGGAAGTTTACATTATGATTCCAGTTGATCTTTTCAAACATTCTTACTGCTATTTTTCTGTCTCCCCTCCTTCTCTAATGATCTCCCTCCCTCTTTCAATTATGAGATCCCCTTTGCACATTTTCCAAATCAGGTCACATATACTCTGCTATCATAATTGTTTAGTTATCTCTCTAGTCCCACAAAACATATTTTGAGATGTTCAAGGTTACCTTCAGATCAAATAAAATTAAGAAAAACACATTAAAGACAAAGAAAGGAATAAGGATGGGGAAAGATACTCAGGAAATGATCTGATGATGACTCTTCTGGTATGTGCAACCTCAGATATTAATCAGGTCAGGGTGTCAAAGCTTAATGGCAGTGATGTAGAGAAACACCTGCCAGAGCACACCTACCACTTCAAATGCTCACATATATAGCTGTTGCTCTCAAACCTACTGGAGACTTCATCAATCACATAGAACTAACAGAATACTCAGATTTTTTCTAGAAACAGCAGGGAGGCTGACTATTCACATAGATTCACAATCTCATCTAGAAAAACTAAGGTATGAGGAACAATGACAGACATATAAAGAAGAAGAAATCAATGTGGTGGAAAAATGTAATTATCCAAAGAAACCTGTAATGACAGAGGTTAGAATAAATAACTTTGCACTAACAGTTATTTCAAGTGTGTATATAAGGAATGCAGTAACACAAGGAAAGACTATAAAGGTATAAAATATATACAAGGATTGATGTGTTAGAAATGTACAACAAAGTATATATTGTTAAGTACACTGTGCAGTGAATAAATTAAAAGTAGTTTCAATATTGGACAGGGGTATAAATGACTACTGAAATAAAATATTTTCCCATCTAATAATTTTTATTAATTTATATAAAATATTAAAAATGAATGCTGTCTTCCATTAATGTGAATAATTTAGTTTAAACATTTTTGTGGGGATAGTTTTCTTGAAAAAAATGTAAGAAATATACATATACATTTCTAATTTTCTTCTCTCATATTATACATCCCTGTCCATTTCCTCTCCTCCCTCTATTCTTCCCAGCTCTCCTCATCTACCCTCTCCCCAGATATATCCCTCTGTTCCCACCAACCCCATCCATGCACCTCCTGTTTCTCTGTAGAAAAAAGCAGTTCTCCCAGGGTTACAGAGGATATTAGAAGATGGAACAAGGGTAGACATTAATCCCTATATAAAGTATAGACTAGCCAACATAGTAGAAGCAAAAGGGTCCCAAGAAAAAGTCAAAGAATCAGAGACCCCACTACTCCAATTTATAGGTGTTTTGCCAGACAATCATAATATATATTTAGAGGATCCTTCAGGTTTTATGTCTGCTGTTATAGATTCTCCATGATCCCATAAGAGTGCTGGTCATTGGCTACATGGGTTTGTTCTCCTGGTAGCCTCAATGCCTCTGTTCCCCGTAATCCTTCCTCCCACTCTTCCAAGGGATTCCTCAAACTCTTCAGGATATTTGACCATGGGACTCTTTATCTGCTCCCATTAGCTACCAGAGGAAACCTCTCTGATGGAGACTATGCACTGCTCTATGAGTAGATCAGGATATCACTAAAATTTATCTCTAGGCTATCCAGTATCTAGTTCCTGGTCTGCCCTGCAGTATCAGGCATAGGCTTGCACCTTTAGTATGGGATTCTGTCCATCATTGTCCAAGCAAATCCTGCAGGGAGGATGTGCTACATCAAAGGTTTTGCGTCTGGGATGGTGTCCCAGTCCCAGTCTTACCTGGTTACAGAAGATGGCCTGTTCAAGCTTCCTATCCCCCATTACTAGATGTCCTTGATAGGGTCTCCCTCATAGATTTCTAGAAATTTCCACTGCACTAGGTCTCCTGATCATCCCATAAATGTCCTCCAATTTCTGATATTCTCTCCATATATTCTCTCCTTCCTTTCCTCTACCTCTACCTTTTCCCTTCTGTTTACGTTCCCATCCTCCCCAAGCTCACCTGCACCATTTATCTATTTCCCTTTACCAAGGAGATGTCTATGTCCCCACTGAGGCCCTCCTTGTTGCCTAGTCTGTCTGGGTCTGTGGATTATAATACTTTTGACCTTTGCTTAACAGTTAATATCCACATATAAGTGAGTACTTAAAATTGTATGTACTCTTTGTGTTTCTGTGATTGAGTTACCTCAATTATATTTTCTAGTTCTACCCATTTGCTTGCAAAATTCATGATGTCATTATTTTAATAGCTGAATAAAACTCAATCATGTAATGTGCCACAATTGCTTTATCCATTCTTCAGTTGAGGGGCACTTAGATTGCTTCCAATTACTGGATATTATGAATAAAGCTGGTATATCTTATACCAGCTTTATATATATATATATATATATATATACATACATACATACATATACATATACACACACACACACATACACATATTACTAGAATGAATATATATATATATATTTTTACTATAAAATATATATATATATATTTACTAGAAGGAATATATAAATATATATATATATATATATATTTACTAGAAGCTAGGACTTCTAGTAATGGAAGATAGGAAGCCTGAGCAGGCCATCTTCTGTAATCAGGCAAGACTTCCAGGGGTGGGACTGGGACACCATCCCAGATACAAAACCTTTGACCTAATCTGTCCTCCATGCAGGATTTGCTGGGACAATAGATAGACAGAAATATATATAACATAATTGAGCAAGTGTTCCTGTGGTAATATTGAATGTCTTTTGGGTACATGACCAGTAGTGGTATAGCTGGGTCTTGAGTAAAGTTTCTTCCCAATTTCCTGAAGAATCGCCATATTCATTTCCATAATGGGTGTACAAGGTTTCATTCCCATCAGCAATGAATGAGTGTTGCCATTACTCCACATTCTCGCCAGCATGAGCTGTCCTTTGTGTTATTGATCTTAGCCATTCTGACAGGTGTAAGATGGATTCACATAGTTGTTTTGTTTTTCATTTGCAGTATGGCTCAGGGTGTTGAACGTTTCTTTAAATGTTTCTTAGCCAATTGAGATTCCTCTTTTGAGAATTCTTTGTTTTGACTTGTACCGCATTTTCAATTGAATTGTTTTGTTGATGTCTAGTTTCTTGAGTGTAGCTGTAGCCTTTTTACAATCTAGTCTTGAAACTAAACCTAGAATGTTTCACCCTCCAAGATGTACTGCTGAGTGAGCTCATTCTGAGAAGCTGTCTTCTGAACGCTAAACTGTATATTGTAAACCCTCTCCTTCTGGCTCTTTGCTATTCCTCTTAGCTAATTCTGGACTGCATCTGCTCTTCTTGGATTCTGAAGGTGTAGATTCAGAGCAAAGCACACTTTATTTTTACCTAATTCAATTCCATGCCCTAGTCTTAGAGCCCTGAAGCATTTTTGCCTCCATACAATCTAGAACATTTAAGCTTCCAAACAATTTAATATATCTCTGGGACTTGGTTGAGCCACTCTATCTCCTAAACTCTGACTCTTCTGGTTCACCTCACAGTTCTGGCTCAAACTATTGTCAATGCTGCTTTGTTCTAATTCATTCATCTTCTCAGTTGGCTTACTGTTTCTGACCAAACTCTTGTGATTTGGGCAGACTCTGGCAGATTCTGGCAGATTCTCTGACCACCTCAGACTGAACTACTCAGATTAGCTTCAAACTGACTTACTCTTCATCTGACACTGACTTCTGCCTAATTGCCTCTGTGTCTCTGCCTCAGATTCCTCAGACTGCTTCTGTGTCTCTGTGAGCTCTAAGTGCCTCATACTGCCCTCAGTCAGCCTCTCTGCTTCTCTTTTCTGTAGACCATTTCATTATCTGTGTCTTTTTCTCAGACTACCTTCTTTTCTATAGTGAGAGTTGGATGTGTCTTTACGCTGACTCACTCTGTTAAAGCTTCCTCTGATTCGTCACTTTGCCTGCCCTTCACTCTGACTCATCTCATATGTCACTTCCTGTCTGACACTGACTTCCTTTGAGCTTTGCTTCCTTTTTATCGAGTGCTGGGACTGAAAATGCCCTACCACTGCTCAATTAATACTGGGGTTAAAGGTATGTATCAACATTCTACCCTAGAGCAGCCATGCTAATGGATTGAACGTTTAATAATCATCAACAGGCTTCTCCTGAACTGAATTCTGAGCTAACTGCACTTAAACTGCCTCACTGAACTAACTCTGCTTCTCGGTGATCTCTGCTTCTTGTGGAAGCTTGTCTGCTTCCACCTTGCTTTTGTCTGAACTCTGCTTCCAAACTCTTCTACCTTGCTTCTTTCTCTGAACTCTGAACCTCTATTCTTTGCTTCTCCCTCAGAGCTCTGCCTCTGCCTACCATGTGCTGGGATTAAAGGCATGTACCATCACGGCCTTCTGAACTGAGTTTAAAGTTATGTGCTACCTTGGAATTAAAGGTCTGTACTAACATTCTTCCTACCTTAGAGCAGCCATGATACCAAATTAAAAGATTAAATATTCCTCTACTCTTGAGTTCTTTATATATCATTAGATATTAGCCCTCCATCAGGAGTGAAGTGAAAATCTTTTCCATTCTGTAGGGTGCCATTTTGTCTTATTGGTAGTTTACTTTGGTTTACAGAAGCTTTTCAGTTTCATGAGGTCCTGTATATTTATTGTTGATCTTAGTAACTGAGATGTAGGTGTTCTGTTCAGAAAGTTGTCTCCAGGGCCAATGAGTTCAAGGCTATTCTCCACATTTTCATCTATCATGTTCAGTGTGTCTGGTTTTATGTTGAGGTCTTTAACCATTTGGTCATGAGTTTGTGCATAAATATGGATAAATATGGATCTATTTGCATTCTTCTACATGTAAACATCCAGTTAGACCAGCACTATTTGTTGAAGATACTGTCTTTTTTTTCAGTGTGTATTTCTGGATTCTTTCAAAAAGGAAGTGTCCATAAGTGTGTGAATTTATGCCAGATCTTGGACTTGGTTCCATCAACTAATGTGTTTTTATGCTAATATTATCTGATTTTTATTACTATAGATCTGCAGTATATAGCTTGAAATCAGAAATGATGAAACATCCATAAAAATTTTATTGTTCAAGATATTTTTTAGCTATCTGGGGTTTTTTGTTTGTTTGTTTTTCCATATAAAGTTGAGTATTGTTCTTACAAGATCTGTAAAGAATTGTATTGGGATTTTAATAGGGATTACATTGCTCTTAGTAAAATGACCATTTTTACTATGTTAATCCTACCAAACCAAGAGCATGGGAGATCTTTCCATCTTCTGAGATCTTCTTTAATTTCTTTCTTCAAAGACTTAAAGTTTTTGTCATACAAGTCTTTCACTTACTTGGTTAGGCTCACCCTAAGATACTTTGCTAGCTGTGGCTATTGTGAAGGGTGTTGTTTCCCTGATTTCTTTCTCATTCCACTTGTCCTTTGTCTGTAGGAGGGCTACTGATTTTTTTTAAGTTGATCTTGTAGCAATTTACTTCACTGAAATTGTTTATGAGCCATAGGAGTTACCTGGTTAAGTTTTTGGGGTTGCTTATATATACTATCTGCAAATAAGGATATTCTGACTTCTTCCTTTCCAGTTGATATCCTCTTAATCTCATTCTGTTGTCTTATTGCTCCAGGTATAACTTCAAGTACTATATTGAATAGGTAGGAGAGAGTGATTTTAGTGAAATAGATTTGAGTTTGTCTCCATTTAGCTCAGTGTTGACTGTGGGATTGATGTAAATTGTCTTTATTATGCTTAGGTATATTCCTTTTATCACTAATCTCTCCAAGACTTTTATCATGAAGAGGTGTTGGATTTTGTCAAAAGCTTTCTCAGCATCTAGTGGGAAAGTCATTTGTGTTTTTTTTTTCTTTCAGTTTGTTTATATGGTAAATTATACATTGACTGATTTTCATATGTTGAGCCATTCTGAGATCTCTGGGATGAAACCTTCTTGATTATTGTGAATGTTCTTTTTGATGTGTTCTTGGATTTGGTTTGCAAGTATTTTACTGAATATTTTTGCATCTATGTCCATGCAGGAAATTGATCTTTAATTCTCTTTGTTGAATCTTTGTATAATTTGTGTATCACGGTGACTGTGGCCTTGTAGGATTAGTGTGACAGTGTTTCTTCTGTTTCTATTTTGTGGAATAAAATTTGAGGAATATTGACATTAACTATTACTTGAATGTCTGGTGGAATTCTGCATTAAAGCCATCTTGCCCTTTTTTTTTTTGGTTTTCTTTTTTGTTGTTGTTTTTTTCCTTAGCTGGGAGACTTTTAATGACTGCTTTTATTTTCTTGCCTATTGTGGGCCTGTTTAAATTGTTTATCTGATTTTCATTTAACTTTGGTAAGTGATAGCTCTTGAGAAAATTATCCATTCCTTTTAGATTTTCAGGTTTTGTGAATTATAGGTTTTTAAATTATGACATGATCGTTTTGCTATCCTTGCTGTCTATAGCTATGCTCCCCATTTCATTTCTGATTTTGTTCATTCGGATATTCTCCGTCCATCTGTTAATTAGGTTGGATAAGGGTTTATCTTGTTGATTTTTGCAAAGAACCAACTGTTTGTTTTATTGATTCTTTATACTGTTCACTTTGTTTCTATTTTATCAATTTCAGCCCTCAGTTTATATTTTGCCGTCTGTTCATCTTGGGTGTACTTACTTCTCTTTGTTCTCAAGCTTTCAGATGTGCTGTTAATTTGCTATTATGTGCTCTCTTTACTGATTTTGGTAGGCACTTTGCACTATGAACTTTCCTCTTAGCACTGCTTTCATTGGTGTCCCACAAGTGTGGGGAATTCTGTGGATTTGTTTTTATTGAATTCTAGAAAGTCTTTAATTACTTTCTTGCCCCAGTTGTCATTCCTTAGAGAAATGTTCAGTTTCCATGAGTTGGTAGGCCTTCTGTTGTTGCTGTTGTTGTTTAAATCCAGCTTTAATCTTTTGTAGTCTGATAGGATGCAAGAAATTATTTCATTTTTCTTGTATCTCTTGAGACATGTTTTGTGGCTGAGTATATGGTCAGTTTTGGAGAAGTTTCCATGAGGTGGTAAGAAAAATGTATATTATTTCTTTGTATAGGTGAAATGTTTTATACATATCTGTAAGGTCTCCTTGGTTTATAGCATTCGTTAGTTCCAGTAGTTCTCTGTTTAGATTTATATGGATGTCCTGTCCATATTGGTGAGAGTTGGGTAATGAAGTTTCCCACTTTCAGTAGTTGTGGTTCTAGTGTGTTTTAAGCTTTAGTAATATTTCCTTTATAATTGTGGGAGCCCTTGTGTTGAGGGCATAAATGTTAAGAATAGAAATGTCATCTGGATAGATTTTTCCTTGGATAAGTTTGAGATATCCTTCACCATCTCTTTTGATTACTTTTGGTTTGAAGTCTTTTTGCTTAAGTTTAATTCTACTTATATATAAAATAATTGTTTTATGCACTGTTGTGTGAGGGGCTGTTTAGGGTGTTTTGTATCACTTGCAAATGTTGGATTTCTGTGGTGGTTGGTTAATTGCTAATGATCTGCATGTGCTATCAGTAGAATACCTGAGAAGTTCTGGAAGAATAAAAACAACCCCAGATGCTCAGGATTCCACTGTTTGGGATGGTGCTGGCCATGATGGTAGTTCCCTCTACTGAGGTCTGGCAGGGTTTGCATTACAAAATATGCCTCCTTGCCTTCTTGGTGAGCCCCTACAGTGATGTACAGCTACAAAGTCTATTTTTTTAAAATATTAGAATAACTACACTGTCTTGCTTCTTGGGTTCATTTGTTTGGAAAACCTTTTCCCCAGCCCTTTACTCTGTAGTAGTGTTTATCTTTGATGTTCAGTTGTGCTTCTTGGATGCAGCAGAAGGATAGATCCTGTTTTCTTATTCATTCTGTTAGTCTGTGTCTTTTTATTGAGGACTTGAATCCATTGATGTTGATACATATCAATTACCAATGCTTTCTAGGTCCTGTTATTTTACAGGTGTTGTTGGTTGTGTTGTGTCTATGTATGTATTTTTTCTCTTGGTTTTGATAATGTGAAATTCTTTATTTCCTATGTTTTCATGAGTATCATTAACCTTGTTGGGTTGATGTTTTCCTTCTAGTATCTTCTGTAGGACTGGATGTGTAGACAGATATTGTTTTAATTTGAATTTATCATGGAATATTCTGTTTTCTCCATCTCTGGTAATTGAAAGTTTTGCTGGGTTTATTAGTATGATCTGGAATCTATATTCTCTTATGGTCTTTAGCACATCTGTCCAGGCCTTTCTGGGGTTCAAAGTCTCCATTTAGAAGTTGGGTATAATTATAAAAGGTTTGCATTTATATGTTATTTGTTTTGTTTTGTTTTCTTGAGGCTTTTAGTATTCTTTATTTTTTTCTGTATGTTTAGTTTTTTGATTATTATATGGTGAGGGGACTTTCTTTTCTGCTATTTGGTATTTTGTATGTTTCTTGTACCTCTATAGACATTTCCTATTTTAGGTTTTGTTGAAAATATTTTCTGGACATTTGAGATGAATTTCTTCTTCTTCTTCTTCTATTCCTATTACTCTTAGATTTGGTCTTTTCATAGTGTCCCAGATCTCCTGGATGTTTTGGTTCAGGAACATTTTGAAATTAATATTTTCTTTTACTGGTGCATCTATTTCTTCCATAATATCCTCATCTCCTGAGATTCTCCCTTCCATATATTGCATTCTACTACTATCTATAGCTTTCCTCTGTATTTCCAGTATGCTTTTCTAGATTTTTCATTTCCAAAATTACCTTGGTGTGTGATTTCTTTATGGCTTCTATTTCCATTTTCAGTTCTGAAAGAGTTTTGTTCATTTCCTTCAATTGCTTGCTTGTTTTTTCTTGGCTTTCTTTAATGGATTTATTAATTTCCTCTCTCAGGGCCTCTCTTATCTTCATAAAGTTGGTTTTAAGACCCTTTTCTTGTGCTTTGGCAGTTTCAGAGTGCTTCAGGCTTGTTGTGGTAGGGTACTTGGGCTCTACTGGTAGCTGTTGTTGATAGTGATCTTAAGTTGCCATTTAGGCATCTGGGTTTGGAGTGATTAAAGGTTTAGGTGATGAATTTTTAATTTGTCTTTGTTGGATGAATTTGTTTCTTTTTCCTCTCTGATCTTTTGTTTATTGTAGCCTCTTGTCCAGCTGGGGGATCTCCACCTAAATTGGGGGCTGGAGCTCTGGTGACCTATTTGGCCGCTGGTCAGGAAGTGAATCTACCCCTTGTGGGGGCTGGGACTAGGTGACTGTACTTCTGGCCGGGTGGCATGTCCTCTGATTCTATTGGCTGTCCTGTCTGTGCTGTTCTTCTGGCTGGTAGAAATAACCTGTGCTGGGGCTGAAGCCTTTCACCCCCATTTGATATCTGGGACTTGGTGATGGTTGTGGTGGAAAGGTGTCACAATGGGAAGATATGGTATGAGGCTTTTTCAGGGGCTGGCATGGTGGAAAAGATTAGCAGCAAGCAGATTTTCTACCTGGTTTTCTGGCTGTCTGGAAATATTAGCACTGGAGCAGAAGCTCTCTGCCTAGGTTGGTATATAGGAAAGGTGGAAGATAAAATATTTTTAAAAAGTAAAAAAAAAATAATTATAAGCTCAAAGTAAAAACTTAAAGGAAATAATCCACAAATTATCTCTGACAGTCAGGAATATCAGACAAAAGTGTCATCATGAGTTTGATTTCAGCCCGAATAGCATAAGAAGACATTGTTTCAAAAAATAAAATCACAATAAATAAAATATATTAGGTTGATAGACATAATAATTATGTATCCACACATTCAGTATTGTATTAAATTATATTAAAACATAATCACTTAAAAGATGATAGTAATATGTTGAAAGATTTTAAAATGTACATGCAAAACAAATTGTATTTGTCAGTAGTATACAGATTGAGATCTGGTAGCAGGAAATATTCAACGATATATATCTTATACTATCAGTGAAAGGGTATGGTGCTTCTAAATGGTACACAGTAACAATTTAGAGATGCATGCTAGCCACCGTTGATGTTACAAAATGGAGTTATACTGACTTAGGTTGCCTTATGTTTCCCATCATTCTTAGTGAGATTTCACACTGTAGGCCTCCAATCTTTTCTTTCACCAAGTAAATTCTACTGCAGTCACTTGAGAAATAATTCTTTTCCATGAAAAAGTCTATATCATAAAAATTATAAGTTGCAATTTATAAGACATACTACTAAAAGATAATTTAATTTTTAAAAAAATATTATGGATAAATGAAAATAATGATTGACTGAAGCTCTTTACAACTCACATGTCAGATAACATCCAAACTCCTTATATTAATAATTTTCAAGGTATGATACTGAAATAAAAATGCTATTAAAATGGACAAAATAAGCTGCAATAAATAAACATTTTTAATATTATAGATGAGATCATGGGATAGAAAAGAGACTTGGAAAACAAAGAACTATGAATGCAGTGTATACTTAAGTAACTTTTTGAAAAATCGAAGTTGATTATTTTACATTTTTGAAAGGTCTCATGATTTTTATGGTTCTCTCTTTTTATCCTTCTGTCTTGTTTCTGTGTCTTGTTCCAGGAAGAATAAAGACTTAAAAGTTATATTCATGCCCTATTCTTTGTGCCATGTGAATATTTTTCTTTACTTGCCAAAATTTCTTGATATTTTTAATTAACATTAAAAATTTCAAAATTGAAGCATAATTTTGTGTGACGTAAGTACAATCAGTTTTATTTAATGAAATGACCCTTTAAGACCTGAGACATTATGCTCTAGCAGTAAGAAAGACATTTAGCAGAAGAGAAAATCAGGAAAGTTCCAGCATGAGAAGAATTCCATGTATGTTTTCTGGCCCAGAACCAGAACCTGAAACTCAGCAAACTTGAATAAAGGGCCTGAGGCTAGTTTTGTAATGTGCAGGAAAACAGATGGAATTTGAAATCACCATCATATAGAAATAAGAGACACCACAAGAAAATATTGATATGTTTTTATATGCAGAGTTTAGATTTATATGTATATATAAGTAAACACACGCACATATCTAGTTAGAGAGATGTACATATATAAGTGTATGTGTCACATGGAAGGATAAGAAAGACTAATTGGAAGATGTGGTAAATGTGAATGTAATGTATCATGTACATTACATACATATGAATATATATGTAAATAAATAAAACATATTTTCATATCTATGTATATGTTTTTCCATAAAAATTAAAAATGATTATAAAACTACTAAGGCATTTACAAAGTTTCAATAGTGTTTTACATTCTTCCTTTTGATTTATATGAATTCTAAATTCTGAGAATTTTTTTCTGATATGAATATTTGGTATTTATGTATCTCTTCTTGTATCAGTGAAGTCTCTGCATGATTATTTTACCAATATTTTCATTAGACTAATTTCCATCTATTCTAAGAGTAATAACTTTTATATTTGTAATTTTCATACTGCATAAAACATTCCTGTTACTCTCATATAAATAGTAAACATTACTCACAGATACTCTAATGTCCTAGGGGTGAAAGGTTTGTATCTTCATTTACATATGTTCCCAATTGAGGATGAACAAGAGGATGCTCTGTTGTACCATATTGGTTCAGATACTATGAACAAAATTCATGCAGATACTGTGAAAAGTTTTGATTAGATTCTGTGAGCAGGTTTCCTTTACACAATCTAATTAGTGTTATGGTTTACAAGTTTTGTCTTCTTAATGATAAAACAATTGTTAAAAATGGTCTTTACATTCAATTTTTAAAGTGACATTTGGTTTTCTGAGTACAAGAATCTTGTGGTATATCTCACAGAGAAAGCACAGATATAAGATAAATTTTATTCAGGCATGAAGCTAATATAGTTCTCTTGACTTCCATTTCAACATTAACAATTTTGCAAAATACATAACATTAGTTGCTTTTTAATTGACTGTGGTGGCTGACATCTGTAGTCTCAGCACTCTTGAAGATAAGGCAGTAGTGTCACTAGATCTCAAAAGTTCAACCCTGCCTAGAAAATAGCAACATAGCTAGAAAGTGTTTTAAAAATAAATACAAATTAACTAGTTTTTACAATTGCTGAACACCTTCTCACATGTAAAGTTAAATAAAGTTGATCTGAACATAATGCAGAGAATAACAGAGCTGAGCAAAGGTGTATGACAAGTGCCTATGTAAGAGGAGGTTAGATTTGATAAAAGAATGTGAAATTAATTTGTAGAACTATCACATAACCCATTACAATAAATTATGACATGTTAATATTTTTAAAAGAGTGAGAAGTACTTTTAATAGAAACATATGATGTTTTTTCAATATTATAAAATATAGCTACCTGAAGAGGCAGGATTAAGTCCATATGATATGAGCATTCATCATGAATTCTGGGTCAGAATGTTGTCTTCTATTTGACAAAAATTTTGCAAAGATTCCCCCACTCATGAGATTTTTTTAAAAATTCAGTTAGCTATATTCTTTATAAAGCAAAGCATTAAAATATTGATAAATTATAGTTTAAAAATTTGTAACTTTTACTTGTATATTTTGTTATTATGATGTTTCAGTGAACTGGTTGTTTAATATGGAATTGTAAAGATAATTTTCTCTATTATATTTAAACTAAATAATTTCACATTTTATATTTTTGTTTTACATCATTCTTATTTTAGCATTACAGTATGATTTTATTTCTGTTTCTGTAAAGAACTATCAAGTGTTAAACTACAAAGAGCACGATAATGTAAATAAACTCATTAACAAATAAGGAAATTGAAACAGTAATGAAAAATCTTATCAATAAAAATGCCCATGTCTAGATGGATTCAGAGCAGAATTCTACTAGCCTTTCAAAGAAGAACTTCAACCAATGCTTCTGAAATCATTACAAAACGGAGAGATAAAAGAAGCACTTCCAGATTCATTTTACAAACCCTCTATAATTATAATACCAATTCAGGTAGAGATACAGAACAAAGAGAAATTAGAAGGCAGTGTCTTTGATGAATATATATTAGCAATTCTCAATATAATTCTTGCAAACTAAATGCAGGCATTGTACTCATTAGCTTCTCTAGCCAAAAGAAACTTGAGTAGCGAAGGGTTTACTTCGTCTTAAACCTCCAAGTGACAGTCTATTATTGAAAGAAACAAAGGCGGGGATGCGGAAACAGGAAATGAAGCAGAGGATATGGAGGAATGCTGATAACTAGCTCCCTTTATGACTTGCTCAGGTGGACTTAAAGACAAAAATCACATGATCATTTCAATAGATGAAGAAAAGATCTTTGGCATATTGCAGCAAGCCTTCATGATAACAGTCTTAAAGGGTAGAAGTCTGGAATAATGAATTTTGACATAATAAAGGCTATATGTGACAACCTGCAGTCAACATCATCCAAAAGGAGAAAAATTAGGGACAATCCTGTTAACATCAGGGTCAAGAGAGTTGAATATATAGTCAAAATAATGTTTAAAACTCTAGATACTACAATGCTAAGAGAATAGAAGGAAATTAAAAGGATACAAATAGGCAAATAAGAAGTCCAAATATCCTCATTTCCCAGATGATATGAAGTTACAGATAAAAGATCCCATAAATTCTACCATAAAAAACTCTGTATATTTTAAAACATATATAGTTATTTTAGTCTATCAAATGAGAAAGCAAGACAGGTGATCAATACAGAGAACCTAAGCTTGGTTTAACTACTGCTCCATGTCTCTATGCTCAAATGAGCTCAGTGAAAATAATTAGGGGTATACTGAGAAAAAGTCAATTAGTCATGTAAATCATCCAGAAATCATCAGTCAAGTACTATGACATTTACTGACTTAAATAAAGCATTCTTACAGAGTAGACAAGCTAGTCAAGCCAACATTCTTGTTGCCAACTTTGAATTTCAACCGAAACTTATAAGGCTGATGAGAAATATCACAATGCATGTAGCTTGATCATTTCTCTATTCTCTACATGATTTATTCTTGTTTAAGTTTCAGATCTCCACGACATGTAACCATAATTTTAAAAAGCTTGAAAATTATTTGAATGACAGTGATAATTATTGTACAAAATTGTACCTCACTAATTCTGTGGAATTCCACATCTCCCTTCTATTTAGGTGAACTTTGCATATTGCCTTTCATCTCCTCTTATAGATAAAACAGGAAATAACTCTGCCTACACCCTTCTATGGTTCTGTAGTTTTTCTTGTTCAATTGGGGGCAGAATCTGTCATACAATAGGTTTTCATTCAATATCTAACAGTTTACAGCTCAGAGAATTGTGAGTAATGAGATAAAGAGAAGCTGACCTTAGATGTCTTCTGAATGACAGTCCAAACAAAAACTACAAAATCACCAGTTCCGGAACCCCAAAACATAGTAGTGTTTCTCTCTCTCTCTCTCTCAAAAGATAATAAGTGCTTTCATTGAGTGTGTACTGTCACTAAGTCTCTATAAAACAAATCTTGAAATCATAACAATTAGAAACACAGACACGTATGTGTTGGGTGAACAGACAGGCCTGGTATTTTGTGTCTGTCCAGACATTTTCCAACCTTGGAGAAAGGACAAAATTAACTCCTCTCTGTCACTATTTTTTATCTTGTACACTACAAATTTTACATGATGTGTATACCATTTCTTTCATGATTGCTTTGTCATTGTACTTAATAAAGATTTAAGGGAATGTACCAAGAAACATTCTAGCATAGAATAGTGTTTTACTCAATGGAGAATGTAAAAATGTTTGTTCATCTTGGTCTTCTTTGTTTGAGGTACTGCATACAATTTTTGTTCTGAATATAATAACATGGATCAGAATATAATCTCAGTCATGCTGGAAGCTCTTAAGTAATTCCCATAAGAACCTGTGATGCTTTATGCACAAGAATCTATTAACAATTAGACATAATATTAGCAGTTATTTTCCAGACTTAAAAAACATGATCAAAATACATTGTATGAAATTCTCAGAAAACTAATGAAGACATTATTAAAAATCAGAATCACTAATAAGTAACATTAATAAAATATATTAATGATCTTTAAAATTCCCAAAATCCCCCTCTAGTAAACATATGAACATTTTCACAAATTTTCTTTCCCTTAAGGCCTGAAGATCATTGAATGGCAGCATCAAGATAAATATGAGTTTTTATATTTCATTGTTTTGTTTAATTAGTAATATTGCAAAGGAATCTGTTTCTATTAGGTTTTATTGTTCCATTTTAGATTTAGTAATGTTTAGGGAGATAAATTAAGACTATGAAAAGTCTTAATAGCATTACTACTTCAGGGACATTTTTCTTTTTACTTTCTAACTTCTAATTTCCAAGGAACTTTAGAAAAAAAAAGAAACACTTCAAAGTTTATAGCTGTGCAAAACATAGTAGACATCAGCAGGAGGGAAAAAAGGACTTGCTAAGACTTTTGTTTTGAGAACGCCACTTAGTGCTGAGAAATGAATTAGCTGTCATTGTCAAGGGGGCTCCTTTATTCCCTAATGTCTATGTATGTGTCCATTTTACAATATTCTGAAAGAGATACAATATTAGAGCTTCCTCAAGATTTAATACAGAACAGAACTACTTAAGCTTTACTGAATAATTAGTGCAATCATAAATTCACAAGATGTTGAAACTTCATTTCATACAAAACAACATGCACTATAAAGGAGCATTGCATTATACATTGGCTGTCCTTTTGCTTCTCAGTAGGAGCCTAAACATGTTCTTGCTTTGGAGCTAAGAGGTATCTTTCCTGTAGATTGGTTTGTGTTCCTCTTCATCACATTTCTTTCATGACTCATCATTATTTCTTTCATGATCTCCCCTGTGCTCAAATGTGACTATAGCTTAAACATGGTCTCAATATATTTAGTACTAGAATAATACTCTTAATGAAGATGGATATTTTTCAATATGAGTCCATACATTGTTTATTTCTATATGTGCTATGAAACAATACCTTCATCCCACTCAAGTGCTCTAGGAATTGGAACACCTTACAAATTACAGAGTGAACTGAAGCACCAATGAGTCATGGCAAACCCACAAAGTAGCCAATAGAGTTCAGGAAACATTTTGAAAACAATTACTTAATTACTGAAGTTTTGAAAAAAGTTGTTTAAGGTTTCAAAGAAAGACAGAAAACAAAATTGTGTCTTCTGTTAAGCTTTACCATAGAAATACAAGACAGATAGGTTAAGTAGTAAAGCCAATGAAGGGGCATAATTTTCCATTCAAGTAAATAATAAGCTCAAAATGAGATGAGATGTTTTTAAGCTATAGTCACATTTGATACATGTACCTAATGTTTACTGAGCACTCTTATCCCTTCTCTCTTCCATTTCCCTACTGCCCATGCCTACCCTCTCAACCTTCCTCTTATACCTTCCTTTGGTGGATCATTTTTTCTGTTGGCTTGTCATGTCCAACTTTGATGTGATAATTTGTGTTTTATCTTAATTTACTGTATTTTGTTATGTTTGGTTGCTATCTTTTATTTTTTTTAATTTATTTTCTTTCTCTCAGACAATATATCCTAATCCCAGCCTTCTCTCTTTCTCCTCTTCCCAGCTTACCACATATCCCCTCTCTCCAGATACACCCTCCCCTTCCCCAATTTCCCTCATTAAAGAGCTGTCCTCCAGGTTACCAATCTAACAGGGAATAGCAAAATAGAAGTAGGCCAGGCACAAGCCCCTACATCAAGGTTAGACAAGACAGACCAGCAGGAGGAAAAGGGTCCCAAGGGCAGATAAAAGGGTCAGAGATAACCCCCTCCAACTTTTAAGACTTCTACAAGAACACCAAGCCAGACGACCACAAGATACATGTAGTCTACCATGCAGGCTCTGGGTCTGCTGCTTCAGTATCTTTGAACCCATAGGAGTCCTAGTTAGTTGACTCAGTAGGGTGTGTTCTCATTGTGTCCTCAACCCCTCTGGTCCCTGCAATCCTTCCTCTCCTTCTTCCTTGAGGTTCCTCAAATTCTGACTGGTGTTTAGCAATGGGCCTTTGCATCTGCTCCCATCCTCTGCCAAACGTGTCATCTCTGATGACAATTAGGTTAGGCTCTTATCTATTAGCATAGAAGAATATGATTAGGAATCATCCCTGCCATACAGTCTCTGATTCCTGGCCAACCCTATAGTGTCAGGTATGGTGCAAACTTGTATAGCTACTATGGAAATAAATATGGCGATTTTTCATGAAATTGGGAAGCAACCTCCCTCAAGATCCAGCTATGCCACTCCTGGGCATATACCCAAAAGAATGCTATATTCCACTACAATGACACTGGCTCAACTATGCTCATAGTAACTTGATCCATAATACCCGGGAATTGGAAACAACGTCTACGACCCTCAACTAAAGAATGGATAAAGAAAATGTGGTACATTTACACAATGGAGTATCAGTCAGCTATTTAAAATACGACATCATAAAATTTGCAGAAAAACAGATTGAACTAGAAAAAAAAATCCATAGTGAGGTAAGCAAAACCCAGAAAGACAATCATGGTATGTACTCATTTATAAGCAGATATTAACTCTTAAGTAAAGGACAATCTTACTATAATTTACAGACTCAGAGAGACTATGCCACAAGGTGGGCCCTAGTAGGGACATATGGATATTCCTGGGAAGGGTAAATAGAATAAATGTTGCAGGTGGGCTGGAGGAGGATGGAAATGGGAACAGGTTGGGGGGAGTGGGATGGAGAGAGAAAATATAGGGAGAGATACTGGAATTAGGGGACATTTTGGGGTGATCTGGAGATCTAGTTCAGTGGAATCTATCTGTAATCTATAAGGGTGGCCCTAGCAAGTACTCCTACTAACAAGGGACCTATCCGTTGAACAGGCCATCTCCTGTAACCAGGCAAGGCTTCCAGTGATGGAACTGGGACACCAACCCAGCCATAAAACCTTCACCGATAACCTATCCCACCAACAGGATCTGCTGGGCCAATGGAGGGGTAGAAACCCACATCAAGGGAGCATGTCTGTAATTCTAAGATACATTTTTTTAATGTTTTGAAGTTCCCTTTATTGTTTTGAAATTATAATTTGATATAGACAAGAAAGATTTGTAAAATGAGATACTCCAATATTGATCAATATAAAGAACAAAGGAAACATATTAGATGCTTAGATTTTAAGGTATTACCCTCAAATTTCGATTTCAAAATTGTATTAGAAAAAAAATACGATATTTTGACTACATAAACTATTAGTAAAGTGACACTAATAACAGATTATCGGGCCTTAGTTCAGGTGGGTAAAAGCTTGCCTAGTGTGCAGGAAGCCCGGATTTGGAGCCTCAGAATAACATGAGACCTGTCTTTGGTTCTAATCTCAACACTATTTCAAGTGCTTTTTCAAGGGGGTAGAAGCAGGAATATCAGAAGTTCAAGCTCATCCTGAAGGATATAATAATGTCAAGGCAAATCCAAGACATGAGAGAAAACTGTATAAGTATAATAAAATGAAATAAACAACCAACCAAACATCAATGTCAACAAAATCAGATTATTAAAGAATGAAATTGGTGCTCATTAGATAGAATTCTTGACTTGTAAGCAAAGGCTCTGGGTATGATCACCAGCATCATGCACAAAAACACAACAAAACCACCCAAACAAAGAAACAAAAATAAAACAAAAGCAAAGTAAATAATCTCTCAGATTTTTTTTGGAAATGTGTTAAATAATATTATATCTGGAATTTAATTATGCAGTAGAATTTTATATATCAAGTTACCACCTATAGAAATTAAAATAATTTCTGCTTGAAAATTTCAAACAGTGTGTATCAAAGACTTATAATAGCAATATTTTAGAGTAACAATTCAGATATTTGTGTCTGTCAATAAAGTATAATTTAGTGTATTGTGTTAGAGCTACATAAAATTCTATATATACCTGAAAAGTAATAGTGGACAGTCTTTATATACTAGTGTGAAAGGATTCCTAAGGCATATAGCTCTATGAACAAAGTTAAGACTGAATATACTATAGACTACCCTGTATATTATATGGGATCACCTGCATGAATGTAAACATGGCATGTATTAAAGTGATACAAAATAAGATAGTTATAATGTGTATGGGAAATTTAAATATATGCATATTTTATATCTAAGAAAATTAAAGATGTAAATGTTTATATATTTTGTGTTCTGTGTGTTAGTTATATGGACACAGATGTACATGTATGCATGTGTTCTTATCCCCAAATCTGTTCTGACAACTGCGTACACATACACATGCATAGCTATCTACATAGCTATATAACATAGGTACAGTTCATCAGTAATAGTTACACATGACTGTCAATGCTCAGTTTCAATAAAGAAAGTTCTGGGTCTTTGAAGAAGTAATTGATGTGCAGTTGTTATCAAGTACAGCCCCGTGGGACAAATAAATATCTGTCTCACCTTTATATGCTCTCCATTTGCTAAATGTAAAAACGCTGTAAATAAATTTTAAAAACTGTGACATTTCTAACATTCTAGGACAAATAATTTAAATTTTTTGAACATTTTTTTAATAAATAGAGAAGTAATTAGTTTATAGTTCCATTACTGAACTGGCAATGGGCATCTAAACAATCCAGTATTCTGAAATTCTGTAACAGGATAGAATAATTTGTGGATTTATTCTGTGTATTAAAGAAGAACAATATAACCAGCTAGTGGCAGAAATTACTATGTAGGTGTCTTACACTTTCACCAAGAGCAAATAAGCTTGATGTATCAACATTTCAGAATAGTGGCATTTTATGCTTTCTCCTTAATGAGTAGTACTCAAGTCACTGTTGGGACATAAAGGAGTGGGTTATTTTGATACCTCACTATCTATGGCCATAAAACACCAGGAGAGCATTGTTGTGTTAGGTATATATCACAGGCTAACTTCTGGAAAGCTTTTGTTCTCAGAAGGGCCATTTTATCAGAAATGGTAATATGGTATCTGTCTTCACCTTATTACTGTGATCTACTTGGTTTTCCACAGCCATGCAAATTTCCACAACATTTTTCCTGATCTATATTTACAATGAGTGGTGTACTAAGTGGTAAGAATATAATACACAATTTAAATTTGGGAACTCAGAGTTAATACTTAATGCATTATTCATAAGCACTTTAATATTTATTTTTAATTTGAGGAAAAATGTGGGAAAATATGTGATTTCCTGTGGCTGTTATATTATGCATCAACAAGAATATTGTAGAGGAGAAATAGTTTATTTTAGCTCACTAATTGAGGTAACAATCCAGCATTACTGGGAAGGCAAGGGAAATGTCGTGAAACAGTCACAAATAGTCAAGTGCAGAGAGTGAATGAATACATGTCTGCCTCCACACAGCTTAGGCTACCTACTCACACAGTTCAGAATCTGCTGGCTAGAGATGGCACTGGCCATGTGGTATCATATATGTTTACTCTGAAAATAAGTGGTCATTAGAGCTGAGACATGAGATGTGGTTGGAACAGCTGCAAAATATTATGTGTATAAAGATTCAAGGTTCTAGAAATTCATTCTAAATCTTAGTTGCCTCAAGTAATATATTGAGTCCTTAAAAATTGCTGAATAGATTTTAAGTGTATTTAACATAGAATAAATTGCAAGCACCTGAAGAGCAAAATCTATTAAATGGCATGATTTAGCAAATTGTTTGACTGTGACTATTTTCCTCTCCACATTTTAAATGATAATGATACACAGATTTTATTTTAAGTAAAAATATATTAAAGAAAATTTAAAATAGAAATAAACTGGAAGGTTAAACTTAAAGAAGAATGATACTGTTGTGAAAGACAGCTAGTATTGGTTTATGAAAAATAATTAAAATTAATGTTAACCAAAAGCAATAAATAATCACTAAGTAAAAAACAAGCAATGATAAATATTTATACAATAGTTCTATTAAAACAAAGAAATTTTAAATTCCTAATATGTTTATGTTTCAAAATGGTATGTCAGTCACTTCTAAGGAAGAATAAACTATAACATATATATTTTAGTTTCATAAATGTGCTTGTTTTAGTACATCTTAACCTGTTTGTTTGACTTTATTGATTTACAATTAAAGCTAGAATTGTTTTTCATGGTGTTTAGGAATATTTAATGAATGTTGTCTTCAGCAGGAAGGTCTTACCATCAGGCTGTGGAGAACAAACAACAGCTTTAGTAATAGCCTGTGGTTTTTGAAGATTCTGTAGTAACCCTTTTGCTAGCAACATGATGTAACCCATTACTGCCAATAGTTGGGGTATTATCTTCCCTAATATTTGGTAAATCTATTTAGATTCCTTTTAGGGAGCATCTTCAACAACTGGTGCTGGTCAAACTGAGTGGCTAAATGTATGAGAAGGAAAATAGATCCATATTCATCATCCTTTACAAAATTGAATTCCAAATGGATCAAGAAACTTAATGTAAGATGAGATACTTTGAATAATGATAGAAGAGAAAGTAGGGGAAAGGCTTTAACTCATTGGCACATGAAAGGACTTTCTGACCATGACACCCATAGCACAGGCACTAAGAACAACCATTAATAAGTGTGTGTCACAAAGCTGAAAACTCCTCCTCATCGAGGGATCCCATCATTCAGGCAATATGAAAGCATACAGATAGGTAAAGACATTTACCAATTATACATTTGATGAAAGGTTAGTATTTAGAATTTATAGAGAAATATATCACTTGAACATAAAGAAAACAAATAACCCAGTTAAAAAGGAGTATAGAAATAAATACAGAGTTCTCAGAAGATGAAACAGAATTGGCTGAGAAGCACTTAAAGGACTGTTCAAAATCATTAGACATCAGGAAAATGTAAATTTAAACTACTTTGAGATTTAATCTTATCCTAATCAGAATATTCATGATCAATAAAACAAATGATAGCACCTGCTGGCAAGAATGTGGGGAAATGGAAATATTTACTCATTGCTCAAGGCCTTGCCAACTAATAGAACTACTACAGGAATCAGTACTGAAGTCTTTTGGGAAGTTGTGAATTGTCAACCTTGAGATAAAACTATACTACTCTTCTTCAGCATGCACACAAAGGATTCTACATCATAGTACAGAGATACTTAGTCATCTAAGTTGATTGTTGCTCTGTTAATATTAGCCAGAAATTGGAAGCAGTCTACGTGTTTATACAATATTATTCAGCTGTTATAAAAAATAAAATCATTAAATTTAGAGATAAATGCCTGGAGATAGAAAAAACAAACAAACAAACAAACTACCCTTAGTCTATTAACCCAGACTTCCAAAAGCCAAGTAACTGTGTTTTCTATTATATGCGGATGTTAGCTTTTAAAATCTTGATTCAGGTTAGGGTACATAGTAAGGGATTGGGTGAGGGGAAATCTCACAAGTAAATGGAAGTAGAACATAGTCTCATAAGGAGATAAAGGGGATTAAGTAGGAAGAATGGCAGAAGAAAATGGTAAAGGAAGGAATATCTAACGCTAAAGATTATTTTTTAAAAAACATTTGGAAACATATTACTGTAGAATTGTCCTAAAATATATGCATATATGAAAGTTTACCGTTATTTTAATCAATATGTGTACTATTACTTAACTTTTCAGCTATATGAAGTTAACTATAACTAATAAAATTATAATAAAATAAAAATAATAAAATAATGAATATAAGCAAAAAAATAAATAAGTAATAAAATTATAGTAAAAATAATAAAATTAGTTATATAAAATTAATTTTCTTCAATTATTTGAATTACTCATGTAAATTCTACTAAGTATGCCAGCTCTAGATTAGTCTATAGTGATTGCTTCTTCCTTATTATAGGGAAATTATAGAGAAAATGTCTCCATCTTTTTTAATATTTTACATATTCTGTTGTAAGATGTGGTGATTTGAATAAGAATGACTACCACATGCTCTTAGATTTGAATGTTTGATAATCAGGGAGGGGATTTATTTAAAACGATTAGGAGGTGTGGCCTTATTGGGATAAGTGTTTCCTTGTTTGAGGAAGTATGTCACTGGTATTAGGCTTTGAGGTTTCAGGATCCTAAACCACACCCAGAGTCTTCCACTTTCTTCCTGCTGCCTGTGGATATAAATGTAGAACTCTCAACTACTTATCTATCACCATGCCATGTTTGCCTGTTGCTGTGTTCTCAGCATGATGACATTGGGATGGACTAAACTTCTGAAACTATAATCAAGCCCAAATTAAATGCTTTTCTTTATAAAAGTCACCATAGTCATGATGTCCCTTCACAACAATAGAACACTAAGACAGTAGTTGATACCAGGTAGCAGGGTATTGCTGTGACAGGTGTGGATCATGCTGTTTATTGGTGGAATGTAGACTTTGGGCTTTGAATTAGAAAAATAAATTAATGCTTTAATTGAGGCTTAATGGGATATGTTAGTAGGAACATGAAAGACAGTGGTGCTGAGAGCAGTGGAGATTACGATTGCCCAGGTCAAGAGGTTTCAAAGGGGAAGATTTTAGTGACCTAGAGACTGTTCCTATGATATTTTGGCAAAGAATGTGGCTGATTTCTAATGTATCAGGAATATTCCTGAATGAAGGCCTAGGGAGGCCACTAAGTGAAGCTGTGAATGTGAACCCTGGATTTTGTCAAAACACCAAGATGTCAGACATGCCAGAGTCTTAGGACACCTGCTAAGGAGAGCTGCTAATGGGGTGTGGAACCAGACCTTCCCTTAGAAAAGTATGTTGCAGTCAACAAAGCTGAAAAGAGTTGGAGATTTGAAGAACACTTTGAGATCAGACATGGAGATGCAGAGGTTGGAGTTTGTACAGCTGCTTTTCAGTCTTGTATTGGTAATCTTTAGTCACTATGCTCACTATCCCCTCATTTGGACTGGTAATTTATATTCTATTCTATCATAAGTTAGAAGTATGTGATCTGTTTTTTAACTTTTATTTTAAAGGGATTATAGTTATAAGATTGCCATGGGTCTCAGAAGAGACTTTGAACTTTGGATGTTTAAATACTATGGAGACATAGAGTATGGGGGACTTTTGAAGTTGGATGAAATGAATTTTGCAATATGATATAGCTATAAGCCTATGAGATCCAGGGAGTGGAATGTGGTGGCTTGAATAAAATGGCCTCCATAGGCTCTTAGATTTGAATACTTAGTTACCAGGTAGCAGAAATTATTTGAAAGAACTAGAAGGTGGGACTTTGTTGGGTCAGCACGGACATTTTAGGATGAATTATGTCATTGGTGTGGGCTTTGAGGTTTGAGAAGCCAACCCAGGCCCAGAGGCTCTCTCTTTCTTCCTGCAGATCTGGATGTAGAGCTCTCAGCTATTTTTCTAGCACCATATTTAACTAATTGCTGTAATGGTTCTTAAAACCATGATGAAAATGGATTAAAACTCTGAAACTGAAAGCAAGGCCTAGTTAAATGGTTTCTTTTATAAGAGTTGCCGTGTGTTGGTGGTGAAGGGATCCCAATGATGGGAGAGAGAGGCAGACATTAGCACTCACGCAGAGATGAGTATAACACCCATGGCAAATCACGCTGCCTTTTAAAATGGTGGTTCCCAGTACACTGGTCAAGCCCCAGTGGCAGGAGAGCCATCCACCCACTTTCTCTGTCTTAGTGGAAACCTTGTTCACCATCATTGGTAACATGGATAGGCTAAGAGCCTTTGCTACAGGCCTATAGATGATTGGGCCTTTCCTGTCCTTACCCTTCCCTATCTGTTTAGCAAGCTTTAGGTAGGCTGATTAACATGTCTAAAAGCTTAGATCAAAGCTGTTGGACCTCTTCCTTGTGCACTACCTTATTTCCCCCATAAAAAAAAAAAAAAAAAAAAAAAAAAACCCGCTTCTTCCACAGTAAACTGGATGTGCACTACGAGGCATTAATCTCCAGAGTCTGTTTCTTGGGTTAGTGACTTTGCACCACTCATCACCTTGAGGAACTCTGTACCCATGAAGAAAGACAGCCATGGTCATGGTATCTCTATCTAAAACAGGCATCTTTCATTAAAAATTGCTGCTGAGTTGTATTCAATATTATTATCATAAAACCTTTGCCCCTGGCTGTGCAGTACAGTTAAATTGCTTGGAGCAATTTTTGTCTTTGTTTTTATTCTTTGGGAATTGTTTTTTAAGTGCATATTTTAGGTGTCACTGGGACATTGGTAAATCCAGGAGGAATTATTCCCCAATACTGAAGACTGATCTTTCTGAATAGACTATTCAGTGACCTCTAGAATATGAGGCTTTTTTATCTTTTTAATAAATATTGATAATTTTCTTAGATCTGTTACTAGTTCTTAAAATTAAGTCTGCATCTTATCTAGGGTGATTAGCACTTACATGTATTTGAGGACATTCATCTGGAGAATGGCTATCACAAAAATTCACAACTTGTCACATGCAGAAATTAAAGTTTGTGGGCCACACAACTGCTTACCTACAGCTTAGGAAAAATCACAGAATAGGAGTTGGAAGATTCAAAAATATGCATAATGAGAATACTAGTTGACAGGCCTAGGTGGATGAGAGAAATCTCACAGTGCTTTACACCTGGATGTAGTGTTACATGCTAATCAATGGCTTTTGAAAGAGGGTAAATCTGTCTTCTCCAGAGAAGAAGGAGGAACTCCAGAGGAGTCACTGATGGGTTTTCATATCCTAAGTTCTCAGTTCTAATCATACATACATACACACAAAGGAACAACACTAACTTATGTAAAAGAGGTCATGAATTTGAGAAGGAGTAGGGGGAGCATTAGTTGTCAATTGGAAGAGAGTGGTGACAATGATATAAATACAGGATTCATTTATGTCCACAAAAATAATTTAAAAGTTAAATAAAAACACAAACAAAACAAACATTATTTTCCCCGGATTTTCAAGTCTGTCTCTTCAGAAAAGAAGACTGTGAGTATTCCCCATACAATCACTTCTGTATTGCCTCCAGAAACCACTTTAAAGTAATTAAAGTGGCTATCCAACTGTTCATTCATGGACCTGAGTTTGTGTCATTTCTACTTTTTAGACATATCTTTGGCATGATTATCTAAATACAGTCTGAATCATGATTATTTTTGTGACTTTAGTTCTTTATTTTTTTATAAACTGTAAACCAGAATATGTCCTACTCATCTGCATATCTATTTTTATTTGTTTGAATGAAAATATTTGCCTAGTTATTGAAGGGCTTGCCTAAAATATACAAGGCTCCTAGTGAACATTGTTTTATCATCAAGAAAAGTCTTGGCCAGAGAAAGATAATCCTAAAGATATCCAACATAATATTTTAAAGAAACATATTATCTTTCTTTAGAAAGACTTTAGAGTAAGTGCAAGCAATATGAGCAATGACATAGCAAAGTATAATTGACTACTGGGGCTAGGATCTAATGCCACTCAACACATTATTTAAGAAAATTCGGAAGATAGTATTGTAAGATGGAAACCACCATTGACTCAGGGAAATGCAAAATTCTGGAGTCTATGATGTCGTTTGTGTCCTCAGAGGTGCAAGAAGAAAAGTCAATTATTTCTGATACAGATTAATACCATAAGTTATCAACTACTATTTACTACTTTTATTTTTATTCTGGTAAAATGAGCAGCCTTTGGTTTGGCACAAGCTACTTTGGTATCTCAGAACGAGTTTACTTTTGCAAATCTTTTGGAGAACAATTGACAAAGAACTCAGACAACAACTTTCCTAACACTAAAAGTAGCAGGATAATGCATGTTGTAACATCATATTTCAGATACCTTTCTTGGTAATTTCCTGTCAGGGGATCATTTCATTATTCTCATTCACATTTTATTTTTGGATAAATGGTTACATGCAGCCTGGACAGCCTCAAACTTCCTATTCAACCAAAGACTTTTTCTAACTTAATGATCCTTAAGCTTCAGTTCCCCAATTACTGGGTGACAAGGTATGCCAACATACCTTGTTTATAAAATGTTAGTGATCAAACATAGGTAGTGCTGCATGTGACAGTAGCACTCTCCCAGTGAAGCACTATCTTCAACTTAAATTTCATTCATTATCCTCATTTATACTCCATTAATCCATCCCTGAGAAGTTTATATCAAGTTGTACATTCATATGAAGGAGATTACTCGTAGAGACAGAAAGGAGGATTGAGAACAGAAATTTTTTTTTTCCTCTTTCATGTTTTTATGCTTTTATGGATTAGTATTCTTGCAAATAGGTTTGATTTCTGGAGAAGGCTCTCTGCTATGGGTGGTACTGTCTGCACATCCTCAGATGGCAGAGGAACATAAGTGTTAAAGCATATATCTATTCACTTGTAGGGAGAACAAAGGAGCAAAAAGGGGCATAAGCAAATTTTCTCAAGCTCTAAGTATTCTCCTTTTGAGCATTTCCTCAATGCTACCTATCTTGTGTGATCTTATCTTAATGGGAACTGCACATCTTAATTGGAACTGTTTACAAATGGATTTCACTGAAGTGCACAGTCAATGTATGGCAGCTTGCAATACTTATCACCTACATGCTGGTGATTCAATGGAAAACTTTTTCTGTTATATTATAAATTCATTTGCATAATGAAATTCTTTGAAATTGATGAAAATACCTTTGCTATTATATGGTGTAAGTTATTATCCCAATTGATACTTTTTTGTATCATATCTAAAATAAAATTTTAAAAAAACCAAGTACATGTCACTTAAAAAATGACATGCAATCAAATAAGGTTGTCTTTGTAAAAAGTATTGTAAACTTCAGAGCTTTAGTATAAAACAGAGAATAAGAAAATTGCTAGCATGTTTTCCTGTTCAAACTGAATTGGAAAATTAGCAATGCACTATATTAGTCAAGATATAAATTCAGTTTCATAGTAACTTTCATAGTAAACTTTGAGAAATTTCTAAATATTAAAGAGAATGTTCCAATTTTAAATATTAAAATATATAGGAATCTCTGATATATACATATGCATATATGAACGTAAACATTTTTTTCTCGTAATTTTTTAGTTTTACAGATTTACTACTCAATATTATATTCCATCATTTACAGCACAAAGTGTTTATTTCATGTTAATAATACTATCTTTAATAAAAGTGTATATGATTCAAGAGTATGAGGAAAGTAAGATAAAAAGAATTAAACTATGGACTCTTTATGGCATGAATCACTTGATATTTGATTCACACTGTCACAAAGTAAAGTTTCAGAGTAGAAATAAAAAATTCATGGTTAAAATATATTAAAGGGAAAAATGAATTAAGTTCAAACTATTTTAACTTTAAGATAATTTTAAATATAAATTAGAAGAAAATGATAGACAATTTCAATTTCCCTAGGCTGTATTCTAGATTTTTTTTCATATTCATTATAAATGACAAATCTTTTGATCTCTTAGAATCATTAGAAGATAGTATCAAATTTTGTTCATGTCTGGTAAGGTTTTCTCATGTGTTTATATGTTAAATCTATAAAGTATTCATTTAAAATTACCTATTTATATTAATTAATCTTTCCCAAACAATGTTTGGAATTTTATACACTACTTCAATTAGCAATGTGTCAATTTTGCCTTCTACAACAAAACACCATATGGTGAATGACCTAGGACACAAATATCAATTTATTTTCTTGCTGAAAGTATAGAAGTCCAATATCAAGATGCCAGAATATTTATCACTGGTGCAGATTCTTTTTTTCTTCCTTTTTAAATTTTTTGAGGTCATAATATATATCTACTTCAATATTCTATTCTAGGAAATCATGAGTATTGGAAGAAGAAGAACAACCACTATTTTTTCCATTTCTTAAAAAGATACTTGTGTCTTCATGAGTGACATTTTAAAGTTTATGTTCTACCCCTCCCTAAGTCAACACAAGTATAATCACACTGAGGATTAAAGGTTTAACATGTGAGTTTGGGCATGACAGTAAAATTAATTTCACGGTACCTTACTGAAAAATTAAACAACAAAGGAAGAAGGGTGTTTAGTTAAAAAGCTCACAGCCATGTTATATACAAATGCAGCACTTAATATTTCTGAAATACTCAAAGATGCATAAGATAGAGGATGTATCTTAGGAACATGTTAACCGGTTTAGTGGGTGTAGAAGTTGGGAAGTTGAGCGGTATGTTGGCTTGACTAAGGTTGGCCCTCATCTCTTAACTCATTGGATAAATAATTGTGATTCTAAAAGATGATTCTTAATAGTCTTGTATTTTAAGTAAGTCTTAAATAAATATATATATTCTGCATATATGTATGCATGTACATACATGTGGATTATCTACATTTTGGGAATACTTATATTTTAAAATTGAAAATAGATTCTCTCATGAAATTTTCTGACCAGTTTTCTCTACCTGCACTCCCCCCACTTCTGCTTTTCCCCAGTTTCACTCTCCCTCCATTTCCCTTTAGGAAAGAACAGGCTTCCAAGAGATATCAACCAAACATAGCATACAGGATGCAATAAGACAAGGCACAAACCCTCATAATGAGGCTAGACAAGGCAATCCAGTAGGAGAGAAAGGATCCAGGCTGCAGGCAAATGAGTGGGAGACACATCCACTCCTACTGTTCGGAATCCCATAAAAGCACCAATCTAGCAACCTTAACATATATGCTAAGGACCTAATGCAGACCCATACAGGCTACCTGCTTTCCTCTTGAGTATCTATGAGCCCAGATGAGCCTGCTTAGTTGATTCAGCCGGCTGTGTTCTTCTGGAGTCCTTGACTCCATCTGATTCCAATAATACTTCCTCCCCCTCTTCTGCTGAGTTCCCCAAGCTCTGAGGGGAGGGACCAAAAGAAGACCTCCAATTTAGACTCCCTCTCTGCATAATAATTGGTTGTGGGTCTCTAAACCTGCCCCCATCTGCTTCTGGAGGAAGCTGCTCTGATGTTAATTGAGCTAGGCAGTACTCTATGAATGAATATAGCAGAATATCATTAGAAATTGTTTTATTGATTTTTTACCCCCGTTGTGTTTGGTCTACTGTAATCCTCTGAGCTATCCAGTCTAAAGTTTTGGCCATCCAGGCAGTGTTGAGCCTGGGCTCCCTCTAATAGCATTAGCCTTTAATTAAACCAGTCATTGGTTGGCCACTCCCACAAGTTCTGTACCAGTATTGCCACAACACATCTTTCAGGCAGAACAGATTGTAGAAGCCTTGCTGCTTACAAAATATGGACAATTCAGGCTCTTTGTCCTCCATTTCAAGGAGTCCTCGCTAGGGTCACCCTCATAGACTCCAGGAAGTTTCCATTGCTCTAGGTTTCCAGATCACCCCCAATTCCAGTAATCTCTCACTATACTTTCTCTCTGTATCCCTCCCCCAACTTGATCACTCCTACTCCTGTTCCCACCTGTTACCAGTCCACCTGTAAAATCAGTTTCCCCTTGACAGGCAGATCCACGTGTCCCCCCCCCTCGATCCCTACTCAGTACCTAACCTCTCTGGATCTGTGGATTACAACATAATTGTCATTTACTTAGCAGTTTATATCCACTTAGAAGTAAGTACAAATCGTATTTGTTTCTCTGGGTCTGATTACTACCCTCAGGATTATATTTTTCTTGTGCCATTGGCCAGGAAATTTCATTATGTATTTTTTAATGGATGAGTAGTACTCCACATGTAACTGTATCATATTATCTTTATTCATTCTTTCATTGGGGGAACATGATTATTTCCAGTTTCTGTCTACTATGAAGAAAGCCACTATGAGCATAGTTGAATAAGTGACCTGACTGTAGGATGGGGCATCCTTTGGGTATAGACCCAAGAGTTGTATAATGGAGTCTTGAAGTAGCTAGCTTCCCAATTTTCTGAGGAGCCTGGATATTGAGTTCAAAACTGGTTTTACAAGGCTGTAGTCCCACCAGCAGTGGAGGAGTGTTCTCTTTGCTCCACATCATACCAAAATGAGCTGTCACTTGTGTTACTAATTTTAGCCATTCTAACAATTGTAAGATTTAATTTAAAAGTATATTTGTTTTGCATTTTCCTGATGGCTAAGGATATTGAACAAATGTTTCTCAGACATTTGATATTCTTCTATTGAGAAATCTCTGTTTTGATTTCTGCTCCATTTTTAATTAGATTATTTAGATTGTTCATATACTAAGAGTTTTACATATTTTGGATATTAACCCTCTATCAGATGTGGAGTTAGTAAAAATCTTCTCTCAGTTTGTTAGCTGCTATTTTTCCAAATGATAAAAGTTGTCTCCTTATTCAAGGCTATTCCCTACTTTCTCCTCTGTTAGGATCAGTATATCAGATTTTATATCAAAGTCTTTTATCCAGAAGGACTTGAGTTTTATGCAGGGTGATAAATATGGTTCTATTTTCATTCTCTACATGCAGACACCCAGTTATATCAGCACTATTTGTTTGCTTTCTTACTTCCATTGAATATTTCTGGTTTCTTTATCAAAAATCATGTTGCATAGGTGTGTGGATTTATGTCAGGGGCTTAATTTGATTCCTTTGATCAAATGTTCCTGTTTTTATGTCAATTTTATGTGGCTTTTATTGCTGTAGTTTTGTAGTACAGTTTGAAATCAGGGATGGTAAAACCACAAAATGCTATTTTACTGTTCAGTATTGTTTAGCTATCCCAGGATTTTTTGTAGTTCCATATGAACTTGAGAATTGTTCTTTCATAGTGTGTCTTCTTCAAAGACTTTTAAATTTTTCTTCAACGACTTAAAGTTTTTGTCATACAAGTCTTTCACTTGCTTGGTTAGAGTAACTCAAGATATTTTATTTTGTTTTATTTTGTTTTTTATTTATTTGTTTATTTATTTATTTATTTATTTTTGTGGCTATTATGAAACATGTTGTTTCCCTGATTCCTTTCTCAATTCATTTGTCAAAAAAAAAAATCAGTATAGGAAGAATACTGATTTTTTTTTTTGAGTGAATCTTATATCCAGCCACTTCACTGAAATGATTATGACCTGTAGAAATTCCCTGGTGGGATTTTTAGGATCAGTTGTATATAGTATCGTATTATCTGCAAATAAAGATAATTTGAGTTCTTCCTTTCCAACTTGTTCTCCTAGATTTCCTTCAATTGTCTTGTTGCTTTAGCTAAAATGTCAAGTACTATATTGAATAGACATGAAGAGAGTGGACAACCTTGATTTATTACTGATTTTAGTCAAATTTCCTTGATGTTCTCTCCATTTAATTTGATGTTGGCTATAGTCTTGCTTTAAATTGCCTTTTTTAAAATTTATGTATGTGTATTAAATCTTATCTCTCAGGACTTTTATCATGAAAGGTTATTGGATATTGTCAAAGGTATTTGGCATCCAATGAATTAATAATGTGGCTTCTTCATTCAGTTTCCTTATATGGTGTATAACATTTATTAATTTTTATTTGTTAAACCATCTCTGCATCTCGAGGACAAAGCCTACTTGCCTATGCTGGCTGACCTTTATGATATGTTCACGGATTCTATTTGCATGTATTTTTGCATCCATGCTCATGAGGAAAATTGGTCTGAAATTCTCTTTCTTTGTTGAGTCCTTATGAGGTTTAGGTACCAGGTAACTCTGGCTTCATAAAATAAATTTAAAATGTATCTTCTTTTTTTATTTTGTCGAATAATTTGAGGAATTTTTGTGTTAACACTTCCTTGAAAGTCTGGGTGAGAATTCTTATCTGAAACTGTCTAGCCCTAACTTTTTTTTTATTTTGTTGTTTGTTTGTTTGCTTGTTTGTTTTAATGACTGCTTGTATTTCCCTAGGATTATTGGTCTATTTAAATTATTTATCTGATCTTGATTTGACTTTGGTAAGTGGTACCCATGAAGAAAACTATACATTTCTTTTATATTTTCCCAGTTTTGTGGAGTACAGGTTTTTAAAGTATGTCCTCAATCTTTGGGTTCCCTCTGTGTCTGTTGTTTCTGATTTTGATAATTTGTAAATTCTTTCTATACCTTTTAGGTACGTAGGATAAGGGTTTGTCTACCTTATTGGTTTTCTCAAAGAACAACTCTTTTTTGTTTTTTCTTGATTCTTTGTTCTCTTTGTTTCTATATTATTTATTTCAGCCTTCAGTTAGATTATTTCCTACTTTCTCCTTCTCGTGGGTGGGTTTGCTCCTTTTGTTCTAGAGTTTTCAGGTGTGCTGTTAAGTTGCTAGTAATATCTCTCTCCTTTTTTTTTTTTTTTTTTTTTAAATCAGACACTTAATGTTTTCAATTTTCTGCTTAGAACTGCTTTCATTGTGTCCCATAAGTTTGGGGACGTTTTGTATTCATTTTCATTGAACTCTAGAAAATCTTTAATTTCTTTCTTTGTTTCTATATTGACCCATTTTCCATTCAGTAAAGAGTTGTTCAGTTTCCCTGAGTTTCTCGCTTTCTGTTGGTTCTGTAGTTATTGTTATCCAGATTAATCCATGGTGGTCTGATGGGATTCAGGCAGTTATTTCAAGTCTCTTACATCTATTGAGAGTTGCTTTGCGACCAAGTATGTGGTCAGTTTTAGAGAAAGTTCCATGAAATTCTGAGAAGCAGGAATTTTTTTTTCTGTTTGGGTAAAATATTCTGTAGATGTATGTTAAGACCATTGCCTTATAACACCTATTAAGCTTTGCTGTTTAATTTTTGACTGGATGATATGTCCATTGGAGAGAGTAGTACATTGAAGTTTCCCACATTTAGTGTGTGAGGGTCAATATTGATTTAAGCTTTAGTAATGTTTCATTTACAAACATGGTTGTCCTTGTGCTTGGGGCATAGATTTTAAGAGTTAAAATGTCATTTTGGTGGTTTTTTACTTCAGTAAGTATGAAGTGCTTTTCCCAATCTCTTTTAATTAATTTTGGCTTAAAGTCTATTTTGGTAGATATTTGAATGGACACACCAGCTTGTTTCTTAGGTCCATTGGATTGGAAATATTTTCTCTAACTCTTTACACTGAGGTAATGTCTATCATTGATGTTGATGTATGTTTCTTGTATACATCAGAAGGATAGATCCTGTTTTTCTATCTATTCTGATAGTCTGTGTGTTTTATCAGGGGATTGAGATCATTGATATTAAGAGATATCAATGATAAAAGATTGTTAATTCTTGTTATATTACTGTTGTTTTTGGTGGTGGTGGTGGTGGTGGGTGATCATGGTGGTGGTGGTGGTGTGTATAAATGTGTGTGAGCGTGTATGTGTATTTACCCTCTTTTGGTTTTTCTGGTGTGAGAATATTTCCTATGATGTTTTGTGGGTATAGTTAACCTCCTTTGGTTGAAGTTTTCTCTCTAATATCTTCTATAGGGTTGTGTTTGTAGATGGATATTATTTAAATTTGATGTTATCATGGAATGTCTCCTTTTCTCTACATAAGTTTGAAAGTTTTGCTGGGTATAACAGTCTGCATTAGCATCTATTGTTTCTTAGAGTCTGAAGCA